>VWZK01007183.1:0-57983 GCA_013396935.1 Baryphthengus martii
TGAAAACCAAAATACAGTATGAAAAGCAAAAGTCCTGTTCCAGTTGGTAGAGAAACTGCAGTAGGATGGCACTGGGAGTTCATGGTCGCCATGAATTTTCAGTCATTTTCTGCAATATTTGGTTGGAACATATTGGGAAATAAGTGAGCAGGCCAGAAATGATGATTCATGGTGGTGGCAAATGTAAGCTGTATTGCAGGCTAAAAAGAGAGGCAGCACCAGGTGTCTTTGAATAAATAGATTCCAGGTGCTATAATCTCCAAATATTGGATGTAACACGGAAGATAAATTTTTCATGAGCTGCATCCCAACGTACAGGATAATCTGAGGAATGAAACATTTGCAGCAAGGTTACAAACACTGATAACCAAGTGAAATGCCAAGTCCATTTCTAGCTGTTATTTCAATTTGCCAAAAGCTCTCGACAAACCCAAAGGGAAGCCTGTGAATTCCAGACAGGTCCTCGCTTCCCCGATTCCATTTGTAAATCCCGAGAACTCTTCATTAGGAATGGATTTGAAGAGCACGGAGAGGATGGGTCACGTTTGGGCTGAAATCCTGAGGCTCCTGCGAGCAAGGACAGACATTGGTGGCCATAAAACCCACAGATTCGGGATTACAAATGCACATTTTTTTTATTGATTATAAACCCCACAGATTTGGGATTACCGATGCATATTTTTGATTCGAATGTGCACATACCAGCACGCGATATGTGTTTATATATTGATTTCCACTCCCCTCCCAATCTCCTGCAAATGTCTAGGTACATAGTGTCTTCTCCAAGTGACAACTTGCAACAAATCAATAGTTTTGAATGTCTGGAAAACATTTTTTTTCTTTTGTAAATTAGGACCTAGATTCTCTTCTGAATTGGCAGTAACCCTCCTGAGTGGAAACTATGTGGGATCATATTCCGTGCTCTCAATCTTCTTGCTAAACCATATGGACTTTGGGTTCCCCATAGCTCTGAAAAGCGTCTTTCTGTCACCACTCGGGTTTTGTGTGTAGAAATCTGTCCTGTGCTCACTTCAGTAAATCCCACAACAATATGTTGAAATCTTTTTTGGTGATTCTTCGGTACAAAGCGTCAGAAGAGACACGGACAGGGTCGTTCTACCAGTCTCTCATCATTCCTGCTGGTAGAACAGGTCTAACACATCAGAGAGGTATCAGGACAGAGGTTTTCTCCGGTTGCTGTACATAAATGTTGTGGAAATTCAGGTGCACGTTAATACTGCAACCATAGGAACAATGAAAACAAAGGAGAACTTTTGTCCTGCTCTCCTAAAGATTTTAACCGATCTATTTTGGGTGAAGTTTCCTGGTGTCACAAAACTAACCACAGTGCTATCTGTTGTGCTGGCATCGCTGCAAAAAGGTATTTCAGAAAGAAACAGGGAGCTGAGGGGGTGGAAGCACCCGTCTGGAGACAGGCTTTTGGAAGGAGGCACTGCGCTGGGCAGGAAGAGCCTCGGAGGCTTTTGGCTCGTGGGTGACCTGGGGATGCCGACAAACTGAGCCGCCAGGAAACCTGAAGAAGCAAAGAGAAGCCGAGAAAAGGGGCAAGAAGCAAAGTGTGGGAGAGGGAGGCGGGAAGAAGTGAGAATATTTGAGAGGAACCATTGTGCGCGTGGCTCTGACATGATCCTGTGCTGTCTGTTGCCTCCCCGTGGAACTGGAGTGGATTTGGTAACCCACAGTGAAAATCAGGCAAGCTTAGTTTTGGGAAATGTGCTTGAGTTGAGGTGCACTTGGGGAAGGGGGAAGAAGGATGTCTACTTAAGTGCTGGGTTGTGGGGCTCCCCCCCCCTCCCCATACCTGGCTCGATGATCAAAAATTGGTGTTGATTTGCAGTAAATCAAGGAAAAATTCCCTAAGTTGGGACTGTTCTTTGTCACAAATGGAATCCTAGAATGGCTTGAGTTGGAAGGGACCTTGAAGATCATCCAGTTCCAACTCCCCTGCCATGGGCAGGGACACCTCCCACTAGAGCAGGTTGCCCAGAGCCCCATCCAGCCTGATCTTGAACACATCCAGGAATGAGGCTCCACAAATTCTCTGGGCAACCCCTTCCAGGGCCTCACCACCCTCATGGGGAAGAACTTCTTCCTAATGTCTCATCTAAATCTGCCCTGCTCTAGTTTAAAACCACTGTCCCTTGTCCTGTCCCCACGCATCCTTATAAAATGTCCCTCCCGAGCTTCCTGTAGCCCCTTCAGATCCTGGAGGCCACTGTGAGGTCTCCCCGGAGCCTTCCCTTCTCCAGGCTGAACAGCCCCAACTCTCTGAACCAGGCCTCACAGCGCAGGGGTTTCAGGCCTCAGATCTGGTATTGGGTGTTGTTTATTTTCATAAATGTTTTATTTTTTTTTCTTTCATGGGGAAAAAAACCCGCGTTGTATCATGTCAGGTGAAAGAAGAACTCCAGCAGTGATTCTTTGGCCATTACATCCCTTGCAGATGTGTGATTCTGGAGGGGTTCGACAACCCAGCTGAAATGGGCAGCGGGTGCTGGAAATTTGGCTGCTGTGTCGTTTCCTGCTGTTTAATCTGTTGGGTTTAGTGTCAAAAGGAATTACAAGACAGACCAATCACCTGAGCGACATTAAGAAAACCTGTTCTTTTTGCTGCTCTTGCCTGACAGTTGCGCAGGTGAATTGTGGCATCGACTGGAGCGAGCGCTGGGGTCGTTGGAGGGTCAAGTTTTCCTCCTTTGACTGATGTGCCATCTCTTGCTTTTTGAAGCCTCCACATGGCCTAACACCTCCCTCACTTCTCTCTTCCCATAAAACATCTTTGACAGAAAATGCAATTTCTGCTTCTTTCTCCAAGGACGCGCGAGAGACACGTGATGGAGTCCGTGCCTGTTGGAATTACCCTGTTGGTGAAGAAGGTGATGTCATTAAGCGGCTTCAATAATCTGCTTTGCACGCTCCCTCAGAAAACAATTTGGGATTATTCGGCTCGGGAAGAGCACAGAGACAGCTCGAGCTTCAAACAGCTCTGAAGTGTTGGGGTTTAGTTGCATAAATCCTACAGAAGCAAAGCACGCGCTGATCTCTTGAGTGTCGCTGAGTCTGCAAAACTGGGTCTGGAGGCGGCATCTCAAGTACATCTTGGCTTTAGGACTTTTATATTTGCTTCAAATGTAAACCAAGAATAATATCAAGAAGATTGGGATGTGAGAGAATGATGCTGATGAGAAAATTCAGGATAGGGCTTTACTTGGTCTAATTACTTCATTTTAGAAGACTTATAGGGATATCATAGAATGGGAGGGGTTGGAAGGGACCTCTGAAGATCATTGAATCCAACTGCCCTGCCAGAGCAGGACCACCCAGGACAGGCCCCACAGCAACAGATCCAGGGGGAGTTGGAAAGTCTCCAGGGAAGGAGGCTCCACCACCTCTCTGGGCAGCCTGGTCCAAGCTCTGTCACCCTCACAGGAAAGATAAATTAAATATAATAGAATATATAGTAGTATAGTAATTTTTTTTGGTCTTATCTCCAGATTACCCAAGAAATGAAAGATTAGGAAAAAGATAAACGAAGATAGTGACCTTCCAGCAGAGCTTTCACATGTAGCAAGCTAAGGCTAGTCGGCAAATGGCAGAAATGAGAGTTGCCAAGTCAAAGCTTCCCTTTTTTGATTGTGCCATTAATTGAACTCACTTCCCTCCATCATACCTGGCCTTGATCAAGTCACTTACCTTCTGCTTCCTCCTTTTTTTTTCCATTTATCTCCCTATTTTCATACCTGAGCACTGACAGTCGCAGACAGTGATGACTTAGCTGTTATTACACAAGCATGTGAGAAATCATCTATTTACAGTTTGTGTTTATTGCCACAGAAAATTAAAAGCTCTCTCCAACCCCTTTATATTTACTAAATTATATAATGAAATAAACCCTAGATTGCTCTGTTTCCTAATTCTCACTTTCCTTTGAAACAATGCATGAGTTCAATGAACGTTTAATTCTCATAATTTATTTAAAAAAAAAAAAGGATGTGACAGTAAAATGCTGAGAATGCTGGGTTTGGTTACTTTACAGTTCTTTTTCTCTATACTAATTTCTCATCTAATAAACTTTTCAAACACTTCTGGTAATACCACTTTTAGATACTTCTTGTCTTTTGGTGTCTTTGTAGTAGTTTCTGATGACCCTTTGATCAGAGCTCTTGGCATCCTTACCAGTAGTGTTTTGACACCTCTATCCAAAGTAGTAGCTCATCTTTCTTTATCAAAGTTTATCAAAAGTGGAAATTGAGGAGTCTTAGAGGTGTTCTGTGCTCCATGGAGACTGGCTCAGAGATGGGGGAAAAAAAAAATGTTCAAGGCTTTGCTGCTATTCTTGGAAGGTTTTCTCCTGAAAATCCTGACAGCAGAAAGTTATGCAAGCCATGTTTCAGAAAGTATGAAGGTATTACCGCTAATGGTGCCGTGGCATCTATGTGTTGTTAGCCACCAAAAAGCAGTAAATAATACTATTCAAAATTAGATGAAAGAAATGGATGAAAAATGCAGAGCCATTGAAATGCTGTGGTAAAAAAAACAGAACCACGTGGATAAGAAAGGCAGTAAAATGTGCTTTATTTGTTTTTATGGAACTTGTCTGTTTTCAAGTGTATTTAATTTCAAAGAATAGAAATTAAAGACTATTATTGTTCACTTTCAAAGTGAATAATAATAATAATAGCAACATGCAGAGTCAACACCACCTTCTTGTTGCGTGCTGAAAATAGATGTTTACTGAATCTTCCTTTCACTGCAGCGGATGGCAATGTGAGTGTCAAGGAAAGGATGGTTTCTAAGTACAGTGACAATATTCCATGGTTAGACATTTTGATGGATTTTGTGATCGAAGTCGATAGCTTCCAATCCAACGTATCCCATAAATGAAAATAACCCGTTACTTTAAATAGTGTGTGTATCTGCTTAGGAAATAGAAATACTCCTACAAAAACCATACCAGTACAGTCCAACTGGGCCGCTTTGCTCTGTGGGAAGGTTTTAAGGTTGCTCAACGCTGACTGCTGTCAGCAGGGACACAGCACAAGCCCCAGGGCCTGTGTTCAGAACTAATAATGGTTAGAAAGAAATCTTGGGGTTCCCCTGAAGTTTTTGGGCAATATATGCTGCCTGTTTTGTGGCCTCAGCGGCCAATCTGACAAGACTAAAGATGCACATCGTCATATTGGGTTTGTGTGTCAAGGTTTTGGTAGCAGGGGGGCCCCAGGAGAACAGTGTGAGGAGGGAGGAGTGGCAGAGACAACGTGTGATGAACTGACCACAGCCCCCATTCCCCGTCCTCCTGCTCCACCGCTGGGCACGAGGTCGAGAAAATCAGGAGGGCTCAGGGAGAAAGATGAGGTGAAGATATTTTAAGATTATTTTTTTCTTTCTCATTACTGTGCTCTGATTTGATTGGTAATAAATTGAATTAATTCCCCAAGTTGAGGCTTTTTTGCTCATGACAGTAATTGATGAGCGATCTCCCCTTGTCATTTTCTCAACCCAGAAGCCTTTTTGTTATATTTTCTCTGTCCTCCATCCCGTTGAGGAGGGGAGTGACAAAGCAGCTTTGGTGGGCACCCGGCATCCAGCCAAGGTCAACCTACCACCATCATTTAGAGTTTACAAATCGGTGGAGACGAGGCCACCTTTCCAGCCATGTTGTCTTATCACAGTGTACGGGTGGTGAGACCCTGGCACAGGTTGCCCAGAGAGGTGATGGAAGCCCCATCCCTGGAAGTTTTTAAGACCAGGTTGGGTGGGGCTCTGGGCAACCTGCTCTAGTGGGAGGCGTCGCTTGCCCATGGCAGGGGGGTTGGAACTGGGTGATCTTCAAGGTCTCTTCCAACCCTGACAATTCTATGAATTCTCAAGGTGGTTGTGAATAATGACGGGTTTTAGTTATTACACTAGTGCATCCAAACTCATCACGCTGCAGGAAACCTTGGTGATGAAGGATGGCCCCTCACAAACAAATCATAGCTGGGAGGCCAGGCCAGGCACTGAGAGGTGAGTTTTCACAAGTCGCTGCTCTGAACAGCAATTGAAATTCTGCGGGGGCCTCTACCTGACAACCCCGCATTCAAAAAAGACGATGAATGGAAAGATAGATAATGGCAAGTAAGACACTTGACATTTTCATTTACTTAGGATTCTCACAAAAATCACAAGTTGTTTTTTTTTTTTCCTTTGCAAGGGGTCACTTCCAGTGCAGGAGGCGGCTCAGTAAAAAAACCGTGGAATTCCGCGCTGCTCTTTGGGTAGGCTCTGCCTACTTTGCCCTGTGATATTGATAACACCGTGTGTTTTAGCAAGGAAAAATGGCTCTCCTGGCTTTATAACACAACATTTGTAAGCTTTCCTGACTTTGGATTTGAATTGTATTTTGATTTTTACAGCCAATCTGATTGTCTGTTGTTTTCTGGATGCATTTGGAGCTCTGAGCTTGCCTAGAATAACCAAAAATTGAACTATGAATTGACATAACCCTTCCCCTTCCCGTTCTAAACCGGATTGAATCATTTAAAGTCCAAACTAGTATCTTTATTTCCCATAGTAGGTTCTGCTGTACGTTGAGGGACTGACTGTGGACTTGCCTGTTGTGTGTTCTGCCACACCTGGGCCAGCGGTACGTTGCTCTCGGACTGGGAGCCCCGTTGGAACGGTGCTGGTTTTTCCGTGCGTGGCGTTTTACCGTGTGCGGAGCGTTATTCTGAGAGAGAAGCATCTGAGCATCCTGCTGTTAGGCAGGACTGGGGCTTTCTCAGGGACTGGTCAGGCATGGGGATGGAGTTCACCCTGACTACTTTAAAATGGCAGTATTGCTGCCCTGTGGGCCCCTCTGGGATCTATAGGAAGGGTGGGGACAGTCTTTGTAGCAGGGCTGACATGGGAATGTCACAACAGGCCCATTTGTCATAACTGTGGTTTGTTGCGTTGTCCTGAGTAAATCCAACGATGAAACAAAGCTGGGAAGTGCAGTAAGAGATGTGGAATTTCTTACACTGAGAGTGAAGAAGTGAAGACGTTACTTAAAACCCCTATTTTTTTTTGGAGGGAACAGGCTGTGAAAAGAAATGTGTACGTTTCGGAATTAGTAGGTGTGATTGCATCAAATTGAGGGGTCTTGTTTGGCAGAGGAACAGAGAATGAAGAGAAAATCTGCACTGCTCAGCTTTCCAAATTTCACTTGCTGCTTGAGACTGATTGCTGAAAATGAGATATAGTCAAACAAAAAAATTACCATTTGAGTAATATTTTAAGCATCAGAAAAAACTTGCTCTCTGATGCGTAAAAAACCATGGAAGGATATCGGGAGGACCTCCAACCCCTCTGTGGACATCTCTCTATCCTCCTCGTCTAAATGAGAATGATGTAATGCCTGAAACATGAGCATCTAACTGGATTTTTTTCACAAAATTAGTGATGCAGACCAGGTTATTCATTCTGCTTTTTTGCAGAAATTCTCCCAAAGTGTGTAACCTTTGTGGCAACTATATAATGAATTTTTTTGAGCTACCTTGAATGCTTACTGCAAATAGTTTAATCTCTTCCCAATGGTCTTTTACATTTTTCTCTGTCATTTACTGTCACAGAGTATGGATTCTAGATCTCGTTCGCTGTTCTTCTCTTGACTGTGTCAAACTGATCGACATCCTTCTGGCAGTGTGGCTAGAGAAGAACAGAGAATTCTGAGCTGAAGGCTTACCAGGGCAGGGTAGAGTAAAAATCCAATTTCCTTTGTGTCTCAGACAATTTCTGGTCTATATATTGACATTTCATAATTACTTTTTTTTGTTAAGGCTGTTGGTTTCAACTTGGGTTCAGTTTCTGACCCACGGTGTTTCCCTTTGTTGCTGGTCTTTATGGGTCCATCCGTTCTAGACGACTTCAGTCTGAGTTATCCAGCCGTTGAAAATACCGTGTTATCTGTTGGTCCATTGCAATAAGATTAGGTTTTATGTTCAGAAATGTGATGAAAGACTGAACATTTCTTCCACGTGTGAAAGACCGAACAATTCTTCCCCTTGTGAGGGCTGAAGCTTGGTATCTGTCAAGTCTTTTAGATGGCAGGAACTGCTTCACTGCAAGTAGTGCATCGAGAACTGCCGTGGATGCCGGTTTTGGGCCGAGCGCTTCCAACTGCCTCGAGGCAGCCTGCTAAGGCACGCTCTCTTCTGGCACTTCATTTGAAGTAACTTCCCTCCCTGACTCACAGACGTGTTTCCTAGAACGTGCTGAGCATAGCTGGTCGCCTACCGAGCTGCCTGCGGCTTTTCGTAACGCGCCTTGTTGTCTTCGGTTGGCTTCATCGCATCATCCTCGTTCCTGCAGTAGGAATGTCAGTAAATGGAGATGAAGAAGTTCAGACCTTTTTTCTTCAAAACCCATTGACTTTTAGTCTCCGCAAATAACACTACTGTAAGAACAAGGTCTGTTTGGAAGGAGAGCTTCAGATTATTGCCCATCTAGATCAGAGACTTTTTGTTTGTTTTAGTTCAGTCAGTCTGGGAAAGGCACGAGGCACAAAGCATAATCACCACATATATACACAATTGGATGGCACTAACTTACATTTAGGATTTTTAATCTTTCTAGTCCTATTTCTTGGAAACTGAACTGCTTTTCTTCTGATTGGAAAGTCTCTTACACGTCTCTTAGTTCTTGCGTGTATCAACAATAACTAACAGCAGAGATTCTCAGATTTGGGATAAGGTTGCTCATTCACTTTGCGCTGTGTTTGTGAAGCTATTCATCTCCTGAACATCCTGTCTTAGAGATTTGTCAAACCAGTGTTGAATTTGAGAAACTAAATCAATTTTGAGAAGTTGTATTTATTTTATAATTTTTCAAATTGGAGCATCTTGATTTTTGCAACACTTTACTTAAATGTTTCCTCTTTTTTTATTCATGGATGTTTATTTCCATGAATAGAAAAACAAAATGAAAAAGTGGGACTTTTCTCTATTTCGGTGAAATTCACGGTCACTTAGAGGTTTAGTTTGTTTATTTGTTTGTTTTGTTTTCCCATGGTAGTTGTTTTATCAGTTCTACATCAAACCAATAAGTATACACAGATGGATTCCTAAGCCTATCACTGAATCGTGTGTTACAATTGTGTGGGTTTGTTTTGTTTTTTTTCCCCATAGCGTTGACATAAATAAGAAGCATTAGGTATTTAGAACTTGTGAAAGTCCAGGTAGTTTTGCTGCTAAGGACCTTGAGTACCCATAGGTGGGTAAACAAACAAAAGTGTGTTGATTTTCAGTACTTCTACATAAGAAATGTTCCTGCTGATGGCAGTACAAAGACCAGGGTGCCACTGAGAACTTTTAGAATATTTGCTACCATTTGGTTGGTTGTTTGTTTTTTTTTTTCTAGTATAAATGCTTCACTGTACACTCAGAAGAAAAATACAGATTTTTTTTCATAGTAAGTATTAGGGTTGGCGTATTTTTGGCTTTTACTTCCCGAGTTTGTGCAGGATTGTATTTAGATTTTTTTTAAATAGTGAGCGAACAAAAATAGCTTGCTGTTCTGTTAGAGAAACTTTAATGATAGTGCTTGCAGGTGGGAAGAGAGCCAGTAGGTCCTGTCTTTATTAAAAGATGTCTAATTAAGTAGTGTAGATAAAGCTTTCCCTTCTTTCAAAGTGCCTCCTTTTTGATCAAAATCCAACAGCCGATGGGGGCTGGAGTTAAAGAGTAAGTTTCGGGTCAACCAGTGCGCTTGGATGTTGCTCACCCATTGAAGCCACACTCAGCTGAGGCAACAGGAGTCAGTTTTAATGAGGCTGGTGCTGCCCAAGAAGGAGATAGATCATAAATTAGTCACACAAATTAAAGGAGACATCAAGGGATACGCAGAGGCGATAAAACCGTTTTGGCAGACAAAGAAAGGTGCTTTCCTACCGAGGGCACTCACAGGTCCTTCAGAATGAAAGTAGCAGATGGCAGGGGTATCGTCACCAAGTTGGGATGACAGTTCTTTAGAAACTGAGTATTGACAAGGATGCTTCTCTGATGAAGAATCAGAGATGGGATTCTCTGAGTTTTGGTTGGCCGTCTCCTCTTTGTTCCGATGGAAGACAGGCCGCTTTGGACTATGTCAAGGTTTGACTCCATCCGTGACAGTCATGTCCATGTTGTGTTTAAAACCTCTCGCACAAACATTATGCCCAAGTTGTGAACTTTGATGGAGAATCTGAAACTTGCATTTAGGATAATTAAAATTAAACCCTGAAAGCCAAGCTGTTTAGAGAAGCTGGATTCTTGTCTGTGAAGGGGCTGACACTTCTGCGGTTTTCTTCCCTACTTCATATTGGAGCACAGCATGTGCCCCAAATGTTAGTAAATTTACCCTCTTAATGAAAAGATAATTTAAGAAAATGCTGCTAAGTCTGTTTTCCCAAAAACAGCTGAGACAAAACTTGAGTAGACAGGGCTTAGTGCCCAGAAGTTTCTTTTATTTGTAATCGCAGAATCACAGACTGAGGGGGGTTGGAAAGGATGTCTGGAGGTTGTCTCATCCAGCCTCCCCTGCTCCAGCAGGGTCACCCAGAGCAGGGGGGGCCCAGCAGCGCAGGGTCCAGGCGCCTGTGGAAGCTTTTGTTGTGTTGTTTGGAGTAGTTCCTCTTAGCAGATGTGAGGAAAAGCAGCTGATTTTCTTGATTCTTACTTAAGTTAGATGAGAGAATGACTTTTTTTTTTTTTCATTAAGTATGAATAAATGTATCCATGCACTCTAATCCCCAACCCCCCTGCCCGGTACTTTAGGAAAAGAAATAATCGTTGAGGGCCACGCTGGCTTAGCGGGGGACGTGACAAAATGCTCTTGTGCTAAGGTGAGGCACGGCTAAAAGCAAATCTGCCAAAGCCGTAATTAAGGTAAATGGAAACCGCTATTAATGAAGCTCATTGAGAAGCTGATGCAGGGAGAAAATGTGGTTTGAGAATAATTGTTTGAAAGCAACATCATCACGGCCTGCTCCGGGAAGTAAACCCCCAGTTACGCGTTTGATGGTGGGTTGGAAATTAAAAGAAAGTAAGGGATTGCAAATCAATAACAATAAAAAGCGCACTAAGCTAATGGATCCCTTGTTTCAAATGGGAAGTGACAGGCTTGAATTCCAGAGTCAACCCTTCGTGATGGCCCTTTTCATTACCAGGCACCGGCCCCGCCATTTTCGCTTCCACAGCCGCGGTCGCTGGGCTCTGGGCCGCTTTGATCTATGGCTCTATTTGCCGTGCCTTTCGGGGCCGGGGAAGTGGGAACTCATTACTGAAAAACACCCGAGTGATTTGGAAGATAGATTTTCATGTCAGCGGCCGATCCCTGAGGCTCGGCGTCCGCTCTTTGAGCTGAAAGTTAAGTAAAACCTGCGAAGATGTTTTGGGTGTTGCTCTTTCAGAAGGGCCCTTGCTGACTGACTGATTTAATGGGCATTTCTGTTTACGGGCACTTCGGTGTTTGCCAGTAGAGTAAACGCTTCTCCTTGTAGGGAAGAAAAAACTCGGGGGATTTCTTAGCCTTGTCTCTTGCTTTTAGCTGTGTGCTGTTCCCAGAGCACCCTGGACCACTGATGCTTGATGTGTAGCAGTTGAAATAAACAGAACCGACTGGAATATTTAAGATAAAATAGCGCAAGGTTGCACTGTGGAAGATCCTGTGGGCAGAGGTGCTTTATTCTCCCCTCACCGGTTTCCTGAAATGCCACAATCAGCATTTGTAGGCTTGGGGGCACGGGGGGATTCTATGATCATCGAACATCTGATGATGAGTCCCCAGAGAAGAATTTTATCCAAACTGGATGTAGTCACACACGTGCACGCAGCCACAGGCAGTACGGGCGTGTGCTGGCCACCTGATGTGTGACATCGCTCACGTGGCTTTGGAATTGTTTAGGGAGACTGTTGAACTCTCTCCAAGATGAGCAGCGTTGCCGTTGCTTTCGACGAGAGCCCTGCTGCGTTCTGTTGGGAGTTTTAATTAATACTCCTGTTATACGTGTCGGAGTAAAGGAGGAGAATGAAAACTGGGAACTCCAAGCTGAAAGTTGTGTTTCTGGTTTTAACTGGTGGCTCACTCCGTGACTTGGGGCAAGCTGTTTTAATTATCTGTGCCTTGGTTTTCCAATTTGTAGGACCCAGATAATAAAATGCACCTAGCTTGCAGGGATGTTGTGAGTTTCAATTAGTGCTTGTGAAGGGCTCTGAGCTCCACAGATAAAAGACGCTGTAGCGGGAGGAACTATTATTATTGTTATATCATTACAATACATGTTAGCTAAGCTCTGTGACATTAATCTTCATTTATCCAGAGACTTATAACTCATTCCTGGCTACCTCTCTTGTGCATTATAATTTTCTCTCTCTGCTGAAGATCTATGGCACATTGGTATCTAACTATGCTGGATTTTATATCTGCAATGCACCGTCTACTCCTGAGATAATAGATATCTTTTAAACCTGCAGGAGATAATTCGTGCTTATCAATTGCAGGGATTTTGCTCTTGACTTATGTTCTATTTTTGCCCAGTTTTTAAAAATACTGTAATTAATTAATAAATAATTTCCTTGTTTGGTTTTTTTTTAAGTAGGGGTCAAGTCAAGTGTTGTGTCATGCGGCGTTACTGGCCTTTGCTGAAGCATCTGCGTGATAATTGGCATTAGGCAATAAACTGCATTTTTGCCTGTCAAACGTGAGGACAAGTACAATGCTTCACCTTGAAGAATGAACTTATTTATTTCTCACAATGTCTAATGTATGAGCATTATGGTGGCCGAAGTAAAGAAATGAGGGTGGCGGGGTTTGTGGTGTAGCATTTTCTTGACAGTCTGAGAAAGGTGAAGAGTCTTATTTTGATCTTAGTCTGGATTCAGAGGCTTGACCTCACTGATGTAAATGTGAATCTAGAGATAAAATGTCTATACATATTATCTGTTGCTATTAATTAGATTAACTAATATGGTGTTACTTATTTCAATTATATCATGTAAAAATATATCAGTAATGTTTCTATATTGTTGTATAGATAATGCAAATAATAATGGAAGGGAATATGTAAAGAATACAGTTTCCCGTAAAACTCAGTGCAGTTTTTAATTGCTTTGCTCTATATGTGGTTATCACGTGGTATCCAACGGTCAGACAGCCAGAGAGGCTTTTTGCAGTTGTTTGACCAAATCTAACATTCAAACTTTTTTTGTTTAAAACAAAAAGTCTAGGGTCAAAACTTGAGTACAGCAGCGTGTTTAGATAATCCTGTCTGTAGGTTTAGGTCTCTGGAAAATGATCTGCATGGTGAAGATTGGGTCCCGAAGTGGATATCTGCAGCCTGGAGTGTCTTTTTCTGAACTAGACTATTAATTATTTGATGAAGAACTGGGCACTGCTTGATCAGAAACTCTGACATTTTACACACGTGTTGAACTGGTAGTGGCGAGGCAAAGGAGAAAGGTGTGTCCTTAAATACAATTAAGCGTCACTTCTATCAGAAAAATTATGTTTCATTAGTACTTCAGTTTCTTCTTTTCCATTTATTTGTTTGCTTTACGTACTGGATCAAAAAGGTTCTTGAATGCAAATGTCTCTAATTGTATTAATGTTGCCAGTTTGACTTAGATTGGATGTTTTGCATCCATTTCAACCTTAAGCTGTTGCTCCAACCAGCCTAATTTAATTCTGTTCACAACTGAGCAGAAGTGATTCAGCCTCAGCAACTCTAATGCTTCGTGAACTTAGGTCCATACTGAGGCGTATTCGTGCGGCGCAGAATATTTAATCTGGAAATTAAATTTTCTACTCACAAAAGACTTTTAATGATTGACGAATTTTGATCTTGAGCAGACTTCCCTTCTGCTTACAGAAACACTGGAAGATTTTAACGCTCTGTACTTACATCGTGCTTCTCAAAGGAGGTTTTAGAAGGTGATTTTTAGTATATGTGTAAAAACCAGATTGCAAATGCTCGGAGGGAGAAGAAAGTTTTATTAAGTTTTTCTGGAATGTTTAAAACTTGAGACATTTTCTTCTCAGTAGAAGTTTTCCTCTAGATTGAAATGGAGCCAAGGTTCAGTCTCTTAAGACTCGGTATTTCTTTGCAGAACTGGGAAGCTCAGGGGTTAACTGGAAAAAAACATAATAGTTATTTTTTAAGTCAGATGTTGGATTTGTGATTTTGATTTTTCTTCTCACATGGCAGACAGTCTTTAGTAACCAAATATCTCTGTTGGCTTTTCTGGTATAGGTTTAAAATCTCACTAATCACAATTATATGTCTTTGCATTAAAATACTGAAACTTTCTAAAAACAAATTACTTGTTTGGTTTTTTTCCTTTCCTTCTTTTGTTTCTGGTTTTGTTTTCTTTTTCCTTTCTTTTTGCTTCCTCTTGCCAATCATCTGTCAAACTGGTGAGTTGCTTTTCAAATACTCCATCTGAATAGTTTGGCAGAGTTGATTTCCTCCAGCCTTTTATCGGCACTGGCTTCCAAGTGAGTGGTTTTACTTGGATGACAACAATAAGAATCCTGTTCACTGCTGAATCTTGTATCGTGTATGTGGCTTGCCTTTTTTTTTTCTCTATTCCCCCCACCTATATTGAACAAAAAAAGATTTGTTAGCGAGGTACTTGATTGATTTTAAAGCAAATAATATGAAAGGCAACTTGTCAAGGTGGCAGGTTTCTGCAAGTATTTTGTGGCGAGTTGGAGGTGATAAAAGGGAACTGTTGAGAGAACCACAAAGTCCCTTTCATTCAATAAGAATGAAATGATGTCTTTTAGTTACCCATTGTTCATTAAGAAAAAGTCACTTTGCTGCTGCGAAGGCTTTTTTTTTTTTATTGTATGCACACTGATTTTATTATTTCTTCACAGGGATGTTTTTTGTCAAGACATTATTAAGCAAGAAATACAGTTTGATAAGAGGCAGTAGCCTTTGTAGAGTCAGGCTGACAGCTTCCCCAGCCTGGGAGAGGCACTGAACTTCTGCTCAAGCCTTGAGAAAGGCTGGACAAGTGACTCTGTTCAAATTACAAATGAAAGTTACAGGAAATATGAAGAAAAAAAAGAGAAGAACTTAAGTAAGAGAGAGGGTGCAGTATATGCAAAGTTATTTCATCTAAAGGATAGGGAAAGGTTCAAAGCAGAATCTAAAGCTTGTAAGGTCTTGAGATGTGTTGGTGTTAGTGAGTTACCATCTGGTGGTGTAAATGGATGGGGCACATACAGGAGGACGAAATAGGTTTAAAATACAAGTACAATTGTTAGTATAACAATAACTCCTAGTTATCCTGCTGTTGGCACACAAATGTATAGAGAGCTGGTGATTATTAAAATGATAATCAAAATCATGAGTTGTGGACTCATTTTAATTGGAAGAGACCTTTAAGCTCCTGGAGTCCCAGCGTTGCCCCATCCCTGCCAGGACACCACTGAGCCCTGTCCCTCAGCACCACATCTCCACACCTTGGAAACCCCTCCAGGGATCAGGGGGACTCCAGCCCTGCCCTGGGCAGCCTGGCACAGGCCTGGACAACCCTGCAGGGCAACAAATTGTTCCTCAGCTCCAGCCTAAACCTCCCCTGGGGCAACTTGAGGCCTCTTCCTCTTGTCCTGTTGCTTGTTACCTGGGAGAAGAGACCCTGTTTAGAAATATAAAAAACCCAAACAAAAATCAAATGAAAAAGCAGCAAAGCAGTAAAATCTTTCCGTGTATTCCTTTCTTCCATTTTGGAAAGGAACCTTTGCCTCTCCACCCTACCCATGTGTAATACACAATCTGTGTTTTTCTCCTCTTAATGTTATTTCATTGCTGCTAATTCTCCCGGCTAGAACAGAGAAATCTAGATAATGAGACGGGGCTCTCAGCAACCTGCTCTAGTTGCAGATGTCCCTGCTCCCTGCAGGGGGGTTGGACCAGATGAACTAGAAAGGTTCCTTCCCACCCAAACCGGTCTGTGATTCTGTATCATTAATTTAGGTTATAATTCCAATCTGGGAAATAAAAATGGAGATAGTTACTAGTGAGGTGGAATATCTGTAAAATACTGTTAGAAATTTTCATGTGTTTTGATGGAAGTTTTAAATGAGCGTTCAAAGTTGAGAAATTATTGTCTAGTTCTTATTTTATGATCTAGATATTGTGGAATTACTACTGTTTCACTAGTTGCATTCAGTAGGAGTTACCAGCTTGTGTTTTCCTAATATCCCTCTTTCTCTGCCAGCCCCTGTCCCAGGATTGTACTTTCAGAACTGCTTTCACAACTTAGCTGACAGTGGCGCGGCCGATTTCAGGAAAGGAGCTTTGGCACAACAGCCTTCACTCTCCGGTAGTGAGATCTCGTTATGTGAAGTTCAAAGGAGCGGAAAATGATTGTTAAAAGCGATTTGAGATCGTTCTCTGAAGATAGGGAGGGAGCAATTGTATTAAATGTCATATTTTCTGTTATCGCTTTTCTGAATTTGACAGCGTTACAAAATAGTGCCGACGTTTGCGTGGTGTCATATAATGTGTCTAACAACTGGCCTTCATCTTCTCTTACACCAAGCTGTGAATTAAGCATGGTTAGAGTTGGCAGTAACCCCATTTCAGCGCTGGGATGTCGCACTGGAATGATGCTCTTCTCCCCAGCCCTTTCTCCTCTGCCTTTTAAAGAGCACGATGACATTCGCACAATTTAAAAGGTATTTTAGGGAAGAAAATTGTAAGCCTTTGTCTTCTGACAGCAGAAGGGAATTACTATTTAAATAGCCTGTGTGTTTTGTCCAAATAAGTGATTCATATCGGAATTTTTATAGCGCCCTTTGGTAGTTTGTGTGGCAGTGAAGAGCAGCACGCAAAATATGGAGACTCACGCTTTTCCAAATTGCCATTAAATTGAAACTTTTAGAGTTCGAGCAACCATCCGTCTTTGTTCTTCTCTCTCTACAGTGGTTCTCTAGTAATTCAAGCCCAAAAGAAAGCAAACAAAGGAATTATAGGTAAATGTCTTCCTTTTTACGTTGTTCTTGTATGTTTAGTGTTGCACCATTGTCTTGGTGTTGGCTCGAATTGCGAAATGCTTAATTTATTTAGGTATTTATACCATAACAACTTAAAGTAGTTTGCTGACATTTTGCTAATTTTTTCATCAGATATGGTCCAGTTACTGTAAAAAACTGGGATCAAATTACAATAGAAACATAGACTGATGTGGGTGGGAAGGGACCTTCCAAGGTCATTTGGTCCAACTCCCCTGCAGGGAGCAGGGACATCTGCAACTAGAGCAGGTTGTTCAGAGCCCCGGCCCAACCTGATGCGATGACTGATGAAAACATTTGCTGCTTGAGGTGTGCCATGGAGATACTGGTGTGATCTGAGTCGAGAAAAAGGGGGAAGAGGTCCGCTGGAAATAGTGTTGCCCTTTCTGGATCAGTCTGGATGACTTATGCAAGGAGACTGCAAGTAGGATACGCTCTAATTAATAGAAAGCAGTAATTTATTGGCTGAGACACAAAGGAAGGAGGTAGAATAAACAGTCTCCTCTAAGCTAACCCCTAATACACTTCGCCACCCTCGAAGAAGCCCTTGGTGAGTCCTTGCTGGTCAGGTGGACATCTTCACCTGGGTCACCTACTGCTTGGAATGGGATGATCTGTGATGTTCCTGAGTTGCCGTGTTCCAACTCTGGAACATCCCCTTAGGTTTTTTTTTACACTGTTTTTCCACCCCTTTGGTTTTTCTCTCGAATCCTTAAGCTGCTGCCAACCCTTTTCTATTTTTCCTCTGTCTGCAGTTTTACCTTTCATGTCTCACGTGGCTCTAGGCGATGTCCTTTGTCGTGGCTCCTTCCTCTATCATAGTGGGTTTCTAGGAAGTCCCAGCCAATGTTATGCACCCATGCTGCGTCAGACTAGTGCGGGGACACAGAAATCTAAACCCCTTCAGAGAGTGAGAGAGAAAAAGAAAGAGACATTTTTTTTGTGCTGAAGCATTTAGGGGCTGATCTGCAGCTCAAACCTGAGGAGTTCTTATTTCCATTAAGTCAATAGTTGTGTTACTGTTAAACTAAGGAGGCCTAAAATTTCCTCTCAAGTATCTAGATGCTCATTGCTAAGACCTTTCAGCAGTTATTCTTCTTAACTGCGTTTTAAATTAGTAGCAGTGATTTTATTTTGATATGTATTTAGGGAGTAATGGTGCTTCTTCAGAGATGCAATGCTTATCTTTTTAAAAAAAAAAATAAAAAAATGGATGTTTTGTTGTTCATTTGACCAAGAGAAAAGGTGACTTTTTTTGTCCCAAGAACTAACCTGATTTATAGCCGCAGGATTCCCCAAACATTTTCGATTCTTGACGAGGCAGAGGAAAGTAGCACAGACATAAACTTTGGTTCTTGTGTGGATTGATCGATTCATTAACAGAGTTGCAGTAGCTTAGAACTAGGAGGAAATAGAAGGATTCTTTTCCTCTTTCCCATCTGATTTTTGGGGCACTGTAACAGATGCAGTGGTGGGATGTCCAAATGGATCAGTCTTTTCCTTACCTTACATCTTCCAACTCTACACACCTCAGCCATTGTGTGTTTCTTCAAAATGTCTTGTGATACCCTTCCAATCTTTCTCAACTTTTAAACGGTGCCAGGCACTGAAAGAAGAGGTTGAAGACAGAGAATTGGGAGATTAACAGCGGGGTTTGTAGGAGAATACAAAACTTTTTCAGTCTGTCATCCAGCTGTGACCTACTTGTCACAGAGCACTGCCCTTTCTTCTAATGTGCTGACTCCAGCGTATCTCTCTGAGAGGGAAAAAAAAAAGAAGAAGCTTTAAGCTCTGCTTCTGGATTCTATCCAGAAATATTTTCCCCTAAGCTTGTAACAAACAGCTGCCAGGACTCCATGAGTCCCTTACGGTACAGCAGTGAGTAGTCCTGGTGAGCATCACATTAATAATGTGCTTGGTCAACAGTTGCACAGAGGGTGATCCAAAGATACACAGAGAAGGAACAAGGTCTTCAGGGACATTGCTGTACTTTCTGCCAAAAAAAAAAAAAGAAAGAAAGAAAAAAAAAGAAAAAGAAGAGAGAAAACACAAAAATGTCTTTGTTTTATGCTTAATTTGCAGTGCTCATTCAGCTGAACGTTTGTGGAAGTGGAACGTGCTGTGGGTTATCTCTGGTTTCACTTGTCTTTCCTTCTAATATGTTGACAACTCCATTTGCAAGTTCTGGGCTCTGCCTCTCTGTTATAAACACATGGCTGGACCAGCCCAACCCCACAACTTACGCCTCATTTGCACATTTATAAGAAATCTGAAGTCATCAAATCTGTTTTTCAAACAGAAAAAAAAATTGTACCAGTATCTACGGTATCTGTATTCTCATCCGTGCAAAAATATTTAACTGAATGCAGGAAGAGTTGGGGCACCAACAAGGCTTAGAAACACTTATAAAAAATGCTGTAGACTTAATTGCCTGACCTGAACAAGATCAACTTTCCTATGCGTGCCAGGAAGAAAGAAATGCTATATTAGTAGCTTGTACAAATGCCCCCAAAGTGTAATCACAGACTGTAGTCTGTGTATTCTCTTTGCCTGGTGGCCAAAAGCAATAGTCAACATCTCTGACTTGAGTAACTGTGGTGGCAAGTTGCTGTCTCATTTGCCGAGTCCCGGAGTGGCCAGCCAGCTGTGCTTGGCACCAGGAGTCCCCTGGAGAATGAATGGTGTTGCACCATCAACTTCCGAGTTGGAGGTGCCAAACAAGTGCTGCTGAGTAACCGACAAGAATCTTGAGTGTTGCTAGATCGCTTTTGACTGTACCAAACTATGGATCAACATATAGAATCATAGAATTGTCAAGGTTGGAAGGGACCTTGAAGATCATCTTGTTTGAACCCCCCTGCCATGGGCAGGGACACCTCCCACTAGAGCAGGTTGCCCAGAGGCCCATCCAGCCTGGCCTTAAAAACTTCCTGGGCTGGGGCTTCCACCACCTCCCTGGGCAGCCACTCCCTAGGGTCTCACCACCCTCATGCTGACTCGAGTTTTTCTGTGCCGCAAGTGTAAGTTTAAACGCAAACTTGCGGCAGAATTAGGCAAGTTAATAATATCTCCTTCTCTTGCCTTTCTCACTTCTTCTTCAGAGCATCTGCCATTGTGAAAAGAGAAGCTGCTGCTCTTCTTCAGCAGCTGGAAGTGAACAAGGCAGAACAGGCTTGTCTGTCAGTGTAATGACACGTGAAACGGTGTTGTCTGTAGGCATATGAATGTTACAGCGCTTGGCTTACGCGGCCATCCTTTTTACAGGAGGACCAAAAGGGGTTTGGTGTGAGATACACAAGACTGCTTTAAAGTTTGATTGAAATAATGCGCGGTGAGTATAGATCCCTAAAATGCCTTAGCGTTAAATGAATCCTGTTCGCATACAGTGGTCATGAATGTGAGCTCTTGCCAGCCACTCATTACAGATTCATTTTTTGTTGCGTAGGAACGTTCTGCTCTCTTGTTGGCATTCACAGCTCTGTTGGCAGATTTTGATTTTTAGTGTTTATTGCCTGTTTCTACCTTTTATCATACGGCGCTTTTGTTTTGAATCTACTTAGGCGTTATCATCTCCCCATTAAGGTTTCTTTTCTTTGTCTAAAACCAAGGGAAAAGGTAGGGAGATCTTGGAAGATTGTTCTCAGCTTTTCTTTTGTCTGGGACGTGGTATTAATAATGCCCTACAGGGAAATAATCGAAGAACTCGATTATAATCCCGTGGTTCCGAAAGGAAGCATGACAGCCGTACATTACTGCTAATTGAATTTAATGAGCTTCTTAGCACCAGGCGAGTGAGTCTTTGAAATGGAAGCTGTTCAATTTAGATCATTTGGATTATAATTAAATAATTTCACATTTACCACGGGGGCAAGTTTAATCTTAATTAGACCTTTTTACAGGAAGGCGATGCCATAGATCTTTGCGTCTCTGTCGATGTACGTTTTTGAAATACCTCTATTAATCAAAGTTTGATCTCAAAACAGATAAACACGGCAGCATTTTCTCTAGGGAGGTTTTAGTAGCGAGGCACTTTCTGATTGTGAGATAATGAAAAGATATTTCCTTCAAAACATTGTTAGGTCCACAGTTTTATCAGAGAGATACAGATAATTTGCCTAACCAAATGATATTTTGATTTCAGCAGAGCTGAAAAGAGAGGCAGCTTCAGCCTGTACTGGTAAAATCACAGAAAACTCGTCAGCCTTTGTCACATTCACTGGTTGAGGTGGAGTTGGGCTGGAACTTGCTTTCACCACTGTTATTTTCTTACACTCCTTTTGATTGATCTCACTGGAATCCTCAATAAAGTTTTGAACCCGGGCCTCGTATTCACTTAACAGGGAGCAAGAAATTGCCCACAAGTCAAAGAATCGATATGGGCGATTGTGTAGTTAAATTAACACCAATAAAATCTATATGCTGGTGTTTAAGTTGTCTTCCCCTTGGTTGCAAGATTTGTATAATCAGTTTCTTTTTCTTGCAGAATGCTTTCCAAAATATTGCAGCATATCTTCCCCTCTTTTTGAGTACCTAATAGGAACTACTTGGCCGACTTTGTTTTGTCATCTCCCTCGAGAAACAAAGGATTTCTTATTTTAACAAGGTGGCTGCTAATCCAGGTTCCTCAGCTCCGAGGTGCCTCACTTGAGTACACCAAAGACTTGCCTCTCCTCTCTCACTAGGTTCAAGTTGCCCTTAGTTTCTTCAGCAGTCAGTTTGAAATGCAGGTGCCTATCAACCCTGCAAAAGAGGCCACGGATGACTCAAGGCTGTAGGCATCAGCCTGTAAAACAGAGAAAGACTTTTAACAATAGTCTCTCCAAGTGGGTGGTGGTGAGAGAGCTTGTTGTGCAGCTACTTATACTGCTGCTGCTCTGGGGATGAAGAGAAAACTGAAGTCTCCAGGGCTGTCAATCCAGCATGAAATTCAGATATTTTTACAAGTATTATTTTAGCTCTGTGAGTCATCCTGTGATACATAAGGATATGGGCAATAAATAGAGAATGGGTTAGATCGAGCCCAAGTGTTTAAGGGTGATACTGGAGATGCTTTTTTGTTATGCTTTTTTGTCTTCGTCTCGTTTTGCAGCGTTATTTCTAGGTGTGTAAAAGCAATGATTCAAGCTTAGGTAATAAAAAGTTAAATTTTAATTCTGCTCATTATCTTTGTATTTAAAAAAAAAAACCAGAAAATATAGGAAGAGTGTGCTTGTCATTTCAGACACAGACACTGGGTTCCACTTGGCCAAACTTGAGCCAGTAGCTCCTAAGAAGCCCTGTAGCAGAACTGATAACCCAGAGTGCTATAAGGAGACAGGAGAACTTGGGAAGACCTGCAGTTCTCCATAATTCTAGAAGCAGTTTGTTTGCTGCACAAAACAAGAATGTTGATTATCCTTGATTCAGCTTTAATGAACACAGATGTATTTAGTCAGGCAGTTGTTCAGCATTTAGATCTCCAGCCATAATATTTGACTCAGTGATACCGTCAGCATTGATGCTGGGAATTGAAAATGCTAAACACTGATGAGTCTACTCAGTAGTATGTGGAAAAGTTTGCTATTCGTTTGTTGGGTTGTTTTTTTTTTTCCCCAGTAAGATGTGTTAAAGAGCAAGAAGAGAAAATAACCTCACTTCAATGCATTTCCCTTGCCGTGTACGTCTTGACATCGGGAAATTGTAGCTCTCAAACCTTCTTCACATGGAAATCTTGAAATCGGGTGCAAACCTCCCACACCCTTTGTACCAGTTTGAGAGGGGTTTCTCCTTTGGAAAAAGTCCCTCCTCAGCTTTCCTGGAGGCTCACTTCAGATACTGGAGCCTTCTCCTCTCCAGGCTGCACAAGCCCAACTCTCCCAGCCTGGCCTCCCAGCAGAGGGTTCCAGCCCTCCCGGCATCGCTGGGGCTCCTCTGGCCCTGCTCCCACAGCTCCCTGTCTCTCCAGGGCTGAGGACTCCGGAGCTGGACACAGTACTCCAGGTGGAAGTGTCCTTTTTGAATAATATTCATGTCCTTTTTAATAATACTTGTGCCCTTTTTACTTGTTGGAGTTGCTAGTGTCATTCTGCTTTCCTGCTGTTTTGAAACATTCAGAAGAAAATAAAGAGCAAACAAAGCCTCCATGAATAAAATCTAGTACGAGTAGCTTTCTGTGTTCCAGCTTTCACTGTTTGTCAGACAATTGCTTAGAGAAAGGACCTGGAATATTGCAACGCCCACTCAGTCTGCAAACATCTCATTGTATCCCTCCGGAACGGCTCCATCGGTGCAGGCGGGGGTGATGGGGAAGGACCATCAGGAGATGCGACCGAAATAAATAATCACACAAGTAGGAAGAATTGAGAACTCCCAGTTTTGGAAGTTTTAAAGCCATTTATATTTTAATGTGCCTCAAGTGCCATCATCTCTAAACATTGTCTTGCTTCTAAAGGGGAAACGAGTGTCAGACAGCTTCTTGATTTGCAAAGTGAACACTGTACTTTAAGAGTTGACTTGTGAGCATCTTAAAGAGAATTTTGTGAAGTGAGTTCTGTCCTTGACTGGTTCTCTAAGTGAGGACAGGTTTATTTCTGGAAATTACCCATGGACAGGAAGTATCTCGACATTATCTGTCAAGAGAAGTCCTGTCTCATGGGAGGATACAACTGACTAGGGATAAAAATCAAGTAAAGCTATGATTTTATTGTTCTCGTGATACTCTATTGACACCGGTTCCCTTGCTTTCCACTGGTTCTTCTCTTATAAGCTTGGGTTCTCTTCTTTGGCTGATGATCCTGTTATCTTCTGAAGCTGGAACTAATATTCCTTACCTATAGATGGTCATCTATGTGAAGTTTTGTATTAAAAGCAGTTGCATTAGAAGTGGCTTTAATACGCCTTGGTTATCCAGTCGCTGTCCAGTGGCACCAAGGTTTTCAACACCAGTCCTTCCATATGCAGCCTGTGAGCTGAACTATGGAACTGAAATCCTTTTTAGTCCGCGAGAGAAAGATCTTGGACGGACCATTAAATGTCATCCTGTTGCTTTTCTCCGTTTTCAGGAGCTTGAGTGAAGACAGATAAAAGAAACAGACTTTATACACATAAAAAAACCCTAAAAACAACCCAGGTGTTTTCTTACTAAAAAGATGTCATGTTAGGGCTGGATAAGAGTACCTTTGGTATCTGCATCTTGGATCATTTTTTTCTGCGAAATTTTCTCTGAAAATTCCCAGATCTCCTGCTCCTGGGAGCGTTGCTCCCACTCTTTTGAGTGACTTTGATACAGCAAAATCCAAGCTCTTGGAAAAACATGGGGGGGAAGGAAGGAAGATCAAAAATTTTTATATAATCTGTTAGCGCATATATATATGATCATAAATTAATAAATATCAAAGTCAGAAATCATCATAATTATCACAACAGCAAGTTCTTTTTTTTCCAGCTGAATCTGCTTAACTTCCAATAAAGACCTGAAATAAGAGAGTGGAATGATCCCTTTTCTTGGCATGAAAGGGTAATGCCCCCTGTATGGATACCCAGACTGCCCAGCCACCTCACCATCGAATATATCCCCGATTAAGGAACTTTATTCAGTAAAGCGACGTATAATTAACATTTTTATCCCTCTTCAGAGCTGTTGTGCTTTCCACTGTTGTAAACACCTCTCCACACATGTCTCTCTAAGTTGATGCAGTGCTAGAAAGACCATGCCACTGCAATAATGCTTATTAGGACTGAAATAAAAATTTATTTTCTTTGAGTTGCTCTATTTTAGTATAATTGACATGATTTCTGATGCCCTACCAAGGTGGAGACTACTTTAAGTTTACTTAAACAGCAAAAAACCCACAATCCTGGTCTTTTTCTCCATCTGGTATTGGTATAGTTGTAATACTTTGTTTGTCATTTTACATCTGTCTTGGACAGGGATTTATCCTTCTTTTACTTTTCTTCTTATGCAATGTGTGTATTTAGAAGAGTCATGTGTCACTGGCATATTGGCAGTTATATAACACTCATGGGACTTTACAATATTTACAAGGATAAATTGGGACCCTAAACCCACTGTGGGTTTGCAGACTTCATCTGAATTTAATTAAGACGCGAAGAGCGATGTGATAATATTAATTATTTCAATAAGCCAGAGAACCATTTGGCAAGGTAGGAACTTTTTTTTTCTGGTGAACAAAGTGATTTTATGTCAGCTGTGGACAGAAGGGTGAAGTGATGTCCCATCCTTGATCTAGTCCAACCCCTGTACTCACTGCCAGGGGGGTTGGACTAGGTGACCTTCAGAGGTCCCTTCCAACCTAAACCGTTCTGTGATCTGTGACCCTCTGGCCGCGCCTGCGACTGTCGTGGGATGATTGTGTAAAGCAGAGAACAGAGGTGATAGGGAGATGATTTTCATCCCATCTCCATCTTTCTGTCTCTCTCTCCACTTAGTTGGCAGGGGCTGAACTTCCCCAGGATGGTCACCGAAGCCGTTATTCCACTGTGTGTTCGTTTGGTGCCGGCTGCTTCAGGGGTCGATGTGCTGCTCACCAATCTTTTCCTCAGGTGCCTTTTTCCACCGGTGGTTACGTGTAATCGCAGTTCATCTGCGTTGTGAAAGCATCAGGAAAACATCAAAACCAGTTGTTGAAATAGTAATTCACCTGCGGGGGGGAACTGAAGGACAAAGGAGTGGTAAAATCTTCCACGTCTCCTCTGTGGAAGTACTGCGGTAGTTGTTACGATTGTGGCTTGCGTGCTAGTTTTTGCTTTATTTGCCTCAGAAATTCATTTTTTGGTTGTTTTTAAGTTTATTAAAGGAGCTTATACTTGTGTTTTGACCCGCTTAGGGGTTTGTAGATGGATCTGGGAAGAGGAGCTGGAAGGTAAACCACAAGGTTCTCAGGAAAAAACCCAAACTTTTCACTTCCATTTAACCTGATTTGTAGCCTACAGGGAAGCTATATTGCTGAAATAAAGACATCCTGATTAAAAAAAAAAAAAAACAACAAACTGTGGGGCTTTCAATAAAAGTCTTTGATGGTCTTTTATGATACGAGAAATGGCTTTTAATTGAAATGAGTCTCTGGAGGGTGGGAAGTGACCTAAGGCAGTATTTGCAAGAAATGCCTTGGTAGAGCTCTGTGAACTCTGACTTTATTTTGAAATAAATATATTAATTTACAACTTTTTATAGATTCATTAGTATATTCATTTATTTATAAATATTTATATTTAAATAAATATGTAGCTCTGCATTATAAAATAACAAAGTTATATCAATGTAATAATATAATATTGATAGTAATAATAAATAAAATAAAGAAACGATGAGCAGAAGCAGAACCAGGCAGCAACTTTTGATAGAATGCTGCCTGTGAAAGGCTCACGGAGCAGATAAGGTTCTATCTTTAAGGTCCCTTCCAACTCAATCCATTCTGTGATTCTATATTGGCGCTCCAGGTAGAGATCTGTTGTGGATCCAAAGCTTTGGAGAAAGCTGAGGTGTAGACTGATGTTTGCTATTTCTAGTCCCCATGGATTGGTTTTCACTGAGAAATCGAAAGAACAAAATCTGGAAACCTGCGAATGACAATAAGGAAAATACAGTTCTGTAAAAGTTTAGGTTGCAGGTTTTTCAGGGGCTTCTGTTTGCTCGCTTGTTTCTTTTGGTTTTAATTTCGGTCATCCCTAAGGAATAATGGCAGCGTGATCTCTTTGGATTTTCTCCAGGGTAGGAACCTGTCTTATGTTCAGAAATTGCAGAATGTGTTTCGGCTTGTTTTTAATTCTGAGCACACGCTGCTCTAAGGGAGACAAAACACAATACTTTTTATAGTATCATCCTACTGCGAGGCTGAAATTCCTTTTCCCGAGACATTTGTAAAATAGAATAGCAATTCCTATAAACTTGGGATAAGCTGATTGTAGGATATCGACTTATTTAAATAGCATTTATTTATGATAAGAGGGTAATTCTTATCTACACAAATTTGGTACAGACTAATATTTTTAGATGCTTCTGAATTCTAAGTGTATACGAATAAATTCCGTGACTTAGATTGTTCAGTCCTTAAGGAACAAATGCAAAGCTTATTTTCTAAGCAACGTAAATATAAAATCTTTCTGCTTTAGCCACCTTTACTTGAACAGATTCTGATTAAAGCTACATGTTGTCCTGCCTTGAGAAATTAAATCATTTGAATTTTTCGATCTCAGTGTGGAAAACAATTTTTGTTCCTGGGTATATAAATAGTAATTATGTCTTTTCACTGTGTCCAGAAGTTGCTTGCCCTCTTTGATAAAGGAATCCAGCTATCTTGCCTTTCCTCAGTGAAGAGCATCTGTCACGGACGATGACTTAGGTCCAGATATAAATCTGTACTGAAACCTGGTAATGACTCATCTCTCCAGCTCTTTCGGCGTGAGCCCCAACGGAGACGTTCGTATTTCAGAATAAGTGGCCCAGTTTGATTTAGTTTAAGGCAGCTAAACGGATGACTTAAACATCACTTAAATCAATATAAGGCAGCGTTAAAGGTAGGAACGTTCACACAGAGGCTTTAAATAGCAGTAGCCTTTACATTGCCGTTTCCTGCAAGCCGTGTGTGGAACACACCCCGTAAAAGCTTTACAACCAGTAAAAACCCGGCTGCGCTCTCCTCTTTCCCAGTCTGTTTTGGCACCAGAGCATTTCAAGCTGTTTCTGTTACATTTAGGACAGATTTAAACATGACGTGAAAAGGATTTCCTCCGAGAAAACCTTTTGTGCCTGGGAGAGGGCACTCGGAGTCGGCTGGTGGGGCTCCTTCCCATCCCTTTGGACCACGTGACTCCCCCTGCTAGGATGAGGAGGAGGTTCTCCTGCTGCTCCTGTCCTTTGGAGCAAACTGTAATTGCTTATCCCAGTAATTAAATATAGCAGTTTTCACTCCACCTTCCAACATCTTTCTACACCTATGGGAGACAGAGAGAAAATATTCCTGTTCTGATTTGCTTGCGATGTCCACTTGTACACTGGGGCCAGGATGATGGGCAAGGCAGGAGGGAAGAGGAGGTTGCTCTCCAAAGAACTAAGGTATGTGATGCACAACCTTGGGAATGACCAGAGCCCTTGCACACAATCAGCGGATATTCTTGAGGACCTGGTCATAGGGTTCATCACAGAAATACCACGTGAGACCGTGTCACGTGAGCGGCAGGGTTGTCTACAGGTGGAGGACGTTGTCTTTCTAGTTCGCAAGGGCCCCCAGGAGTTTGCCAAAGACCTCCTAACTATCAATGGAGAAATGCACAAGGAATATGAAAAGGTCAAAAATGAAGTTAAGATTTTGAGATGCCAACAGGTTGTTGAAATGCAATCGAACGAGGCAGGTGTTTGAACAAGAAAATACTGCGCTGCTGGTGGACAAAGGGTCAGTCTTTTCTTCAGTGGCCCTTGTGATGTAGGAACACGAGCAGGAAACAGGATTCCGTGATGTTAGAGGGGGTACGAGGAACAGATTCAATAAATGCTCATTTTAATTGCACAAAATATTATAGATGGCTTTGAAACTGGGTTCCAGGAAGCTGAGGCTAACAGGCACAAATCGAACTACAGAAAATGTAAACCGAAGGAGAAAGTGTTGACTGTTTGAGTGGTCAAATTACAGGAGGTTGGATGAGATGGTCTTTGCAGGTCCTTTCCAACCTCAAAGGACCCCGTCAGTGATTTTCAAATACAGAGTGAAAATTGTTTAGTAACTAATCATATATGTAATTGTATTTATACTCTAGGCAGCTCCTCAGTGGCAATTATAAGGTAATAGTTGTTTAGCTGTGAGATGACTGTTACCACTTTCAGGATGGAAACCTCAGTGGCAGGTTGTTACCACCGTTAGATGCATCCTACAGCTAGTTCCATCTATTGATGATGAGTGAAAAGCCAAAATAAATGGTAGGATGAATTACTGTTGCCATTTTACAGCTGGAAAACACTGGCTGAGAGACAAAATCCATGTGCTCGATGTTTTTCTATATGTAACGCTCATGGCTGCCCTTGGTGACCCGGTTTGAACCTGTGGGCGAATTAGGGACTCGTCCGTAACCATCGCTCCATCCTTTGCCTGAACGGTGTCGAGGGAGGTGAAGGGTGAGAACAGTTCCCAGGATCTACAGCGAGGGTGTCGAAACACCTCAAGGAACTTCTGGAATTAGTGTACTGGTAAAGCTGGATTGTTATTAGGTGCTAATTAATTCTGTGATGTATTAAAAAAGTCAGGGTGGATTAAGAAGGTTTTTTTGGTGAAGCAACACTTTAACCCTTTTAACAGCAAGTGGCAGTTGTTTCTGGAATTATAGAATAATATTCACAGAAGTTCTTGGAATGCTCCTGGTAATGAAGTTTCAGAACAGCAATAGTCTCTGTAGCTTCCCCTTATATAATACTAAATTAAACTGTGGTTTAATCTGTGAATGTGTCTGATGCATTTTTGTCTCCTGTGTCTATTTTTGTCCCCTGATTATTCTCATTTGTTATGGAAGATGAATAATATATCAGTGGTGTAGGTGTATGTATAAAGAGGTTTTTTCCTGCTGAGAGAATAACACTTCTTAACTTTTTATTCTATTCCCTATATATTACAGTCTATATTTTCTATAAGATTAAAAATGCTTCTGTGTTTATATTCTATGCATTTGATGAAAAATATATTTATTTTTAATATCTGTGCCCAGATGGAAATACATTCTGATGGTAGAAGAACAGTGAGATCCCTCCAGTTACTTCTTGAAATAATGGTTTATTACTTTTCTAGATCCTGAAACTACTTTTTTTCTTCTATAGATAGATTGCAGTCAGCAGAGACAAGAAGCTGACAGTAGAATAATTTAATTACAGTTAATTAATAAATTCACTGGATCATAATAAGTTAATAAAAGTAGGTGATAATATATCTTTGAGATAGAAAATCACTGCTTGGTGAAAACCTGACGGATGTGATCAAAGCATTGCTTGTGTTTCCATCCTGCTTATTAACTCGAGACATCATTTTCAGTTACGAGTGTTGTGTGTAATTAATCTATAGCTGTACGGTGGCAGGTGATGTGAGCCGCTGGAATTTGAGAAATTCCAAGAGAAAATGCAAGTCTTGTGATATTTTAAATTTAGCTCAGTATCAGTTCTAAAGAAACGTGGTCACGTTTGCCTCCCTGGGTTTTCCTTCACGCATTGCCTTCAAGCCCAGGAATTCCAGTGGCTTATTCTAACCGTATTTTCTATGGAATTATTTGGGGTTTGGCACGAAGTAGTCAGGTCCTCTATGTCTGTCTGTGATCTTTTGCTTAATTAAGGTTCAGATCTGCGGTGAGTAGGGAAGATTTATGTCTGTCCTGGGGATCCCTGGCTCTTAATTCGTGTCGGGAAGCGTCTCTGCTGTGTCAGAGAATCTCTGCCCAAAGAATATCCACGTTTGTACGTTTGGCATCGCTGAACGTACAGCTCCTGCCAAAAGCTGTGGACGCTGGAAATAAACCCCCAAGAAAATAACGAGCTGCGTTCCAGTGCGTGCAGTTCACAAAAGGATGATGATTTTTTTCCGAGTCATGGTGTGAATTGGCTGGGGAGTGGGATAATGGCTGTACCATAGGCTACCCACTCTGGTGTCTCATGAACAAATTCCACATGAATATTAATATCCTTGCTGATGAAGATAAACAGGACAGACTATAAACCTCCAGTCAAAACCAGATGAATTCCCTTTTTATTTTCTGTGTTGATAAATTGTGTGTTTTAGATGCTCTGCCGTAGAAACGTTAAGTACTTGTACTTCAGAGGTGCTTCGTCTTCGTAATTAATCGTGAGATTTCTAAATAGATTCGTTATAAAACACATTATAATCTTGTGTTCTGTCAGCAGGAGACACACACCACATGATGAAACGTTCTCTCTTTCCCCACCCCCACATACAGGTCGCCAGTAAAAAGGAATGTGCAATGGAGATTTTTAATATGGAACTATCCTAAGACTCCACACACCGTTTGAGGAAAGAACTGCACTGCGCTGTGCCATGGAGGGTCGTACCGTCACCTACTGAAGGCAGGTAAACTGAAAAGCACTTTCCTTTCCTTCTTTGATTCTTTAGTAGCGTGTGTGTGTGTCTCCTAAGGGCTGTTGGTATCTTCTTCCTGAACTTTATTGTTGGCTGGTGATGTGCACCTTTTCATAGAGGTACGTGCGCTTGTGTAAGAAAAAAAGTCTTTAAAGAGCTGGTTAATGCTCCATTTTTTAGGACAGATCTCAGCCTGACTTTGAAATTGGTAACTGTAGGCTCTCCATTGGTACCAGAAGTAAATTATAGGGAATGGATTTCTTGGGACTCATCTGTGTCAGTCTTTGGTCGTGTTTGTGCTTAAAGCACATCCTGGGTCTGGATGCCGCTTGCATCGATAATGAAGAAAGTGTCTGGCAAACTCTTGTACGCTCTCTTCTTTCTGATTTTTGCGGCTTGGTGAACACTTAGAGCTAAGGATGCTGTTGAGCTTGAAGCTGGAGAGAAAATATTTAGGGACATAGGATGATTTTTAAAAAAGGCACAGCCTCCTTCCTTTTTATCAGGTTGATATCCAAAATATACTCCTAAATATAGTGTGTCAGGGTAGTAGTAGCTCAGGCATCCCTGCAGCAGGCAGGGCACTCGACCAGAGCTTGGAAATTACATGAAGTAATCGAAGTGATTAACGTTAAACGCGGTCAAAGCCATAGATGACGTTTTATTCTTAAGTGGATGATGATATCCAGGATTTGTTAAGTATAATTCGTTAATATTCCAAAAAGTCTGCAGGCTGTCCAGGGGATGTGGGGGCAGCAAGCTTGGAGCCCTGCACGAGGATATCAAAGTCTGGTTTATGTTGTATTTTTACATAGCAATAGGGGATCATGAGAGAAATTTAGGGCACAGGAGATTTTTCAGTATTGTGGGCCTGGTTTTTCAGTTCTTCGTGCGGTCACGGTTGTGACAAGTGGATTCTGTTGGCTGCCAGCGCTGGGATGGGCATTTTACTTTTCCACTTTTCAAATAATGACGTGGATTTGGAAACATTTTGGTGGCGAAGAATCAGTTTGAATTACGTGTTTCCCTGTACTAGTTTTCTGAGGTTATTTTCTACATATGAATATGCTATTAAATGAGAATTAGGGTTGTGAGTTCCACAACCATCCAAGTCTTAATAAAAGCTTTCCAGTTAAAAAAAAAAAAAAAGGGACAAAAGTAAAAATAATGACATTATAAGAACCTCAGATTTTTTTTTCAATCATCTTTTTTCCCCCCACAAAGAAAAGCAATCTGTATAAATTAAGGAAGAGCACTATTCTCCTTTAAGGGATTCTCTGTTTTTTTCTTGGTACTTTTCAAATATATAGAAAACGATTTTACTGAGGAGCAATTTTGAGAATGTTTTGGAATGTTACTGTATTCCCTGATCACACTATTAGAAGTTAATGGGCAGTGATGAGTGTCATGTATTTTGGAGACTGCTGAGAGGTGGTCGATGAAAGTTGTTGGTCTGTTGATTCATTACAATCAGGGAACTTTCAAAGATAGTGATGAGCTAAATTTGAATACGTTTGCATTGGTTAAGTATTAATTCAGAGGCAAACTGAAGAAAGATAGGAGTTCTAAATGAATTTCTAAACCTAATAAATATGAAAACATGATGGATGTAGGCTTGTCGGGTTTGATATTTAGCCTTTCTCTTTTAGAAAAAAAAAAGGAAAGAATTAAAACTAACTTGGTGCTAGAGGTGTTAATTCTATTGTTGCCGCTCGTCTTTGCAAATTCCCATCTCCAATCTGTGCACCACCTGCTGGGTGGAATTCTGCTCATCTATTTATATATTTCTTACAGCTTCAGGGTTGTTGGGGTGTTTTGCATATTGTTTACTGACAGGTCGTATCAGGAATTTCTTTGACTAATAGATAAAACTCTTCAAATTGTACGTTTGCATATAGATAGTACCCAGCAGACTGTCAGTAGGCAGTCTGTATCAGAAATATTTTGAAATAATACATTTTGGGATTGTTTTCTTGTGCTGCAGAAGAGAATTGTTGTGCACAACTTAACATTCCATAAACGTCAGCTTGAAATATATGTTTTTTACATCGCTTGAGGAAGCACGAATGGGATACATGGTGTGTGTATCATCTAACTACCCATACTATTATCTTCTGAGTAAAATCAGAAATTCCCAGACTTATATGTTGGGTTTGTGCGGCAAGGTTTGGTATCCAGGGTGAGACTGGGGCTACAGGAGTGGTTTCCTGTCGTAGGACGAGAGGAAACGGCCTTGAGCTGCCCCTGGGGAGGTTTAGGTTGGAGCTGAGGAACAATTTGTTCCCCTGCAGGGTTGTCCAGTCCTGTCCCAGGCTGCCCAGGGCAGGGCTGGAGTCCCCCTGATCCATGGAGGGGTTTCCAAGGCGTGGAGAATGTGGTGCTGAGGGACAGGGCTCAGTGGTGCCCTGGCAGGGATGGGGTAACGCTGGGACTCCAGGAGCGAAGATGAGCCTGTGAAGAGGGAGAGATGAGGGAAATGTGGTTTTTAGATTTGATTTTTTACTTCTCATGACTCTACTCTGATTTGATTGGTAAAAAAATAAATTAATTCCCTGATTGAAGGCTGGTTTGTCCATGACAGTGATTGATGAGTGGTTTCCCCCTGTCCTTATCCCAACCTATGAGTCTTTCATTACTTTTTCTCTTCCCTGTCCTGACAGAGCGGCTTTGGTGGGCACCTGGTGTCCAGCCAGGGTCCACCCACCGGAGCTTGTCATGATGATGCAGAGATTTATTACAGCAGTGAACCTCTTTTCCCCCCTTTTCAGCTCAATTGGTAGGTTTGCAGTTTTTCAGGATCACCCAAACCTATCAGGAAAGGCTGAGAGCCCTGGGGCTGTTTAGTCTGGAGAAGAGAAGCCTGAGAAGGGATCTGATTCATGTTTCCAAATCTCTGCAGGGTGGATGACAGGTAGAAAGTGCCAGGCTCTTTTCTGTGGTGCCCTGGGACAGGACAAGGGGCAATGGGCACCAACTGGAACCCAGGAAGTTCCACCTCAGCAGGAGGAGAAACTTCTTTGGTGTGAGGGTGATGGAGCCTGGCCCAGGCTGCCCAGAGAGGTGGTGGAGTCTCCTTCTCTGGAGACTTTCCAACCCCCCCTGGATCTGTTGCTGTGTGGCCTGCCCTGGGTGATCCTGCTCTGGCAGGTGAATTGGACTCGATGATCTCCAGAGGTCCCTTCCAACCCCACCATTCTATGATTCTATGATCATATGTATTACACTTTAAACGCTGGTGTTTGAAAAATCTTTGAGCTGATGGCCTTGTAATCATAAATCCGTATAGCTTGGCCTTCTAAGACAACTGACCTTCCTTCAAAAGATTTTCTAAGTGGCCAAAGAAATTTAAAAGACTGATTTAGCAACAGCTTCTATTCTTGGTGAGAAATGTTAAAACAGTCAATATTAGACTGTCGGTATTTTTTAACTTCTCGACCTTAGAAGCTGGAAGAGACTAATTACTGTGAGACTAATGAGGAAGGGCAGAAAAAGTCCAAATGTCAAAAGCGAAAAGCTAGAGCAAATATATTTTAAAATCTTCGAAACCCTTTTGAATTAAGGAGTTTGTACGTGACCTTATGTGGCATTCAAGAGGAACAGTCGTTATCTCAGAATGATGAAGAACTGGCTGGAAATGCTCAGAGGGAGTCCTTGAGGAGCTGACCTGCTATCAACAGGTAGAGGTAGCTTGGCAGATGATCGAAAGGCTTGCGGCCAGTAGCTGCTGACAACTTCTAACTGTTGAGCCGCGGAAAGACGAAGCTTCTTTCTACTTGGGGGGCAGCTCGTTGCTCGGGCTTGCACTCTTCATGGAAATGGCTGCAGGGTTATGTTCTCCTGAACTTGCACTTAGTGATCCAAGCAAGCAGAAGTGTCATCAGCACTTTAATATTTTACACTGGTCCACGAGACATCGGATATTCGTGGTTTAATCTTTTCCCCGTGGCTTTTGTTCCTTGTCAGAGACGTCGTTTGCCACCGAATCCACGTTTCTCAATGCGGTTTGAAAACCTCTAGGAAAGTGGGCCTGTGTCTGAATTGTGATGAAAGGAGAAAGCAGAGGAATTCTGATGGTGTTCCAGGGTAGAGTTTTGAACTTCGTATCATGTTTAAATTGAAAGAGTGGCTATAAGAATTGTTTCTAGAAGGTGATAGAAATGCCTCTCAATATGTCAAAATACTTTGGATTAAAGGATGTCTCATAAATACTAAAATTAATTCTTGGGGAAGAAAATAATAAGAGTGACAGCAATTTTGTAAGCATCAGTATTTCTCATGCATCTTGTTTTCTATATAAATCAGATTCTATTTTTACTTGTGTGCTCAAAGAGGAAATTTTCACAAGTCCAAATTTGAACACAATTCCCGTAGAAATACTTGAGAACCATTTGTCTCATTTTCCACAGTGCTTTTGAAATACTTAACATAAATCTGCGAGTATTGCGCCTTCCCTCAGGCAGAGGAAGTTTATGGACTTCCGACTCATCTCTCCAACTCTCCAAAATTATTGGATATCGAACCACAGAGACTCAAAACTATCTCCCACCTCACAGGACAGAGGCTGAGGATTATTGAAATCAAATAAAAAGTGTGAGGCTCAGCAGTGGCTTCTGAGGCAGAAGTATAGACTCTGAAGATGAATTAATGAGCAGGGTGCAGGGAAGGAGTGAAGATCAAAGGTTCCCGGTTAAGTGCGTTATCAGAGGGACATCACACAAAAGGGCAGATAATAAAGTGATGAGTTGCAAGGCTAGAAAGGTCTTTAGAAATACCATCTTTGACTGGCTTGATGTTCCTATCTGGCTTTATATGTGATTTAATGAAAGTGAAGCCCTCTGAAATTACCGCTACCAGCAAGTCTCTGTCTTTTACATTAGTTTTGTGGAAAAAAAAAAAAAAAAGGAGTTGCTACAGAAATAAATGGTACATGATATTCAGTGAACACTCTGTGAAGAATTGTTGGAGCTGTATAGGAGAACCCCCTGAGTAAAGCTGCCATATGGCTGGTGATGTCCCGTCGGGAAATGCACGGTGCAAGGAAGTCATAATAATCCTTCTCAGAAAAGAAAGGTCACAAGTGATAGCAAATGCCAAGAAATCGTCAGGGATATTTTTTTTTTTTCAGGGCCTATGGGGTCAGTAAAACCTCTGTAGGCTTGTGTAGTTCTTTTAACTGTAAAGAAAGGATTCAATCTGGATCAGGGGATCTAAGGAATGTAAGTTCTTCCTACCTGGAGCCAACGGTCGGTTCTTCTAGGAGGTGTTGGAAGGTGATGCTCTTGAGCCATTGACCTGATTTCCAGCACTGTTGATTTCCTGCAAATTCCAAGTCCAGATAAAGGCACTAAGAATGTCAGGAGTTCATTTCCTGTATTTTCATGTGTGAGTAAATAAAATATATTTCAGGAAACGTGGATTCTAAATGATCGTACGATTCAGAACGTTGTGTGTTAACCAGATGATCGATTCAACTATCCAGTAACCAGCAGCTCACCTTTTCACTTCTAGGTTATCCTTTTTATTTCATATAAAGAATTATAAAAAGTAATCCCGTTTTTATTAAAAAGGTGGCGGTGATTGCTCCAGGTTCCGAATGATGGCTGTTCATATGGCAAGAGTTATTTTCATGAACAAGTTCTCTCCAAGTACAACTGGCATGCGCTTTGCTTTTAGGAGCAAGATCAGAAGGTAGGATTGGAAATAAAGTCGTGTTGTCGATGCCACCAGAAAAGTGTTGAGACGTGGGCAGAGGAAAGCACAGCAGGAGTTAGCACGGCGCTTCCCATTCTGTACATGGAGAAATACAGATTTTTCCATTACCATCTTTGTCAATCTTACACTTCTTGACCTATTAGCTTATTTACTTCTCTACTGTAATTGATTTTGGAAGTATACACATTAATGCATGTGCAGCCAGCGCGTTTCTAGAGGGAAATAAGAGAATGCTCCCAAGTGCTCTGGGGAGACCCCCCCACCCAGCAGGGCTGGCTCCAGCTCGGGAGTCCTCAGTCCAGGAGAGACAAAGACCTGTTGGAGCGGGGCCAGAGGAGCCCCAGCGGTGCTGGGAGGGCTGGAACCCTCTGCTGGGAGGCCAGGCTGGGAGAGTTGGGCTTGTTCATCCTGCAGAAGAGAAGGCTACAAGGAGACCTTCTGGGGGCCTTTCAGGACTTCAGGGGGCCTGTCAAAGATTAAGGTGGTAGGGATCTACAAATATTTTTTAAGGAATGTTGTGAAAAGTTTTGAAGAATTTTGAAAATTAGGAGTAGCTTTCCTGAAGCCAGCAGAGCAGCACAGATTGAAGCCATCTGAAAACTTACTCCATGCATTTCAAAAATGAAAATTATTTGTAATTAAAAATGGAAATTAAACTTACCCCAGACATTTTAAAAGCTAAAGTTCTTTGCAGTTAAATATGTTGGCTTGACCACAGTTTCATTGCACAGATGGAATCGACATCAAGTTTCCCAGGACATTTTCCTTTCCTCAAGTGCTTTGCAGGCCTGTTCGGAGCTTACTGTGCCCAGTTAATCATTAATTTTTGCTACTATTGCCAAGAATGGTGCCAGTTTTAGTTTGACTGTTGACAGTGATTTTTCTGAACATCAGCCTGCTACGCACTGCGCCGACATCCACCAAACTTATTTCAAATTACAAGTGAGAACATCCCCCCCCACTCCTCCTCTCCTTTACTCCTCCGCACGCTGCTCTTAATATAGGGAATGTGTTCACATCAAAGCTGTCAGAAGGTTTCTGTGATCTCATTAGCTATACTTATTTCTACCTACAGAATAAATGAATCATCAACCGAAACGGCACTAAGGACCAACTGGTAGGACTCACATGGCTAGAGCCGTGCTGAGAATAGATGTCTTCTCCAGTCTGTAGATTGGAGTGGTTTAAATCGCTGAGTTTGCCCACCTAGAAAGGGTTAAATCATTTCTGAGATGAATTTAGTTCTCAGGTCTTCTAATATGGAAATAGAGTTGTTAAACCCTTTAGCAAGTAAATTTATAATTTCATATGATGTCTGAAAAAAACACCTTTCTGTTTATAGGACACTGAAGGAACCAAAGTGAAAATATGTTTATTTTTTATATATATTTATATATATATTTTAATGCTTGTGGATTTTTTTCCTTTGTTTTTGTCTGTGTAGTTAAAAGATGCAATCATTTCATTTGATGACTGCGTAAGGTAAATTAGATAGGTGGTACCCAGTGGAAACGAGCTGAGCTGATTCAGCCAATTTCAGTGCTTCTGAAAATATATTTTAATGCTTGTGGATTTATTTTTTTTTTCTTTGTTTTTGTTTGTGTAGTTAAAAGACACAGTCATTTAATTTGATGGTCAGTGTGAGGTAAATTAGATAGGTGGTACCCAGTAGAAATGAGCTGAACTGATTCAGCCTATTTAAATACTTCTGAAAATCAGTGTGCGCTGCAGGGGAGCAAAATGCGGATAAATGGGAAAATAAAGAGAAATTGGACATGGCCAGAAGCTGGGTGTTAAATCAGTGATGCAGGGATATTGGTGGTGGATGACAACAGGTATAGGACCTGCACCGTGATGAATTAAAAGGGTTCTGATGTCTGGCTCCCAGTTACTCGTGCTATTTGAAGATAATTTTAGAAGGCTGGGTAACACCTGTGAAACATTTGGGGAAACTGAGTAAGATCTTTGCTGTGGGAATCCGGTGAAGCTTTAAATACCAATTTCCTTCCAGTAGGCAAAAGCTTAAAAAATATTTTGGAACTTACCCCCTTCCTAGTTTGGGGAAGTCGCAGTAACAAGCGTCAGGTCCGAGAGAATTTTGCCTGCTCTATGATCTGTCCATCCTCGAGGCACAGGCTGCCCAGGAAGGTGACAGAATATCAGTCATTTTCTCCAACTTCCAGGAGTTCTCACAGATCCTGCTGATTCACTGGACAGATAATTGCTAAAACAGAAGGGCTACGCAGAAAAAAACCCCACCAGATTGTAACCTGGGTTGCTGCGTATCTTTGTACGGGTAGGGAAAAGAAAGCAGCGCGGGGCAAAAGTCAAAAACCTGAAGTAATGTAAACTTGTGTTACACTTGACATTTGAGCTTTTCCAGTGAGTTCTTTGTGTAAGAGTCCATTCCTGGGCATTCCTGTCACTTCTGTTTTCCGTACGGAACATTAGCTATGTTTTCATTGCTCACATCCAGCAGAGATCAGATGAAGCGTGGCACAGCCAAGCCGAGAACCTAGCGTTTGCTTTCTTTTCAGTACCGACGCATCTTCCAGTGCCATCCTTTTCCTGCTGCCTTCTTTTGTTAACATGTTGGTTCTTCCATGTAGAAGAAGAGAAAAACCCAACCCAAACAACAAAAACAACCCCCACGATTTATATTTGTTGTTTTTTTTTCCTTCGCTGATGAAATATTTAAAGATGAGCTTGTGAAATGATAAGACTGTTCCATCAGGCTGGGGCTTGAGAAGGCCGTCAGGCAGCTCAGGCATCTCATCCGTCCTCTGCTGTGCACCTTGGTTCATCCTGCAGAAGTGACTTTTGTTTGGGGTGAAATGAAGTGAGAGTAGGGATGTGCCTCTGCTGTGCACGTAGTTGTGGGTCTGGGGGAGCACTAGTGAAAAGCTTTACCCTGAGAACCACGAGTGATGAAGCAAATTGGTCTCCCATTTCTGGAGATAGAGCTGTGGTCTGAGACAAGAAAGACAAGGACCTGTTGGAGCGGGACCAGAGGAGCCCCAGCGATGCTGGGAGGGCTGGAACCCTCTGCTGGGAGGCCAGGCTGGGAGAGCTGGGCTTGTGCGGCCTGGAGAGGAGAAGGCTCCAGGGGGACCTTCTGGGGGCCTTTCAGTGACAAAAGGAGCCCAGAAGCAAGATGGGGAGAGACTTTTGAGCAGGGCCTGTTGGGACAGGACAGGAGGTGATAGTTTGAAACTAAAAGAGGGGAGATACAGGGTGGAGAGAAGGGAAAAATTCTTGATGCTGAGGGTGGTGAGAGCCTGGCCCAGGTTGCCCCAAGAGGCGGTCGCTGCCCCATCCCTGGCCCCATTGCAGGGGAGGTTGGATGAGGCTCTGAGCAACCTGCTCTAGTTGCAGATGTCCCTGCTCCCTGCAGGGGGGTTGGACCCAGATGACCTTGGAAGGTCCCTTCCCACCCAAACCAGTCTGTGGTTCTGTACCAGTGATACTTCCAAATCACCTGCAATCAAGAGGGATTTCCTAAATGCCTCAGCCCATTAAAAACCATGGAGATGAACTGCTTTACCAAACTGCTGGTGTGGCAGCTTGAAAGGAGTGCGCTCCACGGAACTATCTGGTGTAGGCAGAGGGGCCACATTGGCAGGGCAACTGGGGACCGAAACAACAGGAAAGTTGTTGATCTCTTGCGGTGCAGTCATTTAGCTACAGAAACCCCCAAGGTTTTGTTTTACATGACTTCTGATGTTTTGCAAATTACCTGTTATTACATCAACTGCCCTGTTAATAACTCCTATTAACTGTGGAGTGATCAGAGCTGGGATGTTAAGGTAGAAAGTTTGGTCCTGTACACATTTTAAGTGAATTTGAACTATTTTCTGCCTGGTAGGGCTGTTGTGTATCTCGTAAGATGAGTGATTAACACAACTATGGTAGAGAGAAGTGAGAGTCTAGTAGGCAAAGTAAAGGAGAATGTGGTGGGGGCAGAGGGATAGGAAACAAAGCCTGGGGGCAGTAAAATAAGAGTGATTACAGCCATGTAATTACATTACAACTTCTAAAGTCCTAATTTTCCTTTATCCCTGCAAGGCCTTTCCCCAGCCCCGGCCCCGTCTCCATAAGAAGTGAGAGCAAAGCTAAGAAAGGTCATACTGAGACTGACAGAGACAAGTGAGAGTTAAACCTTTGGCCAGAAAACTTGATAACCCAGTAATTAGTGTGTTAAAATACAATGAGTTAAGTAAGGGAAGGGGGAAGAACCTTTCATTTCTGTTTAGGCTGTATTTCTTTTCAGCATTGGGTGTTGGGTGGCATTGGGAAGAGAAGCTGCAGGTTTGCTGTGGATTCCAACATCTCCTGAAGTCCCTGGCTCACTGGGAATGTCTCCTGTCCACGTGTGGCCATCATTCATTTTCCGAATTGCTCATCTCCTCGTGCAGATCCGTGGCATTTGCCGATTTAGAGGGAGCCGAGTGCGCGAACTTGACTCATTTCCATATTCCATGTGGAAAACGATCCCAAATATTGTCCATTAAAATTCAAGGTTCGTACAGCACACCTTCCCTATAGCACTGCTGCAAATTAAACTCACTTCTCCATTAGGAAAGGTGCCAATGCAATCATCAGAGAAAGCTGAAGTGCTGAAATGATAAAGTAGCTCTTTTGCTGCCTTCCTTGGCACACGTTCAGCACCCCACTTTGATTCAAACATCACTCCTGTTGGGTAAGACTCTGGAGAGCAATAAAAAATGACGTATTACGAAGCTGATCCATGAGGAGAGGATGTGAGGCGCACAAAATAACCGTAGGTTTTTCAGCTCCTGCATATAACAGTGGTGGAAATTTGCTTCTTCCCCATGGGTACTTCTGAACGAAGAACATCCGAACAGTGACCGTTGGATAAATGTCACAGGAATATAGTCCTTGGTCGGTGATGGGGTGGAGTGAAGAGCAGCCACCCCCCTCCTTTCTCCTCTGCTGGATTAAGCACATTGACTGGCTTTGTTCGTGAAGCGGCGTCATCCGTGTCAAAATCATGTAGCCTGTCATTTTTCTGTGCACTCAGACTGATTGATCAGCTCGCAGTCGTTCTAAATGTGCTCTGTTAAATAGTTTGTGGAGCTGATTGCTCTTGAAAGGATTTTTTTTCTGTGTGTCTGTGGAAGAAGGTCACTAGTCCCAATAACACTTTGGAAAGGAGCTGTTGCTTTTGGCATTTTATTGGTGTTTCAGCATTTTCCACAGATACGCCGTTTGCATTTGTTTGTATTGGAAATGTTAGGAAAACGTTTATTGGCTTTTCTCCTTTGTGACTGGTCAAATATTTGGACACCAAATATTTTGATGGCTTCCTAAAAATTCCCCAGATACTTAAAAAGGACAAAAAAAACCCACAGTAACATGACAACAGTATTTTATAATATTTAAATAATGTTTTATGCATTTTATTTTTTTTTGTTTAAGTAACAATATGGTAGCAAGTTGCACCAGAGTTAAATTCTCCTGACTGTTTTGTCCGTGTATCCTACTCATATTTTTAAATTTAAATTTCCCTCCAAATTTAAGATCAGAAGGAAATTTAATCTCTTCAGCTTGGGTTAGTGTGGCTGTCAAGTTAGTGTGTTAGGATGGCTGTCTTTTTTTGTTGTTCTGTCCTTTTTAAAATTGTAGTGGGTTTTGTTTTTTGGTTTTTTTTTGCTTCTCTATTCACTCTACAGGGTGAGGGGGGATAGTTTTATTTTCTAGGGAATTGTATTTAAGGAGTTCCTTGCTTTCATTCTTACATAGGCCATTGTAATCATCCGTGATCTTTTATGTTCATTTTCTGTGACACATTATAGTGGTGGAATTTTGTCTCCTGCCCTGTGTCACAGGGGTGGCCAAACCACCTTTCACAGGAATCACTGAGAAATAACGGTGCCAAAAACCCCTTCCTCTTCCCAGTGTAGGGCTGATTTTCTCAGGATGTGTGAATTTAAAGGCTGTTAAAGGAAGTTTCTACAATATTCATTCTTCACTGAGAGAAAGGTTGTTGGATGAAGAGACAATACTGACCGTTTTCCTTGTACAAATTAAAATGGTAATTGTGTAGGCTCAGGATAAAGGCCACCTTGAAAGGAAGAGCTTTGATGCGTGAGAAATTCACTTTCAAACACCATAAACAGAGGCAGGTGAGAAACTGCAAAGCTTCAGAGAAACTACTGCACTTTTAGAACATCTGGGTCTTTTCCCGTGGGTTCCCAGGGCCCGCTGATCCCAGTAGACGAAGCAGATAATAACCGTGCTTGTGGGGCTCTTAGTTGGAATTTGCATATGCAGACGCCACCGGTTGCTCGTACGTGCAAAGTCTTGTGCCTCTCTAATTGCGTAGTCTCGATGTGTGGAGCTTTCCGTCTTACGTGTGTATCAGAACTGAGTTTCCCTTTCCCCTGAGGATTCTTCCTGCTCAAAGGGAAAAGACCCGTCTAATAGGCAGGTAGGAAATGATGAAGCTCTCGAGAGAGCCCATGCCTGGCAACTCAGAAGTGCTGGTAATAACACGCCGGCAGATTATTGTTATTTCACAAAAGAAATACGATATACGCTGTCTGGACTCACCTGAGGCGGTGATTTCCCAGGGTTCTGTAATCCGCGAACCAGCGGTTGGTTTAACGTAGAAGTGTCTCCAAGAGGCTCTGGTGGGGTCACAGAATCACAGAATTATTGAGGCTGGAATAGTCCACTGAGATTATCAAGCCCAGCCTATGATGCAACACCACAACATCAGCTAGACCATGTCGCTAAGTGCCACGGCCAATCTTTCCTTCAACACCCCCAGGGATGGCGACTCCATCACCTCCCTGGGCAGTCCATTCCAGTCCTTAATCCCCCTTTCCATGAGGAAGTGCTTCCTAATATCCCACCTAAACCTCCCCTGGCGCAGCTTCAGGCCGTGCGCTCTCATCCTGTCACCAGTTACCTGGGAGAAGAGCCCGACCCCCACCTGACTACAACTGCCCTTCAGGGAGTTGTAGAGAGTGATGAGGTCTCCCCTCAGTCTCCTCTTCTCCAGGCTAAACAAGCCCAGCTCCCTCAGCCTCTCCTCATAAGACTTTCCCTCCGGTCCCTTCCCCGGCCTCGTTGCTCTCCTCTGGACCCGCTCCAGCACCTCAAGATCTTTCTTGAAGTGAGGATCATGTCAGGAGTGAGAATGGCCTGGGGTAAAAGTCATGAAGTCCACCTGGAAGGTGGCCTAGCTCTTGATAGAGCTACAGTAGTATGAAGTGGATCATGGACCTCACATTTCAGTTGTGTGTTCAAACAAACTGTTCGTGAGAAGTCAGACTTGAAACTAGTGAGGCCATCTCTGGAGAACTGGGTCCAGTTCTGCGCTCCCCAGTTGAGGAGAGACAAGGAACTACTTGGAGAGAGTCCAATGGGGGCTGAGGAAGCTTCCCAGGAAAGGCTGAGAGCCCTGGGGCCATTCAGCTGGAGAAGAGCAGCCCCAGAGGGGAGCTGAGCAAGGCTGAGCAAGAGCTCAAGGGCCCCCGGGGGGCAAGAGGCTGGGGCCAGACTCTGCTCAGTGATGCCCAGCACCAGGACAAGGGGCACTGGACTTAGCAGGCTGAGGCAGCTGATGTTTGGAATGGAGGAGTAACTAAAATTTGCCATAATGCAAATCGACTGGGCATATATAAAGAGGTATTTTCCCTCTTCTTTGCTTTGCCTCACAGTCAGTCAAATAAACGACCACTAAATTTTGTGTTATTCTAGATTTTTTAGTGTTAGCTGTTATACTTTCCATGTCCTAATTAATATTAATCAGGACAACTTTTGCAAGTTAAAAAACATTAATTTAACTCACTGAATCTTCTTCCTTGGTGTCTTCAGCAGTGTCATGTAGAAGAAAAGGCTTCATCAAACGATTGTTCCTCAATCATAAAAGGCTGTAACAGCAGAAGCGTTAGAAGTGCCGTGATCCAAAGCCTCTGTCAATTGTTCCCATCTCATTTTCTAAATGGAACCAGGCATTATCTTTCTTAGCTCATTCCAGGCCAGCAAAACAATCCCTTACCTTCATGTAGACTCTTTTATTCCTTGAGGGTACCGAAGGGCTGTGTATACAGCATTTATTTCTCCTTCAAATACTCATTCACCTCTGAGCTGGAAGAAAGTGGGAAGCTTAAAGGCTCCGAATTCCCTGCTCTTCCTCGATGACGGTGGTTCCTTCGATTGCCTCCGTAATGGGAAAGCAAACGGTGCAGTTTGTTCCAAAAGCCACCCCCAAGTTACACCAGTACTGGAATCTGCAGGCTCAGCATCTCTTGGGGAATTTGTTGGAAAATAACTGTTTGTTTTCCTGGTGCAGCTTTCAGCTGAGGGCTTGCTAATGTTTTCTAGCCATTAATAAAGTTGGCTTCAAAAGCCTGTTAGCAACATAGGCTCTTAGTTTTTGCCTTCACCCCTGTTTGTTTAACAAAGATATATGGCAGAAATTGGGTGTAATCCTTAAACTCTGGGACAATGCTGTCAAATGATCTGTCGTGACCTCTTTTATAAATTTACATACGTGATTGTCCCGCACTTGTGATAAACGATGAAATACAATCCAGGAGTTCTCATTCCCATCTACCTCGTCAGTGATCAGCTCACGTTCTCCAGCTTCTCTCTTCATCCCATCACAAGCAATCTGAGCCAAGGCTTGAAACGAGTGCCCAGAATCAGTTGTTGCAGAGGGTGTAACACTGCTGCTGAACAAAGCCCTACATTTACCATCAGGGAACACAGAAGGAGAAGCGGCTCCTCTCTGGGTGGTTCGGATTAACCTCCAATCCCAGCGTTTTGGGGTTAAACTCTGTAACATTCTGTCTTGGTTTTATTTTCACTCTTAATCCTTTTTCAGTCGCTCTCCCTCCTCTTCCCCCGCACTGCTCATGCAGATTAATACAGCTCTGGGCAGACGAGACTGTTCTTTTCGGAGCTCTTCCAGCTCACTTTCGACTCCCAGCTTTGCTGGGCGGCCTGTGATTCCTACACCCAGGTGATACCGCTGCCGGGGGATCCGTTCGGCTGCAGTGTCTGCTGAGGTGTGTTCAAAACCTTCTTTTATGTGTGATTTGTGACATTTGAGACGGATAAACACCTGAAAATCTTCCCGATTCCAGGTCAGCTGCATTTGTACTCCAGTGGGTGAATGGCAATTTGGAATTTCTTCCCATCTCTAAGGCTTTTACTTTGCCACCTCCACTCTGCTGTCTAGTTTCTCTGCCCACTATGTACAATTTCTGTCTTCTCTGTGTTGTTAAAAGAAGCAGTTTGCATGAAAACTTGACTCTGCTAGTCCTCCTGGAGTGAGTGAGAATATTCAAAGGAATCAAATCTGATTTCAGTAAACATTAGAGCTCGTTTTTTTGGTGAGTTTTGGTTGGGATCTCCACCTAACAGCAGGATTAAATGACATAGTTTCCTGGTTCTAACAGATTACTACCATCTAAGAAATTACTTTGTGCCCTCTACCAGTGTCTAGAGGTGCTGGACCGGAGTCACCATAGTGGTGCATCTCTCTCTGCTTCTCCTTCCGGCAATACTTCAAGTAAAGCTTGTAGCTCCTTACGCCTTTCTTACGTTCCGTCCGCTCGCGTTCCGTGGGAACGTAAAGAAGACAAGATTGTTTGGGAAGTGGGGTTTAGAGATCTCAAATTACTTTTCTTCTTTTTTTTTTTTCCCCCCAGCCTTATAGACGTTAATTAATATTCACCCATCTGTCTCCTTGCACTTCCCGCTTCTCTCCTGACGCAAATGAGACTGTCAGTCAGTGTGGGGGCTGCGGGGCATTACGGGGGGCTTTGTGCAAGTGATTTACAGGAACATGGACTGCTGGTTTCTTAGAGTTAAGAGGCCGACTCTGAGAAAGCTGAACTCCCAAGTCTGGAGTATTTCTGCATAGCTCTCCGTCATGTAATTGAGTTAAGGAGCTGATTCCAAGGCCGACCCTATAAGCTGTCACTCAAGTCAACGTAGGATCAAAACCACGTTGTCCTGGCATTTTACAGCCTGATCCAGGCACCCGGTAGCTTCCTAAGGTTGAGCATTTCATGATTCCCTGATCTTCACCCTGTTGTTGAAAATTATAAGCTTGCTTTGTTTCTTTTTTTTTCTTTTGTGCCAAATAAAAAAGATTAGAGAATGCATCTGTCTATTTTTTGACAGAGTAAAAAAAAAAAAAGCAACCCAGCATCAGCTTTTTGTTGTCTCTTACCTCCAAAATGAAACCTCTGCGAGTCTCAAGTGAAAAAAAAAAACAGTAATGGATTTTCAGTTAGCACAAAAAGCTGCTTCAAATGAGCACTGAAGGAAAAGGGTCCTTAACAAAATGTTTTGGTAACAATAAAAATTCTTTTCAAGTGAGTTGCCAGAATGAAGGATGAAGGACAGCTCTAGGCGAGGCTTTTGCAATTTATTTGAAACAGAAGAAATTTTCGTGGAGTAGGGTTTATTCATTGCTGAGCTAAAAAAGCATGCTGTAGACAGAAACTTCTGAAAGAAAATTTCCACTTGTAAACAGGCATCCTTACTCCTGAGGTACTTATCTCCAAAGATGGATTAGATTGTTTCAACACAGGATTCGAACTCACCTGAGAGCTGCGCCAAAAGGCACTTCACTTTTTTATTTACGAAGCAAAGAACTGTGTCGCTAATAGAGAGCTGGCAGCCACTTCTGCGTGCACTTCGGGTTTTGATCTTTGCTTTTGTGTAACAATGCTTTGGGGGTACGTACAAGAAAAGGAGACAGCTGGAATATTGATGCAATGCAGCGTTTTCCCAATGAAACCATTGTCAAAACGCGTGGAGCGTTAGTGCCCTGACTGGGGGTGCCAAGCGGAAGGGGCCAGGCGCTTTTCTGTGATGCCTGGTAACAGGACAAGAAATAATGGGTACAGGCTGGAACCCAGGAGGTTCTACCTCAGCAGGAGGAAAAACTTCTTTGCTGTGAGGGTAATGGAGCCTGGCCCAGGCTGCCCAGAGAGGTGGTTGAGTCTCCTTCTCTGGAGACTTTCCAGCCCCCCCTGGATCTGTTTCTGTGTGGCCTGCCCTGGGTGATCCTGCTCTGGCAGGGGGGTTGGACTCGATGATCTCCAGAGGTCCCTTCCAACCCCTACCAGTCTAGGATTCTACTGGATGCAAAGCATGAATGCCTAAGTTAGGAGCTTGGGCATCGTTCAGGAGAGCTGGCTTGTTGTCTTGTGTGGAGTACTCTGCCTACTTTGAGTACACAGAGTGATGTTCAGTTGGGTTGAGCCTCCAGCTCAGCATCTGAGGCCAAATCTGAAACAATTTAGTTTTACAGTTTTCCTCTTATTTCATGATCTGCTGCCTAGTATAGTTCTAGAACCTGCAACTTCTTAACCTGAGGTTAATTCATCACTTTGTGTTCAGGTTCTTCTTGTAGATTATCAGCTTAGTTTACCTCTCACTGAGGATTTGGAAGAATTTCCTCCGCATTTACACCAGCAGAAAAGTCCAGTCTGTGTTTGAACTCACTTGGCCATAATAACTCGAAATTCCATTATTTGAAGTAATATAAGGACCTGTCTTTAGGAAGAAGTTCTTACTCTGAGGGTGGTGAGACACTGAAACACATTGTCCAGGGAAGCTGTGGAGCCTCATCCCTGGAAGTGTTCAAGTGTTCAAGCCCAGGCTGGATGAAGCTCTGAGAAACCAGTTCTAGTGGGAGGTGTCCCTGGCCGGAGAAGGGCCATGGGGATGATCAGAGGGCTGGAGCACCTCTCCTATGGAGACAGGCTGAGAGAGGTGGGGTTGTTCAGTCTGGAGAAGAGAAGGCTGCCAGGAGACCTTCTTGTGCCCTTCCAGGATCTGAAGGGGGCCTACAAGAAAGCTGGGGAGGGACTTTTTAGGATGTGGGGTAGTGACAGGACAAGGGGGAATGGATCCAAACTAGAGGAGGGCAGATTTAGATTGGACGTTAGGAAGAAGTTCTTCCCCATGAGGGTGGTGAGACCCTGGAACAGATTGTCCAGAGAGGTGGTAGGAGCCCGATCTCTGGAAATGTTTAAGGCCAGGCTGGATGGGGCTCTGGGCAGCCTGCTTTAGTGGGAGGTGTCCCTTGCCCATGGCAGGGGGGTTGGAAGGGACCTTGAAGATCACCCAGTTCCAACTGAGTGATTCTATGAATGCAGTGTGGGAAATCCAGAACTGACTGGGACATTTTTTCTCATGAAATACCTGACACACTTTTCAAGGCAGTGTAGTTTCCTCATACCACACTTTCCCACCACAGATCAACTCCAGAGGCTGTGAAGAGTGACTTCAACAGTCAGCCTGGAACTCTGAATCCAAAGCACCTTTTACTTAGCGCTTGAAAAAATACCAAAGGGACCTTTGTATTTACAGGTTTTGACACCTCCGTAAGCCTCCCAGGCCTTTCTTCCTAGATTAAATCCAATCTGCACTGCGAGCTATGCAAATGCATTTTGTCCTTCTCCTCCCCGAGTTGTCCCTTAGTATTTTATCACAGGGAGCATGATGAGGTTAGAATAGCTGTTTTTTTCCACAAGCACCTGTTGTACACCTAAAATGAAAAGAAAGAGGAAGGTGGGGGAAAAAACCCAACCACCCACGGCCTTGTGTCAGGCAAAATTGTGTCTCTCTTCTCCTCAGAGAATGAGGTTAGCACTGACAGCTATAAATGTGTGATCCTTTTAAGACCTCCACCACTAAGAGTGTTTCTGATCACTTCATGAGTGTGGTTTGTAGCATGTCCTATGCTTTCTTTTTCCGGTTTGATATAAAAGTTGCGATCATGGGCACTTGAGTTGACTAGAACAGTGTCTATGTAGCTCACATACCACTTTTCCCAGGTGGAATCTCGGGCTGAGGGGCGGAAATTTCAGAAATATCTTTCTTTGGACTTCATCGTTCACTAGCAGAGAAGTAGTTTGTGGCAAAGGTAATGTCAGCTCTCATCAGTAGGGTCCAAATCTAATTAGCAAAGGGGTGGATGTTTCAGTCTGTGGGGTTTTGGTGAATAGCTGAGGGGCAGTAGAGTGGGAAGAGTGGGTCACAGCCTTTACTGACAGCAGGGTGATTCAGGTGCCTGAGTACTGGGTGTCTCACTGCCACAGGCACGTGGTTTTCGTCACGAAGAGATCATCTGATTTGCGTACTTCCCATGCTCCACATGTAAGAAAAAAACTTGTTTTATTTGAACTGTAATCTGTCATCTCTGAAGATGTCAGGTCTTTCTGTATCAGGACTTGTGTTTCATTTTAAATCTGTACATATTTTAACGCCTTGTGACTCTTTGGGGGTCTAAATCTAACTCAGCTCGAGCAAATGGAGGTAATGAAGTTACTGACACTATCAAAGCCTTTTTTCAATTACCATTTTTTTAATGAGGCTTCATCAGTCTGGCTTCTCGACCAAGAACACTCAGCACTCCATCAGAATCATTACAATTAAGGCAAAATATTGATCCCCTTACCTAGCAGGAGCAATAATCTGTCATTTAGAGACTGTATCATACCGTAGTCAAACACGTATTGCAGAGATGGAAAATGGAATCATACAGCCATAGATTAGATTCAGCTCTGAAAGTAATGAGAAATACGGCCTCAGATGATGTGCAGACTTTCCAAAAAGATAAGTAATGTAGACGTGTATGAGTATCAAGGGAGTTTGCCTAATATATAATAAGGTATTATTGAGAATGGAATTGTGTAAATTGAAATGCAGGTAAGGGAAGAAAAGGATAAACTTTAAAGCTGTTGCCGTGGAATAAGTGGCTGGAGCTTGTAAAATATGTGAGATTAGGGCAGGAGAACAAAGATGGACCAGTGATAGTATGGTCTAGAGAATAGCCGAGAGATGAAAAAGCAATTATCAGTCTGAAAGAAGAGAAGGAAAAGTACTGAAAATAAAGACAGAGCTTATTTCCTCTAGACAGCTTTTGGAAATAGCTACAAAACGGCTATTGAGAGAATAGCCTCTCAGAAAAAAAACCAAACCAAATGCAAAAAAAAAAGAATTAAAAAAACAACCAAAAACCCAAATCAAAACCAAACCGAACCCCACCAAAACCAAAGAAGATTTTCCAGTCCTCTTAATTTCCAGGTTTTCATTTCCTCTGGTGAGTGAGGTAGGGGGTGTATTTCTGATACCTCCTGGTTTGTGTCAGCACCAGTGGGGCCAGCGGGACTAGGGCAGGGATTGTCCCCTTGGACTCAGCACTGGGGAGGCCACCCCTCGAATCCTGGGGTCAGTTCTGGGGGGCTGGAACGTGGCCAGAGAAGGGCAACAAAGCTGGGGAAGGGTCTGGAGCAGGAGCCTGGTGAGGAGCGGCTGAGGGAGCTGGGCTTGTTCAGCCTGGAGCAAAGGAGGCTCAGGGGAGACCTTCTGGCTCTCCACAACTCCCTGACAGAAGGCTGGAGCCGGGGGATTTCGGGCTCTGCTCCCAAGGAACAAGTGTCAGGACAAGAGGAAGCGGCCTCAAGTTGCCCAGGGGAGGTTTAGGTTGGAGCTGAGGAACAATTCGTTGCCCTTTGGGGTTGTCCAGGCCTGTGCCAGGCTGCCCAGGGCAGGTCTGGAGTCCCCCTGATCCCTGGAGGGGTTTCCAAGGTGTGGAGATGTGGTGCTGAGGGACAGGGCTCAGCGGTGCCCTGGCAGGGATGGTTTAATAATTGGACTCAATGATCTTGAAGGCCTCTTTCAACTGCAATGATTCTATTGCTGGTACCTTGTGGTGGATGCAGGCTGACTGCTTGCAAATATGGCTGTGTTTACTTTTCTGTTGGTAGGCAACACAGTAGGTGTTTTGTCTGTTCATCTCCTACAAAGCACAAATGTTATTTTTTCCCTACATTTTCTGTTAATTTCCATAGGTATTGCTCAAACAAATCAACCATGAAAGGTCTACCAGTTCAGTGAGCAAGCAAGAAGCTTGAACTCGCAAACGCACAGCCTCAAGCAGTGCTCCAGATGCCGTTTTCTTCGGCCGTCTTAGTAGCTTTCTGTCTCTCTGACGGATGATGTGGCAGAGGATACTGACAATACTGGGGGTGGGAGATGGTCGGGCATCTCCAAAACCGCAGAAGAAGCTGCAGGTGTTGGTGAGTACACCTGCCCTAAAATTCAGATTGCCTGAGGAGCATTTAAATCCTTTCACAAGGTGGTGCTGAAACTGTGGATTTAATTTTACGTATGATAAAGAGATTATATATATATATATACACACACAGAGCCATGGTTAAGACACGGGTTTCAGGTCATTTTAATGCCTTCAGTTCCTCTTTAATGCCCCCAATTCCTCTTGCATATTTTTTTCTAAAAGTTGGAGAGGGACTTTTTGTGAGGGCCTGTGGTGACAGGACAAGGGGCAATGGTTTTAAATGAGAGCAGGAGAGATTGAGATTGGACATTAGGAAGTTCTTCACTCTGAGAGCGGTGAGACAGTGGAACAGATTGCCCAGGGAAGCTGTGGAGCCTCATCCCTGGAAATGGATCCAGCCCAGGCTGGATGAGGCTCTGAGCAACCTGCTCTGGTGGGAGGTGTCCTTGCCCATGGCAGGGGGGTTGGAACTGGATGATCTTGAAGGTCCCCTCCAGCTCCAATCATTCTAAGATTCTATGAAATATTTAGAGGTATATTCAAAAGCTTGATGGACTCCAGAAAAATTACCAACAGATTTATTTGAAGTGCCGTCTACTCTGGGAGGTTTATTTACAAGCAGTGGTTGGTATTTTTGTTTTAGCTTCAACGTTATTTGTTTCCAAGAAGAAATCCAGGTTTTGCTGGATGTAATTACTACCCTAGCTAGACATGTGTGTTGTAACTGTTGAGGTTTTTTTTTCATCCAAAGGAAAGCAAATATTTGTATTTGTTGTTCATTGTTTTTCTGAAGCCCTTTTTGTATGTTTTCCTCTACCTGGTGCTTCTGACTTAGCTGAAATGAATTTATTTAGTTCTGTATGACCCTGTCTTTCAATACAAGGTTCACGCACCCAGAATGTTCTCTGCCATCGGAGTGATTTAGTTTGTGCACGTGTTATTGATTCCATCAGTCTCAAGGAGAAATATTGTGGTCTGATGCACTTGGAGGTTTACAGAATTGCTATCAAAAAGATCTTTATCAACCGGCTTTATTCCCCAGATATTCACTTAAGTCTAACACGATGATCGGTGTGACGCTCAGATGAGAAGTGGTTGACAAAGGGAGCCGTGTATCACCTGAAGAAACTCTCAAACACCCATCGTCGTGCACTTCTGATGTGTCATTGAACTTCTCCGAGCAAGACTTTCACGGTTCATGCCGTGGGGGAAGCTTTGTGCAAGTTGGGCTCCGTTCAGCAGCGGCTTGTCTGGGTGCTTCTCGTCTCCGAGTAGGAGTAAAAGTAGAAGGTTCTTGCCGTGGTTTTAGGATTAAAATATTCTTCTCTCGACAGGTCGTATATGTTGCACTTGAAGGCATAGCTGCCCAAATGGATAAATGATTTCTGAAGAAGTTTACAAAGAAACTATGACTAAATCAAGGATAAGGCTGATTGCAAAGACATGTGGGGATGGTGAAGCTGCTGGTTTTTCCCCTGGATCTGTCTTGTGCCTCTGGCACAGAGTAAATGAAATGTAAACAGTAAAAACTCACCGAGTGGACCCAGATGATCTCTGGTATTTTTGTAATCCAGTCTCTGGATTTGGAAAGTTACTGCTCCCAACATAGACCATAATTTCAAACAGTTTCCTGAGTTTACGTGAGGACAGTTGTTTTTACAGTCTGTCCTTTTCACTAATGAAATCTGAGGGCTCTCCTGAGACAATGGCCTTTTGTAGCTGATTCCTCCCCAAAGAGAGCAGGGCAACTGTCAGAGACCATTTCTGTGCAGGTTTACTCTTTGTTTATAAATAGACTTCGCTGAGAGGAGGGGAAAAAAAAATAAACAAATAGAAAATAAGCAGCTTTGTTATAGTTCAGGCAAATAAATCTTAGCTGTATTTAGTTCCTTCTTTAATTGTCTTCAATGACATAAACTTTTGGCTGCTCAAAGCTAACAGCAAAAGAGCAGGACAGTTGATGTGACAGAATAAAATGAGAGAAGTGTGTAAAGGGCTGATTTATATTTCTCAGGCCTTTGGAGTTTTTTCTTCCGCTTCATTTAATTTATGGGTTCAGCAGCAAATTGACTCATCAGGCAGAATTGTTTTGCTCGGTTGTTCTGGGGGTTGTGTGCGGCCTTGGAAGGGATGTTGTCGTTATGCTGGGTGCTGTTGGGTTAAATAGTTCAGAGGTAAAAGGCCTTAAAATTCATTTCTATAGATAATCTCGTTATATTTTTGAATCGCTGACTTTGAATGTAAGATGCATCTGCCATATGAGACCCAAAGTACACTCTTCAAAGCCATCGAGATGTGGTGCTGAGGGGCATGGGTTAGTGGTGCCCTGGCAGTGCTGAGTTAGTGGTTGGATTTGATGATCTTAAAGGCCTTTTCCAACCCAAAGAGGCCTCTGATTCTGTGATTTTGGGGTAAAAACTATGTGAGAGGATCAGCTTTTGTACAGTGGAAGGTTCTACAGAGAAATAACCGGTTTAGAGCTGCTGCTTGGCTAGGAAGATCCTTTTTTTTTTTTGTTTCTTTGAACTATTCTGCTGCTCTGGTTAAGATCTAGTAGGTTTGCAAGGTGTGAGTGATGAAGTCTTTTCTATCATTGCCCTGTTTTGGCTTCATCAGGTATAAAAATTCTCAATTTCAGACAGAATTTGAACCTCAAGCTCAGACCGTGCATTCTGTGTGTCATAAACATTGGTTTTTCCCCTTGGCTTTACTCTGTTGGTGAGATATTTATCAACTTTCTACTCTGTGATGTTGTTCTATAGTCACTGTGTTTTCATTCAGTGGTAGAATTATTCTGATATACATCAAGTGTGAGAAGTATGTTGGATCTCTTTAAAGTGAGAAGAAATACCTTATTAATGTCAAGTATTTATCATAGTCACATTATTAACTAGGGAAGTTTATTTTAAACATTGCCTGTGGCGGTTATGGGTTTTTTCCTGCCTTCCTGGAGAATAAAAATACTTACTAATCACTGATATTTTTATCATGCTGACAATTTCATCAAGACAAACCTGTATTTATTTAATGCTGAAGTATTGTGAAAGGAGCATATCTGAAATGATTACCTCTTTTTCAAATCCGTATTTGCCTGTAGGGATCTGATCATTTATATGGGACCTTAAACTGACCTTCCATAAAAACCCTTCCTGACTGACTTCATCCTGTCAGAGCTCACCGATACCGTACCTCGCAGAGCCTGGCAAATCTTCCTGGAAATAAGGTCCCTGTTTAAGTGCTTTCGTGCTTTGCTCTGCTCTGGCAAAAGACAATTTTCCCATTCTGTGGGTTCATGATTTTAAAATTTTAAACAGTTTTCCCGTTTTGTGGGTTCATGATTTTAAAACTTTAATTAACTTTCTCATTTTTCAAACAACTCCCAAGGCTGGGTGTTCTTGTGTGGTGGAGCCATTCTGTGCCTCTTTTTTACTCAAACCATATTAAGATGAAGGTGCAAAGGTGTAAAAAGAAACAAATTACATTATTTAATAATCTATTTTACTCCTATAGATATTGTTTACAGGTTTATTGTGTTTATAAATTTATTATATCATTGTATTTAGTATCACATATATACTGTCCACTTCAGAAAGAGAGTCCAGTAGAGCTCTCCTGCTCTAGTGCTGTGGAACAGCCCGTCATAGTTTTGGACTTGTCTGTGGTAGGAAGTCATTATGGTGTGACAGGAATTTTTGAAAAATCTTTTGAAAGACTCCCATTTTTGAAAGGCGCAAACCCAGAGCTCCTGTTCCCATTGGCCGTGTGGCCACGGGCTGCTGAAGCAGAGCCTCTAGACTCAAGCGGCTCGTTGCTCTAATTACTTAGGGTTGTATTCATTAGCCAGCATTTCAGCAATCCCTCGGAATTTGCATGGAGTGAAACGGGCTAATTCACTTACATAAACCTTCAAAGCAAATCCATTAGCCTACCTCCTCCCCTCTTGTGTTTTAAGGCAAAACTCAGATGATGAAAGGCAGACTGCGGCACCAAACCTTCCTGCTTCCAGCAGTTTGATGCTTCACGAGAAGATTAATCTAGTGGGAGATCCTACTCAGTTTAGGTGGAATCCTACTGTGAGATCCCATTCAGAACAGTGTAATAATGGGGATCGGTAGCTCAGGGAATTGCCAAAGGCATATGGAGGTGCAATTATTTTGTTTTTTTTCCACTCACTAGCACAAATCCTTTCTAGTTGAACAGCTAACAGAATAAACCCTCGCAGGCTGTCGCGGTCCTTTTACTCAGTAGACACAGTCAGCATGGACACAGTCCCTAGGTGGCCATCATCTGGAATTCACAAAGTGTAGAAGAAATAATTTAGTGTTTCATTAAGACTAAGCTACGCTTTAATTTTGAAACCCGAATTCTCTTCTCCAGATGTAGGTGGTGGCGTGGAGCGATTTTGCAGCCGCGGCGCTATTTCTGCGGCCGAGCCTAGTGTCTGCGCTCTCAAATGCTAAAAAAGTCTTTCAGAATCTCACATCTGTGCAGTCTGAGTTTCAAATTCACTTACAACTTGAGAACAATTCTTGGTTGTTGCCTCTCTGCAAGATGGGCTGTTGCGAGAGGTTCATCTTGGTACCTCACACAGTGGATGGAGATATCTAAAGGAGTATTGAAGTCCTAAGGAACAACCCTCTGATCTTGGTGTTTTCATACGGGCCGGTACTTTTTACAGTTTCATTTCTCAGAGGTGAAAAGTTCATTCTTAAAACCAGAAAATTACCCTAATTTTGCATCTTTGCCGATGCTGTTTATTTGCTGAAACCGAACTGCTCGCGCCAAAAATAGTTTTGATGGATCAATCGACTTGAAATCGTATATAATGGGTAGAAAGGAGAGGATTTCTAAAAGTGTTGAGATGTCCTGTTTCAAAATAGTTTTTTTTAAATAGCAAGCTTTGGTTTGAAATGCTGGCAAATTTAGCTTAATCAAAAAACAAATAAAAAAATAAGATCAAGATTGCAAAATGAAATATTTTAGCTGTCCCCAGCTGAGCCTGTTGAGAAATTCTTGACTGTGTGGTTAAGATAGTTGTGAAGCAAAAAAAAAATAAATATATATATATTTCAAGCATTAAGTGTAAAATACCCTGGTTTGCTGTTCCACAATGATCTTGTGGGAGATTCTGACACTAAAAGGGTCTGCACTTTGTAGCCACGTGGCCCTGTAGGAAGCATGAAGGTGTAATATATTATCAGGATAATTTTTCTAGTTTATTTTCAATAGATAAAAGGCAAGTAAATAGTCCAAATATTCCCAGTGTCAAAAAAGGCTGACATGAGAACAGAATTCCTCTACCCAACATGTTCAGCTTCTGCCCAAAGGAAGAAGGAAGCAGCAACGTTCCTCATTCAAGTGGGAAGAAGAATCAATTTGTTTGTACATTTTTTTAAAAACTGAAAAATAAGTAAAATTGCAGGTCAGAGCTACTTGATGCTTCTGCTTTTGGTCCTCTTGACAAACTGAACATCAAAATTAAACCAGACTTGAGTGACCTTTTACACTCTGCTTTTTTTGGAGCTTAAATCCAGACAAATGTCTACAGAAAATATTTTTTAAGGAAGACCTACTTAGAATCTGAATGGGAAAATACCAATGATTTTTAAATTTTATTTTATTTTTTTTCAGCTGAATATTAACAACTGTCTTCCCTATCCAGACAAATGTCTACAGAAAATAATTTTTAAGGAAGACCTACTTAGAATCTGAATGGGAAAATACCAATGATTTTTAAATTTTATTTTATTTTTTTTCAGCTGAATATTAACAACTGTCTTCCCTATCCAGACAAATGTCTACAGAAAATAATTTTTAAGGAAGACCTACTTAGAATCTGAATGGGAAAATACCAATGATTTTTAAATTTTATTTTATTTTTTTTCAGCTGAATATTAACAACTGTCTTCCCTATCAATTCACCTCTTGTCTTCTCCCAAATTAATACAGTGTACAACTAGAAATATTACCTAGAATATCTTATGTGCATCCTCTTTCCCTCTCTGGACATACTGCAGTATTTTAAGTCACCTATCATAGAGAAATTATTTAACATAACTCACCATGCAAAAAAAAAAAAAAAAAAAAAA
>VWZK01007183.1:58001-205702 GCA_013396935.1 Baryphthengus martii
AAAAAAAAAGAAGCTGGTAACTTACTTATTAAGCTTCTTGATATCTAATAGAAGAATCTTAATTTTCTGAGCTAGAGTCAGTGTGCACTTCCTATATTTAATATAATGGAGATATTTGTGTGTTCCTTGACCCCATAGCAATATACTTCTGGTTCCTGGCTAAAAACATTGCTGTGGGTGTTTGAGGTAAGCAGAAGTAATTCTCCAGAAGGCTGGGCATAATGATGGCATTTAAATGAAAGGCTTTGAAGTAAGTGGAAATATTTTCCTTCTCTGTTCATCTTTTGATATCGGCTTAAAATATCTTTCATGAAAATACAAACTTATCCGGATAGAACTTTCTTTTAGGCAGCTAGAAATATAATGTTAAACTTTTGGTGAAACAGAATGGGATCAAACCTCCTTTGAACAACATATCATCAGCTGTTGGGAAATTTTAATAGAACATCATTTGTCCAGTTGGCTCAGAGGAGTTGCAGCAAACTAATCGTTGCTTTGACTTGGTCCTAAACCAACCTATGAGGAGTTCTCTTTCACTATTTTAATGAAAATGCTCCTCAATTCTCTGATACCTCCAAGTATTCATTTGAAGGAACCGTAACTAATGTCATAATCCTAAAAAAAATTGGCAACCATTACTTTTTCTACACTAGAAAGGTTTTTTCACACCAGCAGCATGGGTTTTAAATAGTCTCGTGGTGTGGTTTTGGTTTGGGTTTTTTTTTTATGATTTGTTTCTGTGGGTTTTTTTGTGAAAAGCTAAGAACAGACATTATCCTTTTTCTATGTATAGATTTACAGTGTCTTAGCACTTACGTTCCTCTCAAGATTTATCTGGGGGAAAGAAAAAAAAAAATCACATTATAAACCATATAAAACATTTCACAGAGAATGATGGAATAACTAAGGTTGGAAAAGATGGTCCAAGATCGTCAAGTCCAACCATCTACCCAGCATTTTCTTGACCGTAAGTCAATGAGAGTTTAACTAAGTTCACACTCTCTTTGTGAGTCCTGTACATTTCGTGAGATAAAGTTTGAAGAAACATAACTTCATTACCCAAGGTGGGACCGTGTCAATGCTGTTGACTTCTTAAATGAAACTGTAGGAGTTTAAATAGATGAGAATCTGCCTATATTTTTTTTTGTTATATCTGTAGGAAACCTAGAATATTGAAGGTAGATGCTTTACCAGGAAACATGTAGAAATCAGAGGTATGGTGGCATCACTTGTATATTTGCTTTGTTTTTTTGACTAAGTGCAGCACTGACTATAGTTGACTGAGGAGGAAAAAAATCTACTCTACCTGTAGAGTCTTCTCGTAGAGTTACGGTTGCTGATAGTCTTCCTCTGTTTTCATTGTAAGCTCCTCCAGTCTGCCCCTTTCAGGCTTTACATTTTGAAGTATCTGATGTACAATGTCTTAACCCAGGAGGAATTTGTTTTTAATAGTTTGTTTCATTGCTTACCCTTTTTTTTTAAAAAAAAAATAAATTAAAAGATGAATATTGTACTATAAACCAGCTCTGCTGTTCAAAATAATCTCCCCTTGCTACAATAAAATGGATACCTGAATTTTATCATCCTGTCCTGCTTCAGATAATTTGTTTTGATTGCTCAGCATGGTTTTTAATTAGCTTTGAAAAAACACAGCCTGGCTTTTAAGTTGTACATAACATTTTATTCAATGATTGCTGCATACTTTACTGGAGTTATATAGCAATTGTCTGCTTAAACAGTTTAATAATATTTTATTACAGAAAGATTTCATTGTTTTCTATGTACATGCAGACAAATTATCATCAGACTTGTAAGGAAAATAATTTTATAAAGCATTATAAACAACCCCAACTTCAGAATCCATGCAATTCCTAGTTTAGCAAGGAGATTAGAAGGATTGGAGATAAGGGATTTAAGAAAAGGGAAAGTTCTTTTAAAAACAGACTGACTAGAGAAATAGTTTGCGAGACAGAATATAGAAAGAATTGACAAAAGTAGACAAAGAAGTGCTTCAAACCGGTGACCTTCAGGAATATGCTCCAGATCAGTGAACTGGACCAAATTATCCAACGAATATATTGAATAACTTGTCGTGACTAAGGACAAAACAGAGTGGTTACAGGAAGTGAGCTTCTTGGAGAATAACAGTTGCCTTAAATTGAGGAAACGAGGAAGGTGCTGCTAAAACCAGAACAAACAAATAAGAGGACAAGTCACAAAAGTCAGAGTTCCCATTAATCCAAGGTATTGAAGTTCTAGCTTCCCACTTGATTCCTTGGTAAACTTTGGTGCACCATCAGTTATGATAATTCCTATATTTGATTTCACACTTTTTAGGAATTTGGACCTTTCTTCCAGGATAAGATCCAGACTTCAGTAAGCCATGTCCATTTTTTTAAAAAGCAGTTAATCTTCATGGTATCAAGGACCAAATTTGGCCCTGGAGGTTTTTTTTTGTGTTCCCCTTGTGAATTGCTATGCAAGGAGCATTTTCAGTCAGAGATTTGGCTTCCAGTAGAGTCCAGGCAAATTAAATATGTCATTATAAGCAGGAAAAGCCGTTTCTCTTCCTTTCTATTCTAATTTATCCATCCAGCATTACTGACAATGACAAGGGGAGAAAGTCCTCATCATTTTTGTCTCAACCTCATTGCGTTACCCCTCCAAGCTGAGTTTCCACCTGTGACAGGGTGAATGACATCCTAGCCATCCCGGGATTTTGCTGTAACTATTGATTTTTCTGCTTCAAGCCCTTGGTGGTGAGTGGTGGCAATATAAACCACCAAAACAGTTGCAGAAGAGTGAGGTTTTGTCCTTGGTGGAATTAACGCGTTCTGCTGATTGACCACGTTTCTCTGTTGTTTCGTGGGACATCGGGAACTGAGAGAATAAGGTGAAATCTGCCTCATTCCAAAGGCAAACACCCTGCTAAACGGTATTTAAATGGGGTTAAAATCACCCCCCTGTAAAGGTCTAAGTTATTACAGAAAGTGCTGGCTCCTTGTTTCCTGCCATCTGTGAGTGAGAATCGTTTCATTAGGTTTCTGAGCATATGCCGCTGTTGGCCAAAGCACGTGGATATTTTTAGCGATTCATTTTCTGTATCTCCTGCCTGTGCATTATGTTTACCAAGAGATCCACCTCTGCAATAACAGAAAATGTATGCAAAGGACTGTTTTGAAAACAATAGATGATCTTGATTTTTCCTTTCCTGTTTGCCCTCTGTGCTAAGAGTTTCATAACTTAGGATGCGTTCGAAAGTTTTTTAAAAAGCAAAACCACCGCATTAATCGAAGTTAACTAAGAATTCAATGGAAAACCATCCAGTAAACACACCTGCTAGTTTTTAAAGAAGAACCTTTTTATCTTGAGTTGAGATTTATGTTATGGAGAGGGAAAAGATTTCAGTTAGTCTCGGGTATCTTTTGTGGAACATTTAATAACAGTTGGTATTTTATTGAAATATAAAGGCCTGAAGGAGCTTAAGCAAAGATGGTTTCCACGTGAAAATCTTTTGCACTTCTGTGTTTAAACCAGAGACAGATAAAAAATAAGAGCTTTGCTTTATAATGCTATTAGGTTCATAACAGTATTTTTTGTATTCTGTGCTAATGGTGACAAAATCCATATTTGAAAAGAGAGTAAGTGGACAAGTGAAAGCATGATAAAATAGTTAAAAATGCATTTTTTATAAGACTGCATTAAAATAAATAAATGCATATTGTAGCCAACAGTCATTTTTTGACACTTCCTATTTCCCAGGAGGTAACGGCAAATAAACGCCTCATGATCTCTTGAAACCGAGAATCTCAACAATAGAAATAAACAAACAAATAAAACCACATCCCTCCAAGAAAACGTTTCAAACTTACTTAATCAACGGAATGCTAATCAAGGGTTGTGAAAATAGTTTATAGGAAGCTAATGCAAGAGGAATAAAGCCATAATTCTTTCAATACTAAATATATTCATGACATCCAGGGTTTCCTTTGACGTAGTGTTTCATTTTGGTCGAGTTTTCTCCATTTCTTCTCATCCCTACTTGGAAGTTGGAATGGCTGGATCTGTACCAGGGGAAAGTTGGTGTTAATGTCGTCAGAATGAAGTACGGAGTTAGTACTGAGAATGAAAATATGAACCTAATCTCAAATACTTTGGGAACATTGACAGAAAGTAGCGGCAACCAACTTTGGATTTCAAAACCCATTGCAGCCCTTAAAATCAGTGACGCGTAGGTGACATCTCTTGGGCAGATAACGGGCTTAACTGGAAACCACATGAACCTTGGTGAGATGTTGAGCCCAAACCCTCGCAAGGTACCTTGACTCTCAGGAGGACTTGGTGTCTTAGAATCATCCCCGTGCTAATTGCCTTGTCAGAGCTCCTGTGGGGGAAGAGCGAGGTGCTTTTCTTGTAATCATCGGTGTTTCTAGAAAGAGTTTTATAACGGCGCTGACATTCATGTGTGAAAAACAATGCCTGGAACAGGGCCGGGCGGGGGAGGAAGGGGGTTGAAGTGAAAGACAGAAGTGTGAACGCAGTGTTATGCTCTTGGGTCTGATGTCTCATAGATGATATTGCCTCTCTATGAAGGCAAGATGCTCTGGGTCAGACGGCAGCACCTCAGCCAACTTCCTCCAGACTTCCCTCAGGAACAAAGGAGGAATGTCTTGCCATCTAGTGAGTTCTTGTAACCATACTCGGAACAGCAAGTTTTATTTCTTTTGTTCGTTTCTTCCTCTCTTCCCTCTTTCTCTCTCTCTCTCTCTCTCTCTCTTCTTTCTCTCTCTCTCCTGCCTTCCTTGGTACCTTCTTTCTTGCTTGCCTTCCTGCTTGCTTGCCTGCCTTCCTTCTTACTTGCTTGCCTGCCTTCTTACTTGCTTGCCTTCCTGCTTGCTTGCAGTTTTTTATTTAAGTTGGTGGAGTTATGATCAATTGCTGCCCACTGATCTAATTCGTGTTCTGGATAGGTTTGGAATAATCTTGTGTAGCCCACAGCTATGTCTGTGAATCATTCATAACTGATGGTATAACCTTTGTCTGTAGTTGCAGTTCTTCCTAAAATGGTGATTGTAAGATTTGGCGATGGGTTTTGACTGTAACAGCCTGGAAAATGAGAATCCTCCGGACTCCTCTAGCATGTTTTATATAGCTGAGGTACTTACCTACCACGTCGGCCTCCAGCTGAGTCACCGAACAGAATGATCTAAGATTCCATGACTTCTTTGCAAGCTTCCAGTCACATTTACATCCCATTTTATAGTGAGACCCCAGATGCCTTCATTTAGATTTGAAATTCTCCCTACTGAACCATCATCATTTTGAGAACTAAGAAGACTTAACTGCTCTGGAAATCCACACGTGTAGATACCAGCACGTTTAGTTTAAGTCTGAGTTCCAGCCAGAGATGGGACAATTTTTTTTACCTGTGTTGTTAAACAGCTCTGGGAGGTACCTACAGATGTGGTGATTCTCAATCACTTCTAAAAACTATTTTATTGAAATATAAACTTCAGCTGAATTAGAACTGTATTGCAAAGACTCTGGGCGAGATATAACAAGATATTTTGCCTAAAACACACCGTGATACATCATGGGAACGGTTAACAACTGCTCCTAAAATCCTTGCCCATGTGGCCATCACTTTCACAGCTTCACATTCAATCTCTGTCAGTAGATCTTGTCAGTGAAGTGCTCACAAGATCTCAAGTAAGACTATTTATTCCCCCTCCTGTTGATGACTAAATTGATTAACAAGCTAATTATGTGGATTGAGGGGGATTTTTACTTCATGCTTTGGAGGCTTTTTTCTTTTGCTTGTTTGCTCTGGTTTCCAGAGTTTTGCTTAATTTCTGTATTTGGGAGGAGGTCATTTAGAAGAAACCAGACTGGCTAAAGAAACACACAGACAAAATAGCACCTGATGGTATTCACTCATTCACTCAAAATATTTGCTCCCATTGCACAGAAGTAAAAGTTACGTGGCTAAGAACGACTGCTCCAAACCACTTGTAGATTGTAGGGAATAAAGGGACTAAGGCAAATTTAAAAAGGAAAAAGGGGAATTTAAAAAGGAAAAAGGTAATTGTTCCCTTGCATTCCTGTAGAGCTGGTAACTAATATTCTCTTCATGTGCAAATGTTAGAGGTTAGATGCTTGTGGAGAGATGTGTCAATGGATACTCATCACAAATATATCCAGAGGCTGAAATCCCGGCCAGGTCAGAGGCAGCTTTTAATCCTTCAGGTAAAACACGTGAGATTTTACCTTTTGCGTGTGAGCAAATATGCCAGTGCTTTGTAGACAGTAAACATTCCAGGGTAGGGTCCTTTTTCACGGCGAAAAGCCTTGCTCAGGTACTTCCGAATAGTATTTTTCCCATTTCCCTGGTGCTGCGTTACTTTTTGCAGGTTACTTTCAAAGTTATACTTGTACAAAGTTATCAAGAAGTAAAAGGCCATTCAGAACCAAAATTGATAAATTCTGCAGCTCCATGCTGTGGGAGTTAACTGGATTAATAAGAAATTAAGTGCTGCTTTTGCCTGAATGCATCTTGGTGGGGTTAGTCAATAGCCTGCATCGTGTAGCACGTGCCATTTGCTGTTGTCGGTTGCCACAGTGCGTGACTTACAAATGGAAGGTCTTCATAAATAATCATGTGCGTGTTATGTGTGTTATTCTGTAGGAAAAAAAAAAAAAAAAAAAAAGTATGTTGTTTTTTCCACTTCTGGCTGTCCAAAGAGATATTTGTTAGTGTCAGCTTTAGCATATGTGGTTGGTAGATAATGATGGCCCAAAGGCTGCGGGGTTAAAGGATTACTTGGTTTTTTTCACAGAATATAATGAGCTGTTAGACAAAAGTGTTTAGCTTGGAAAGATGAGGTATTGACAGGAAAATGCCTGTATAAAACAAACACTAATGTTTATCTGGCAAACCTTGTTTTTATAATTAAACCATCTGGTGTATCCAGTAAGATTATATAAATATCAGTGTATAGCTGTCCTAGAAATACTTGTTTACAAAATACCTGTAGTACCTCTTAGTAGGAAGTTGTCAAGAAATGAAGTTCTAGAAGGAAGAATCTTCCAGGAATGATTTCCAGAGTAGACACAGCTCTTTGAAATTAACAGGTAACCGAAAGTATCTATGTTGTGGGGTATCTACAGGTAGTCTCACTATTGGTCACCTCATCAAAAACTACTCAGAGGAGTCAATCATGATAGGCAATGAGTGACAACACCTCCTCTGGGAATGACCCAGAAGTGTCATAAAATCATAGAATGGCTTGAGTTGGAAGGGACCTTAAAGATCATCAACTGGGGTGCCAGTTACATGTTGTGAGAAGAGAAGAACAGTGAGAATTAATACATGCTCCATACTTTTAATCTGATTCAAAATGTTTGCTGAGGCCTCGTAATGTCCAAGCAAAGTAGGTATTATTACTCATTATTACTCAAGTAGATATTATTACTCATTATTACTCAAGTAGATATTGTTGCTCATTATTACTCATGTAGATATTGTTACTCATTTCATTCTTGCCTACAAAAAAATTCTGATCTTGTGACCCAGCAGTTTGGGTACCTTTTGGGAGCCAGACTCTGGATTTCTCACTCAGCAGTAAGTTTTAGATCGCATTTCTCCTGACTTTGCTTTCCACTGAATTGTGTGTTGTAGTGCAGACCAAGCAAAGCGACTGTGAATTGAGCACATAATGCTGTCAAAATCGAACTCTTTATTATTTCGTGTTTGTAACTGGTCTTGTGCATACATTTCATTTCTATAATGTGTTATAACAGGTTAAAAAAAGGCCTAAAATTTCAGTGATGATGAAGAATCAGACTTTATTTAGCCATTAATATAAATAGCTGGTTTAAAGATGAGCTTGAAAACTCGAAGGCTGTCGTGAGGTATAAACAACGCTTTTTCTATCTGTGCTGTTTAATTAGGTGTGATACTTTTGCCTACATTCAGTAAAACAACAGAATCTTGGAGAACTTACGTGGGTGTTCTTAGATTACTGACGTTCGACAAAAGCTCATTACTTGATGGCACTTTCTGAATAGGAGATTTGAACAATGCCCGCTGTGCTCCCACGATGCCTAATATTGAACTTAGATGCTGTTTTAATGAGGAATAATATGGAGCAGTTGAAGATACATTGCTTTTATTATAATCTAACATGTAAGAAACATAATGTTTTACTTTTCGTCTTAGAAATGTGATACTATCAACCAGCAGCAGAAAAGAGCTCACTTGGAGAAAATAATTTTGATGTTCAGGTCTTAGTAATTTTGAAATGAAATAGAATTAAATTAAATTGTAGAGAAGGCCCCACAGAAAAATTCTGTTGTAATGTGTCCTGTCATATGAGAGGGACAGTTCTTTTTTTCACTGAAGATATTTCAAGAGGTACTTTGATTTCATATATTGCAAAAAGCTGAGACTCAATAGCTGTTGCGCGTCCTTCTGAGGATTTACCAGCTGGCAAAGTAATGACTGTTTATGGTCATTACAGAACGAATTTGACCATCAGATTTTTTAAGAAGTCAAGTTTGAAGCTCAGGTTTCAGCCTGCCTCTGAATTTCGATTATCGCATTCTAAATCCTCATATTTGCCTGGCACCTTTTTGTTGTTGTACTGAAATGGTAAAAAATACAACAAAACGCCTAACACCATTCTTCTCCTCACACCCCCTCAAAAAACACCCCAAACCCAACCAACCCCCCAAAACATCAAACCAAGTCCTACTTTGGCTTTCCATAGAAAGACTTTCCTACGCACGTAACCGAGGGGCTTTTACGATGAAGCTCTTGGTGATTCTTCAAGGTGAAAATAACTAGATAAGTACAGTTTCAGGCCTTCACCACCTTAGCCTTCCCAAACCATCCAGATCTTTTGTTCTGCACTTCACCTGTTGACCTTCGGCTTCTGTTTTTTCACTTGGAGAATCTGTTCATGATGGTCCCTCTGTCATCACTTTGGAAAGAGAGGGCGTCGTGACCCACCAGGATCTTGATCAGCATGTTCCTGATCGTTGTGTCTCTGGTATCATGTGTTTATCCTGAGACTTGTCGCTATACTTGGGAAGACACTTTGCTTTTTGCTTCCTGACTGACTTATCTTTCAGGAGATATGGATTAGAAAATTCAACTTGTGGTGTCGCTGTACTTCTCGGAGAAGAATAACATGATTTGTTTGTTTGCTTTTTGATGGGTAGGACAATAGAATCATGGGATGGTTGGGATTGGAAGGGACCTTAAAGATCATCCAGTTACAACCCCCTTGCCATGGGCACCTCCCACTAGAGCAGGGCTTCCACCACCTCTCTGGGCAACCTGTTCCAGTGTAAATTAAATCAAGTAAAAATTCCCTAAATTGGGACTGTTCTTTGTCACAAATGGAACCCTAGAATGGCTTGAGTTCGAAGGGACCTTGAAGATCATCGAGTTCCAACTCCCCTGCCATGGACAGGGACACCTCACACTAGAGCAGATTGCTCAGAGCCCCATCCAGCCTGGTCTCGAACACTTCCAGGGATGAGGCTCCACAGCTTCCAATATACTGGAACGTGTTGCCTAGAGGAGTGAGCAGTGCTCCATCCCTGGAACCATTCCAGGTGAGGTTGGTCGGGGCTCTGAGCAACCTGTTCACCTCTAGATCTAAATTTCCCTTCCTGGCTGAGATTTTACCTACTGGGTTTGCATCACAGTAGTACCTCCATACTTTAGAGACCTAAGGCAAGTAGAGTCCTTAGGATTTACTAGAAAATTCTACTTGACCAGCTAATTAAAGCTTGTTCAAAAGTTTTTGCTCTTTGGTTATGCACTTAAAAACACAACTCCCCATTGGAGTGCATGGTTCGTAAAATGCAGCGCCGGCAGTTGTAGGCAGTCAGCTCCTGTAATCCTCTTCATAAATATTGTGCGTGTGGCGAAGGGCAGATTTATGAAGAGTCGATGCATGAGCGAGTAACTGCATCTGCAGCCAATTGTCCTATGGAGCTGGCAGGAAAACTAGGTGTCAACACTTGGATGTTTTCCTTTAGTCGTCACATTCATGTGCCAGAATTTTCTAGCAAGGTCATTGCTTCTCGGGGAGGCAATTGTTGTGGTGTGGTTTGTGATGAAAATCTAGGTATGCTGTCTGAGATATTTTTATGAGTTTCTGCTGCCTTTTGTGAATTTTCGTCCTGGTACGCTGTCCACTGCTTGAAATATTTGCTCACTTCAGGCCTGCCTACAAAACAAACGCTTAAGTCCATGGTTGTATCTGGCAGGAATTGGACTAATTTAATTAGGATACGCATAAGCGAAGACGTCGTCCTACATGGTGTCACTTTTACACCAACAGCCTTTTTAGTCCGTGCTCCTGTGCCTGAGAATTAAGAAATGAAGTTACTCTGTCCCTGAGTGGCTGTAAAAATAATTAACTTTAGTTTCTGTAAAATCAAAAGGATTTTGAAAAGCCACAGGAGGTTATTAACCAGTGTTATTTTAAAATCCTTTTCCATTTCAGTTTGAGATGAGGGTTGTATCTCTAATGTCATTTAATAAGGCAAAATGCTTTCTTCCTGACAGAGCACGGGAGATGGACCAGGTCTTGGCAGATCCCTCACAAGTGACAATGGGGATTTGTGTAAACGAAGGTGATTCTGCTGCAAACTTCTGTCCGTGGAAACAAGATACGTTTAAAAGCAAGGGACGTAATCAAATTCTTTAATCTGAAAAAGGTCACATTTTTAGCTGCCAGAGCAGCTTGCGAAAAAAACAGACGTTAAACTGCAGATGAAAAAATTGATCGAATTATTGTTTTGTTCTTTTAAAGATAAATGTAGAGCAGCCATTTCTGGCATCACATGCTAAGCATTTCTAATTGTCAAATCCTGGCTATATATCTCTTAGGACTTACAGTCCCCACCATGACTGAAATTTTACGTTCTCTATGACGTGTGCGTTGGAAAACTCGCTTATTACAAATTATAGACATCTTTCAAGACCGGCATGGATTTGATTCCAACAGGAAAGTGGGGACATTGACGACCATAAAATTTGTCTTTGGGTCTTTTTATATTTATTTAATATATTGCTTTGTCTGTGCCTCAGTAGAACGCAGCTTTCTATCTAGGACGGTCAAGCTAAAGCCAGGTTAATAAAACTTTCTGAATATATAAATCCATAGGCTGGGGATGCACATTTCATCCATCATTTCCAAACGTGGCCATGGAAGAAGATGATGCAGCCACTGCCTTTTAAATACAGATAGATAGTGAAGATACTCCGTTCAGATACAGGGCACCAGGGTCTGTGCCTGTTGGATTTTAGATCCCTTGGCTCGTTTCCCAGGAGAGAGGTTACGTGGCAGCTGAAAGAACAGTGATAGTTTAGGGGGATGTCTGTCTGGGCTTGCTATTCAGTTCTCACATTCGTTTTTTTGATCATTTACCTGATGACTAATGAACCAGACTCACTTAGTGATTCTTTGGAGACATTGAAATATGAAGATGTCGTCTGCATCTCCTTGAAATTGTTCCAGAGCACATCCTCAAGGGTTGTATGGGTTAAAGTAGACCCTGGAATGTCTGCAACTGTAAGAACTTGGCACATTTCTCATTTTCTCTGCTTCTGAAGGAAAAACGTGTGATGTAGAGTACTACAAAATGAATCACAGTGTCATTTCTCAAAGAGGTGAGTCTCCATCCCTGGAGGTGTTTAAGGAAAGCTTGGCCGTGGCACTTAGTGCCGTGGTCTGGTTGATGTTGGGGTGTTAGGTCATAGGCTGGGCTTGATGATCTCAGAGGGCTAGTCCAGCCTCAAGAATTCTGTGAGAGCAGGTCTTCACGTGTTTTGATATAAATTTCTTGCTTACAGGAATTCTAATGATCATATAAAAAAAAAAGATCGTCAGGCTAGATACAGATCCTGACTCCTTTTAAAGCAAAAGGTGAAGTGCTTCTTACCAAAAGGCATCTACCCGGTCCTGTTAGGAAATACATTAAATCCTACAGTGTAATATATCTGTAAGCATTGCCTCCTAAAGCCCTTTAACGTAACGGGCGAGATCTGCTACAGAAAACAACACACCGTCCTAATTTATGCTCATCTTCCTCCCTGAGTTCTACAGGCAGTGTGAATGACGACAGAATATGGGCACAAACATCTGATCTACTACTTGGCGGGGGCTGGAAATTAAAAAAAAAAAATACTTAGTAAGTACCTACCTCTTGAGAAATTTATACAAATAGTCAGACGTTATGAAAGGCAGTGTGGGGGAGGGGGATTGGGAGTGGGAAAATGACATTAACTGAAGAAAGGGAATATCCTTCCTTTTTATTCTGTGCTTCCAGCTCTTCATCAATATCAGGGCTGCCTCTGCATAGTAACAGAGCTATTAAGATTCATCACTGTGCGGCTTTAAATTCGCAGGCAAAATGAATTGGCCGACAAGAGGCCAAAACCACTCCCCAAGTCGAGTTGTGCCCTTCTTATTTCAATTATGGGCCTGGAGAAAGCACCGGCACGGCAGAGAGGAGAGCTGCTGAAAGCAAGTTCCGCGTAGAGCTAATGGAAATTGCTGATGAATTTTTAAACGCAGCGTTTACTGCCTGAGGAGGGAATGGTGGGGAAATAGTGGTGAGACAACAGGTTACTTAGCAGGTTGATGGGATGAGGAGTAATGGCTTCAAACTGGAAGAGGATAGATTTAGATTAGAAATTGGGAAGAAGTTCTTCTCTCTGAGGGTGGTGAGACCCTGGCACAGGTTGCCCAGGGAAGCTGTGGGTGCTCCATCCCTGGATGTGTTCAAGCCCAGATTGAAAGGGGCTTTGAGCAACCTGGTCTAGTGGGAGGTGTCCCTGCCCATGGCAGGGGGGTTGGAACTGGATGACCTTCAAGGTCTCTTCCAACCCAAACCATTCAGTGATTATATTAATAATTAAAATACATTGGTTGCATCTAGGATTGGGATTTGGTTTGTGGGATATTGTTTTTGTGGACAACGCTCCAGTTTTGAATTAAGCGTCCCCCCCTGCTTGAGGGACACAATATGTCAACATCTCGTCCTGCCACTGCTGCCGTTTTCAAGAAAACAGTGACCTTTGAAGGCATTTCTTCCTGGAAGAGTCTAGGAAAGTGTATCAGCCGCAGCCAGCATGTGAGTGTGCAGTCAAACTATGCCTGTTTGGCATCAAATCCCCAACTGGATATCCTTATTCCATACCTGGAGGCTTTCTCTCAATTAAAAATTGGATTAAACCACTGTAATGTATGTGGGATGTGGAGAGACACCATGAAGGTACTCTTCAGGAAGAAGTATGGCGCTCCTGCTGCCTTGTTCCTTTTGCATGGATGATTTCTGTTGGCTTACATTTCGACCTTCAATCTAGAATTCAAAATCGGAAAGATTTTGAGAGATCCCGTAAGATCTTTCTGTTGGTGACTTGTAAGGCGAAGCTACTGCTGAACTTGTTACTGCTGCTGCATTGTCCTCGGGTCAGATGTTTTCACAACGCCAAAGAAGCAGAAACTGGATTGTTTGGCAAGGAAAATACATTTCTGTAGAAATAACAGTCATCTAAAAACCAGAATTTAGTTAATAATGATGTAAGCGAGCTGTAAAGCCAGGTTCCTATGCACTGGGTTTTTCTATCACAAGAATGACTCTGTCTAAGGAAAATAACTTTCTTTTCATAAAGGCAGTGAATTTTACACACTCCTTCACATCCCGAGGCCTAGAGTAAGTTAAAGAGTTGGGATTTTCATCCCTTTCTCCTCTTCCTCACAAGGTAGCGACAGCTATTTAGGTTCAGTTTCTGGAAAAAAAAACAGATGAACTTGTTCTTTAGGATATCCTGTGGCTTTCATGGGAGGACGCCTTGATGCCCACATTGCTCACTGGATCAGCCATAGCTTGGAGGTGCGCACGTGCTGCTTGCTAGAGTGGCGTGGAGGTGGGAGCAGTTGGGTAGCATGTGCTGCTAGGCTGCGGCACGGCAACAGGGAATTTGCCCGTTAAAGCCGCGCGCAAATAGAGCTCCGTGGTGATTGATGGGGCTGGATGCTTTCTTACAACATATGGCTGTGGATTTCCAGGTATTTTGGGGTTTTTTTGGGGGGACAGTTGGGAAAATGAAGCTAGTTCTGCTTCAGTTCATCTGGTTCCCATAGGAGAAGCTGTAAAGGATCACAGGTTGAGGGACGTTCTCCTCCCGCTCTGCTGTGCCCCAGTGAGGCCACATCTGGAATATTGTGTCCAGTGCTGGGCTCCCCAGTTCAAGAGAGACAGGGAACTACTGGAGAGAGTCCAGTGGACACTATAATGATGAAGAGACTGGAACATGTCTCTGATGAGGAAAGGCTGAGAGCCCTGGGGCTGTTTAGTCTGGAGAAGAGAAGCCTGAGAGGGGATCTGATTCATGTTTCCAAATCTCTGCAGGGTGGATGACAGGTAGAAAGTGCCAGGCTCTTTTCTGTGGTGCCCTGGGACAGGACAAGGGGCAATGGGCACCAACTGAAACCCAGGAGGCTCCACCACAACATGAGAAACTTCTTTGGTGTGAGGGTGATGGAGCCTGGCCCAGGCTGCCCAGAGAGGCTGTGGAGTCTCCTTCTCTGGAGAGATTCCAAAGCCATGCAGATCTGTTGCTGTGTGGCCTGCCCTGGGTGATCCTGCTCTGGCAGGGGGGTTGGACTCGATCATCTCCAGAGGTTCCTTCCAACTCCACCGTTGTAGGATTCTGTGATTCCTACCCTTCTGTAGGGTTAAACCCCTACAGAATACCTGAGATACCCTATGACTTAGAAAATACCTGTCTGGTGTTTTTCTGAAATTGCTTTTGAAAATAATAGGAAATATTAGATGCATTCTAAATGAGATTTAAAGCCAAGGCTTTGCAAGGAGTAGGAGTTTTGGTTGCTATAAATTACGGTACGAATTCTGTCCAAACTCCATTGGGCCAGTCACTGTGTTCTTATTTAGTAAGTACTTCTCGCTATGTTTTTCCAAATGAAGGAGAATCTTCCTCATTTTTGTGTTTTTTTATGCAATATTGCTACGAGTACTTTATTTTATTTCAGGATCAATATGACAGTTTTCGATGTCTTGCTCTGCACTTTGTAAAGTCCTTTGCAGCAAGTTGAAACAGAAGCATCTTTAAAAAAAAAAAATCTCTAAGTGGTCTTTAGTAATATAATTTGATAGTGTTTTAGATCTACTTGGATTCATTTAATTTTCATTTTGTCATGAATAATTGTCGCATGATAGCGCTGTGGGCTTTTGAAGCACTGGTTTTCTAGTTGACTCTTGAGTGCAGATTTAGTTTTTTGGAGGTTCCAGGGACAGGAGGTCGCTCTCTGCACCCTGACAGGTTCTGGCTGTGACAGCAAAAATGGTTTTTCAGCTCATCTTTTTCACCAACCTGCAGATCCTGGGGGGGCCAGTGCATGATAAGCAAGAAAAATGTGGGAGAGAAGGAGCATAAGGCTCAAATATGCAGTCAACTGTGATAAAAACCTCTTTAGATAGGTTGTAAAATGTTACCTGAATGGATAGAAATTCATGTTTGATCTGTAACTGAGGTTGGTCCTACTGCCTGAAGTTTATGCTGATTATAAACTCTTAATGGTCATTTCTTTTAAATTAAAGATGATCTGGAAGAGTGGTTGTTCAGTCTCAGATAGGGACAAAACCAGCCTGCCCAGCAATGCTTAGCCCTTTTAATAGGATATGGATTATTTGTATGGATGCTACACTTTCAAACTGGTGTCCGTAAGGCATAGCTGGAAGCCAGATTCCATTACTTTAGCTCTTTTAATTGCCCGTGTGAGCTGTCTGCCTTCTCTCTTACTGCTGGTGGGAACTGTGACAGAGCAGACCTTTATTCTGCTTCTAAAATCTGAATTTGTTTCAAAATACTGCAGGGCTCTATGGTTTAGTGCTCGTGCGGGCGGCGGAGTGCGAGGGGGAGAAGAAAAGGCTGGTAGAAAATCTTAGCCATGATAAATAAGCGACTACATTAATCAACTTCTCTCATTGTGACAACAAACGGGGCTTCCTGCTTCAAGTGTCTCCGTTTGCCTTTTCCGGGAGCGATGGGAAGAGAATCCCACTCTGCTAACGCTGCGCTGAGCTCGCAGGCTCATTTCACTGTAAATTTTTACAAGGCCACGGTGATGTCAAAATTCACCAACCCTTCACTAGAGAAACGCTGGCGGGAGCTACTAACCCAGTGCCAGCCTGTCGTAAAAGGAATGGACTTTCCCATGAGCTTCAGGGCTTCAGGGGGTCCAGAGTGTTTTTTTCCCGTGTGTAGGGGTTTTCCTTTGCAAAACAGAAAAATGCAATTACTACATGAGGGCTGGGTGCTCATTGCAACATCAATTAGTCTCTCTATAATTATTTCTCAGGTGCGAGAAGATCTTGCTTAATTTTTTATGGTGGTTACTACATTTCAAACAACTAATTTAGTTTTTGAAGTCAGAATGTTATGGTGAAAAGGAGGCTCAGGGGAGACCTCATTCTCTACAGCTCCCTGACAGGAGGTTGGAGGCAGGGGGGGTCGGGCTCTGCTCCCAAGGAACAAGCAACAGGACAAGAGGAACCGGCTTCAAGTCGTGTCACAGGAGGTTGAGGTTGGAGCTGAGGAACAATTTATTCCCTTGCAGTGTTGTCGAGGGCTGTCCCAGGGCAGGACTGGTGTCCTCATGATGCCTGGAGGGGTTTCCAAGGTGTGGAGATGTGGTGCTGAGGGACAGGGATCGGTGGTGGACTTGGCAGAGCTGGGTTAACGGCTGGATTCGATGATCTTAAAGGTCTTTTCCAACCGAAATGATTCTATGATGGCTCTGAGACATTGTCATGTGTGTTTGTCACCTCTATCTACAAAGGAACAGAATCTGTTTGTTAAAATCTGGAGGAGTAGCTAATGCTCTGGGAAAGCAGAGAGAAGAACCTTCCATTGCACTTCTCTTCTGAAATGCGTCACTGACATGCAGTGGAGGGAATAAGCAGTAAATTTAATTAATAGTGGATTTTTTTTCACCTTTCAGCTCTCCAAAAGAGAATGTTTCTCCCATTCTGTAGAGGTTTATTTTATTAGCCACACAAAGAGAAATAATGCTTCATTTAACTATGTCAAAACCAATCTAAACTCTCTGCTATTTATTTTCCTTTCTATAAATTTTAATGCATTTTTAATTCCACCCCACTGGTTGGCAAACCAACCATTGAAGTTATTGCTGCCCTGTAATGTATTTCAGTCATTTCTAATAAACCTGGACTTTAAGATGATTTATTGTTATCTCTGTACCCTACGAAAATGGATTTGCTGGGTTTCAGCCGTTTCATTACTAGGGGTGGGTATGTATAAGAATGAACAAACAAACAAAAGTAACTAATTGGAATGCAGGCAGTTTCTGATCTTGCATTCTGTGCTAAGGAAGAACTGTATTTGATGGAGAAAATAAAACTGGATGAGTATTTTATGCATTTAAAGGAATATTACCCTGAAATTACAGACACAAAGAGATCACAAGTTATTTTAGTGGGATTTTTTTATTACAAAATCTGAAGAGTTTTTTCCTGTTTGAAATTAACCCTGAACTACTCTGTAGCTTCCTTCTTAAGATACTATGGAAATGTATAATTTTTTTGTACAAGTCTGTACTTTCAATATTAATTCAAGATTCCAGCCAGAGAGGTGGAAAGGATTCCAAAGTAAAACTGCTGAAGTGCAATTAAAATATCCTCTCAAAATGCTCTGTCATGAAACATCCTCTTCCTTGGAATTTTTTTGTTCAAATACAGCAAGAATTCACAGCTCTCATTTTTCTGGAATACTTCCAAATTACCTTATTCACCACCTGAATCACAGAAAGCTAATTGCTATCAAATAAAAGCACGCTCGTTTTATGTTGGGTTTTATATAAATGAGAGCGATAGACGGTTGAGTCCGTGGTGTTCCCATCCTTGATGTCTTCAGTGTTGCTTTGTGCCCTTAACAGTTTGTTTTCGGAATGATTCTGTTCCTTTCTGCGACTGTTCCTTGTCACCCAACATCCTCATAGCAAATATTTTTCAGGAGCAGGGAGAAAGATTTTGAGCTGGTGTTATGACTGGCGGCTGAGCAGTATTTTCAATCTCTCTCCTTCAAGCTGAGTTTGCTTTCTTCAGAAATTATCCAGGGAATATCAGGTCGAAGAGAACAAATTTATCTCTTCTTTCTTTCTTCCTGCTTGTGGCTAGAGGCTCTCGGTTTCTGGAGCAGATAGTATTTCAAATTCCTGCAAAGTCTTTTGGAACGATTCACCTTTCTTAAAGGAGCTAACACAGTTTGTAAATGACTTTCAGCGTATTTTGAAGAGTTATTCCGGTAAATGGTGCCTTGCAGAGTTCCCTTGAAATGTCCACTTGCTGTCTGTACGGTGCTAAATTAGCCCTGTTGGTAATAACTGCGCTTTACGGCCTGGAATTTGGCCTCCTTCAAAGATTTCAGCAGGCAGTGCTCCTTCATAACCCAGATCTTTTCAAAACTTTGTTATTTCGTCTTGACAACATCGCTTTCCTTTACGAAAAGTCACAGGACCGGCTGACACCCGAGGACAGCGATTGTAGGGACTGTCAAATCTTGGTCTGTGGGGTTAAATCTCATTTGTGTAGGATTTGGGTGTAAAGTACCCGTTCCAGTACGTTGGAACAAATCTGTTCCGTTTTCAGTCGTGTAAAAATACACTTGGCACTTTGTGACTCAGCTTCTGTATTTAAAAAAAAAAAAAAGGTAACTGGTGAGCAGGGACGCTGATCATAATGTTTTGCTCCTGGGGTGAGCATTAGTTCCGTTACTGACAATAATTGTGCGAGGTGGGTGTTTAAATCCATCACCTCTCGTGAGAAGTTCACGATCTAATAGCAATTAATTTGCTAGGGTTTTTAAAGCATCACGAAAGGCCGTGTCTTGTGATGAAGTCAGGCCCTCCTCGTGGTTTTCTGTGGCTTCCGCTCAGTGGGAGGTACAAACCCAAGCTAGATTGCTGATGAAACCCAAGGATGGGGTAGATGGCCGAGGAAAGGCATCTCGTGGAGGTTTTATTGATATGTGTCAGATGGCTTTTTCATAGTGACCATAAAAATCAAACGAGAATCTGTATTTTCAACAGCAAATTAAAGACTTTATAAAGGAGTAAGGGCTAATTTGTTCATGCTTTATTTTGCCACCTTGTTGTACTGTGAGGTTTTCTGTGATTTTATTATTGGGTGTCATTTTCAAAGCAGATGGCAGTAGTGGTGAGGGGAAACCTCCCGCTATGTTTATACAATAGTTTTTCAAATACAGAATCCCAGCGAGGTGGGGGTTGGTAGGACCCTCTGGAGCTCCTCTGGTGCCACCCCCCTGCTCCAGCAGGGTCACCCAGAGCAGGGGGCCCAGCAGCGCAGGGTCCAGGTGCCTCTGGAATCTCTCCAGAGAAGGAGACTCCCCAAGCTCTCTGGGCAGCCTGGGCCAGGCTCCAACCCCTTCCCACCAAAGAAGTTTCTCCTCCTGCTCAGATGGAACCTCCTGGGTTCCAGTTGGTGCTCGTTGCCTCCTGTCCTAGTGTCCTTCGTTGCATTGATGACGTACATCCTCATGTGTTGAACTTGATCAGTATCTGACCTTGAAATCTCAGAGGTAGTAGGATCAGATAATAATAATAATAATAATAAAAAAATGTGAATAAGAACAAGAGTGATTAGAGGCCAGAGGATTAATTTACAAGTAAAGATTAAATGAGCTAAATATATAGTGCATAGCTTAGCCAAATAAATTGAGTTGGGGAAAAAGAATCAAAGAGAGAGGCATATAACCATCATAATATCTCTAAAGAATATAAACTGCAGTGCCTGAACTGTGCCACTTAGTCACAGACTAAATTAAGGCCCAAATCTGGATTCAATAGTCCGTATTTTTTGTGTGGAAGCTTTATGTCAACTTTCAGGTTCAAAAACATTTCCCTAACCTGCTGTAAGACTATTTGAACTCAATTCCTCTAAATGTCCCCCCAAAAATGTCAATTTTCCACCTCAAATTTGATTACTATTTGAGCTGAACTGTTAAGCTTTCTTCTTCGCATTTTCTGAAGAATTTTAAAGCCATCAAGGCCACTTTTCTTCCTCTTTCTGCCCTACAGCATCTTTCTAGCTCTGCAAAATGCTATTTAAGCATAAGGAGGGGAAAAAAAATGTGCTGTCAAGGTGGTCAAACAATGGAACAGGTTGCCCAGAGAGGTTATCTACCCTGTTTGACCCTGCTTTGAGCAGGGTGCTTGGATGAGACGATCTCCACAATTCCTTCCATCTTCAAGTGTTCTGTGAGTGATTGGACTTTGCCCTCCCCCCCAGCTGAAGAACAATTAAAAACTTCTGTCGTATTTTGGGGTATGAATTGTTTTCTCTAAAGAACACTGTGTGCAATAAATCCAGTGCGTTCTTTGCTTAAAATGAATGATTTATTTATTTATAAGTTCTAAGAGCTGGTTAAATTTCAGCATATCTACTTTAAACAGTAATTGAACGGTCCTATCTTTTAATACCCTGTTGAACCGTAACGCAACCATCATTCTTATTTCGTCTGGCTAATTAACTGGCCCGTTTTATTACTGAAACTTCTATATTAATTGAGTTTGCACATTGGAATTGTTTTCTTAAGTCAAACCAAAGTTACAAAAGTAGTGCTTACCAATAGGTCTGTTTTAATTTTATTCCTAAAGTGACTAATGCACGTACTTTTACTTGATAACGAGAGATTGAATTGATTTCTCCCCCTCCTCTAGCCCTCCACCCACTTTCTTTTCCTTTCTCACCCCAGAATAGTGCAATCGTGCACAAATAACTTTTTGCAATGAATCTCTAGTGCTGATATTTATTTAAAAAGAGAAGAAATCTAATAAAAACGAATGACCAGTTCTCATTAAATTGATGAGTTGTAGAGGCTTCCTTTGATCCCACACATTGAAATGGTTCATTCCCGAAGAACGAATTTATCTGTAAGAAGTGCGAAAGGAATGCTGCACACCTCAATCAATCAGAGGAATTTAAATACCTCAAGGGCAAGTGGAAATGAAAATAGATAGGCTGTTTCGAAAGGCAGGCAAACAGGAAAAATCAATATAACAAGGCTGGGCTCGCCTCCACGAAAATCCCCAAGTTTCTTTTGGGTTGCGGTGTTTTTAGCAATCGCTCTAATTATCTAATTGTGTGGATTATGAGGTGATGGTGATTTGGTTCTGTTGTTGTTTCCTTTCGATTGGAGCACATGGTTGGTCTTCACGGCTTCAGATAAATCTTTGACGGTGTCTGTCTTGGAATCTGTAGTAGAAATTCCTGTTTTGAAAGCGGCTGTATCAAAGCCATGCACAAATCATTAAGTCATTACCAACTCCGGCGGCTGGTGCGATAAATAACCCTTTGCAAACAAGCAGCAAAAGTATAAATCTGTCCCACACCCACTGTCTTCCGTGTCTCTCTTATCCCACGTGCACACTTTGCCAGGAGTCAGGAGGAAACAACTAATGGTGATCCTTCCATCCATCTAGGGACACGAGTCTAGAATTTTGTCATTTGCAGTATTTTATGCCTCCGTGTTGCCAGCATAAGGACAACATCTGGATTAACTAACAAAACGTAGTTGTCTTCTAGGTAGGTTCCCATCCAAATAGGAGGGAACAAAAAAATTATTAAACTCTTTAAACTATCATCTGGACAAAGAGGTGGTTTTGGTTCTATATATAAGTTTTTATTTTCCATGTGTTTTATGGAGTATTGTGGGTTGGGAAGTTTTACACACAGAGATTCGCTAATATCTGATCGACCCCATGAGCCTGCGTGTTGGGAGTCCTGTTGGAGTCCCGTATGCATTTAAACTGATTTTCAGTATTAGAGATGTTACAGAAAGTCTGAAGACTCATCTTGCCTCATAATCTCCTTTCCTGTTATCACGGGCAAAGTGGAGACGTTCTTCCCAAAGGTCTGAAATCTGGGATGCTGATGACAGAAAACTTGCATCGTTCTGCGCTCGCCTCGCGTGCGCGTTTGCCACAAGAGCGTGTCCTCCACAAACACGAGTAATCCCTGGTTGTTTACAAAGTAGTTGCTTCTAGACTGCGTAACTTGTATGGCAACGAGCCGCCTTTCCCTGATTCTGCTCTACTCAGGACTTGTATGTACTGACTGGCCTTCTGTACTGAACTGTATTTCAAAATAGTTTTAAATGTGGAAATAGAGAAGAACCTGCTGAAAATGGAGTTAGTTTCCTCAGCCTGTAATGTTCTGAAGACTCTAGAGGTAATAAGAGGCATATTTTTTCAAAAGCTGTGCCATTTCTGTGACTGTGTGTGGCCAGGGATGAACCTGAGATCGAAGGGTTCTGCACAGCAGAGGTTTTAAGGTCCAGGTGTAGACGCTGGCTTAGACTGTTTCTTTTATTTTTTAAAAAAATAAAGACTCCAACCTGGCTCATGTGGTGCTGACACCGCATTCAGAAATACCCAGTGGGTTTTGTGAAGTTTCTAAATAACAGCTGAGCCTCCTCTAGCACTGCTTTACAGTCAGAGCCGGAGACTGTGGCATGATGCGATGGCAGCAAAGGTTGCATATTGTTTTTACAAAATTGCTTAGATTTGAAGCCGCTGTGCAGCCTAAAGATGCTATTACAGCCTATCTAATTAGCTTTTTTTTTTTTTGTTTCCTCTTCCTGTTTACAACATTGATTTAATTTGCTTCGTCTGTGTGCCAGGTATATTTTCAGTGGCATGATTGTTTTCCTGGACCTTTAGCCAGGTAGGTATGTTTGAATAGTCATCTTTCCTGGATTAATTTTTGGCCCCAAGTCTTTTTCTTTCTCTGGTTCTGATGTTTAATCCAGCACGGTGGTGTGTTTTTTGCAAAGCCTGGAGGACTCGTGTGTGCTGGTGGGCAGCATCAGGCGCTTCAGGATTTGGAAGCCGTTTCTCCAATCTCCACCTTAGCGCCGTCTGAAATGGAAATCACTTTATTAAAAATAACTTGCTTCGCCTCAGTGCACCTGTTCCTATGCAACAGCAAAGGCACCTGTGTCCTATTAATACTTACATTATGCAGCACATTTGAAAATGTTATAACTCAGGTGGATTATCCTCCTGGGAGCCACGTACATCGCTCTTGCCTCAGCTCTTTCTCTCCGTAGATGTCACATCGTTAAACGATCTTCAGGTAACTTCAACATGTTTGCGGCTTGAATCCTTAAAACCACGTTACTCGGGGAAGTAGGAAGCAACTGATTCCAGCTGGCTCGTAGCAGCTCTCCCATGTTTTAATCTGTTCTAGTTGCCCAATATCTATTTTGAACCGATCCGCTCTTTTATTTCAGAGAGATGCGGAGCTGGTAGGCTGTCTGCGTTTGCTTGTCGCTGGCTTTGTCTGTTGTTCAGCCAGAAATAATAATGTCTCTCCCGCTGCTTCGTGTCTGGGTCAATTATTTTTAATATCATATCAAAGACTGTGGAAATATTTTTAAGAGGATTAGGTACTTTGTGACTGTAGCAATGTTAATTTAATATTCACATTAACATATGGCAATTGGATCACGAGCTTCAGTTGGCTCCCACGGAAAAGAAGAAGAAGAAATTATACTTTTGCCCAGAATCTTATTCAATTTGCCCTAAAAGCAGTAGCATAAATTGGCATCAAGGCTATGGAGCAGGGCTGCATGTTGCTTTGTTAGCTAATTACACTGGAAGACTTCTTATTTTCCGCAGTGGCACCACCACAGGTCACTGCAAGTGGTGTACTAGGAAATGGCCTGGCTTCTGTTGCGTTCCATATGTAGTAGCCAAAGACTGGCTGAATATAATGTGAATTTTGTCTAAAACGTGGAACTAAATGGTGATTATCCAAGATTTTTATCTCCAGTGATTAAGAATAATATCTTCCTTTAGCTGCGCCATCATTTTTCTTAAGTTAATATTTTAAAAGGCAACGACACTCAATAAATAGCTTTTTACTGTGTTATACAGCAGCTAGACCCATGAAGAGTGTAAAAATCTTCCAGGATGAGGGGAACTCTATTGAGAGACCTAAAGAGGTGAACTGGGCTCTCTCTGTCTTCCAAAGCAAGGTGAAAGGCAATTAATTCCTCACATGGCTTTAACCTGTTCTGAAAAATCCCTCCTAGACTGCACAGGATCTTTTGACCAACAGGTAGGTAGGTCGTAGGAAACCTCACCCTGCCTGATTCTGATGGACCTCTGTTTTCAACTTATTTGGATCTTTTTCCAGTTGTACCATTTTCATTTGTTCCTGTCTTCTAATGATGTATTAAGTTGATGACTGTTTGATCTGCTGATACCCTCGAGAAGACTACTATTTACAGTGTTTTCCTAATAATTACTTGGATTTAAGCATAAATCATACACATGATATCCCTCCAGACATCCTTTTTAATCTGATATATGCAGTGGGAGGAGCACTGGGGCTGGTGTATTTTCCTTCCCTGCAAAGTATAAGAAATTCCTGAGTCTGGAATAAAATGTAAGGAAAGAGTATTGCTTGTGATAGTTAGAAATCTGAGATCAGTCGTGTCAGGGCTACAGAAATTGCTGGTTGGTGATTAAGGTTATAAAGGAATTTCTACCCACTATTAAAGGGGTAAGGACCTGGTTGGTTGGTTGGTCGGTTTTGGGTCACATTCTGTAGAACAGAGTGTGGACCAGTTTCTGATGTCACACAGTGAATCGCAGACTGGTTTGGTTTGGAAGGGACCTTTTAAGCTGATCTAGTCCAACCCCCCCTGCAGAGAGCAGGGACATCTGCAACTAGAGCAGGTTGCTCAGAGCCCCATCCAACCTCCCCTGGGATGGGGCCAGGGATGGGGCAGCGACCGCCTCTTGGGGCAGCCTGGGCCAGGCTCTCAACACCCTCGTTGTAAAAAAATTCTTCTTTCTCTGCAATCTGAGTCTCTCCTCTTGTAGTTAAAACCACGACCCCTTGTCCTGTCCCAACAGGCCCTGCTCAAAAGTCTCTCCCCATCTTGCTTCTGGGCTCCTTTTGTCACTGAAAGGCCCCCAGAAGGTCTCCCTGGAGCCTTCTCTTCTCCAGGCTGCACAAGCCCAACTCTCCCAGCCTGGCCTCCCAGCAGAGGGTTCCAGCCCTCCCAGCATCACTGGGCCTCCTCTGGCCCCGCTCCACCAGGTCCCTGTCTCTCCTGGGCTGAGGACTCCCGAGCTGGAACCAGCCCTGCTGGGTGGGGGGGTCTCCCTAGAGCCCTGGGAGCAGAGGGGCAGGATCCCCCCCTGGCCCTGCTGCCCACGCTGCCGGGGACGAGCCCAGGACGGGGTTGACCTTGCAAGAGATTTTCAGGAGAACTCTCTAAATAGGAGAAGTCAGGTAAAAGATCTGTTATAACTTATACAGCACCAATTCTGTTACTATAGCGTTCTTCCTGACAGTCTTTCAGGGCCTTTTGAATTAATTAATGTCCTGTCATCTCTGGAAATGGTTCTTACATGCTTTAATACATTGGAAAGCTTGTGAGACACTCCGCTCGCGTTCTAGCTGAAGAAAATTACATCAGTCTCCAGGGCTGCCAGTTTAGATAGCACTAAATACACTAACCACCACTGGTTTGCTTTAGAAGTTAAGCTTAGGAAATATTTTGATTTTCTTTTTATTTCTTTTTTAACACGCATTTTCTCCTACCCTTGGCTCAGTGTGAAATGGAAACGGGTATTATCGCTGTAGTGCAGATTCCTCCGGTTCTCAGGGTTGTGTCTCAGTTGAGATCCAGATGTCAAGTGCTTACATGGAGCAAATAATTCATGTTGCTTTTCTGATATTTTCCTAGATGAGCCCCTTGTCAAATCCTGACAACTTGTGAAGATTGTAGATTTTGGGACAGAAGGCAGAGCCCTGATCTCGTGAAAGTGAAAATGTGTGTGACAACTGCAGCATGTGATTTATTAAATGGTTGTGTTACTCTGTTAAGTTAACCATTGCATCATATCTGCTTCTGCCATATTTCTGATCATGCTTCTTTTCTGCTGGAAGTAGAGAAATTGTATCTCAGAAGTAGGAAGTCAGTTTTAACTAGTTTGGGGGGGGTTTTGGATGAAAATATTTAAGAAAAGTTTATGACTTGTTTATATTTTTTTTAAAAAAAAATCTCTCTAAAGGACTGGAGGCCTATTTTTTTAATTTTTCCAGCACAAACGTCCACTGGTTTAGAAAACAGGATTTGTAAATAGACCAAGACACTACTTAGAGGTGTAAGATATTAAAATCCCAGTAATATGTTCTTATTACTATAATAATCACTAGCCAAAGCAGAAAATTCCTCTTGCTGTTTGTATGTATGTTCATATATGAGATTGCATGATGACTGCTCTTCCTGCCTGACTCGATAACATTGATTTTAATTGCAAAAATTAACGATTTGAATGACAGTTGCTAGTCTTGCTTTGAAATCTGTTCTGAGCCCCATTCCTAGTGTTCCATTATTGACGCGGAGAGGTGTTTTTTACTGATACAGGGATAAAGAAGAGAAGTAGTAACAGGATTTACTTGGTTGTGGGCCTGGTTGTTTTGTTGTTGTTTTCCTGTAGTCTTCAGTTTGCTAAACTACAAGTAAAAGCTGAAAGTTTTCACTACTCGAGACCACTCTTCCAGATTTTTGTGGTGTTATTTAGGATTCCTGTCCTATCCCTTGGCTGATTCAAGTCTGGAGCACATTACAGCATTCTAAATGACATTTAGTTCTGCCATATGTCCCTCTGTCTTGCGGCGCACCGGAGTAATGTCATGATTTGTCAAGCTTATCAATACTTAATTTATCCTTAATATAGTTTTATCTGACCCATCTATTCATTTGACTTATATTCTTAGTCGCTAAGTGCCAAGGCACAGAGACACAATCTACCCTGCAAGGTGGTGTTTTGAGGGAAGTTCCTCTTTATGCTGTAGTTTAGGGGAAGTGCAGCAGCAGTTTCCCTTGTTGCCTTACAGCTTCATCTTCCAAACGAAGTTTCAAATGGGTTGATTTGGAGAGTGTTCCAACCAGCCCTGAGGATTTATCTAGAAGATTAAAAGAGTCACAGACTTAACTGTGTGGGTTAAAAGAGTTGGGTTTCTGGGGCCTGGTTAGTTGATCGCTATCAGAGTTGCATTTATATAGCAAATCATAATTTATTATGTCATTGAGGCTATTTGTGGGCATTTGGAATCCAATAAAGTCAGGGCAGGGAATCAGAATAGAATTCCTCCAGAAAAATGAGGAGGTGCAGCTGGTTACCAGTGTCTGTGGCCCCCTTATTCTACAGAATGCAGCAAAACAGTTTTCCAAACATGCATTAGTGAATAAGGGTTAAAGGAGCTGATAACAACTATAACCGAACGATGTTCTGGAGAGATTCTGGTTTTCTTCATATAAAGACCTCTTTCTTTTCTTTCATATTGAAAATAAATACATAAGTAAATACAGGTTAAGGGGGCTAGTTAGAAACTGGGTGTGTTAGAGAGCACTTCTGGTCTGCAGTGATTTTCCCATTCAATCACGCTGTACAAAACACTAAGCATAAGAGCTCAAATAAAGTGGAAAATTTCCAAGGCAAAAAGAAATGACTCCGTGGAAATGAGGTCGATTTTGCACATATTTGTCTGGAGGTTGGTTGTTCACTTTGTTTTACTGCCGCATTGCCCACAATAAGTCATAACAACAACAAAAATGAAAGCTCGCAAATACCAAAACAAAAGTGTTTGGCTAGAAACCCAAATTATCTTGAAAATGAGATGCAAATGTATAGAAGGGGGGGAATACATAAAAGGAGAAGAATTTTGACTTGTGTAATTATTATTGCCACCTCTAGTCAAGTCATGAATAATTTGCTTCTGCTGTGCCTTTCATTTGCTGTTTGCATAGAGCAATATTCCAACTGAACGCTGTGGACTAGGGGGGAGTCCAGTGTTTCCTTAGAACAATCTCGTCAAGAAATTTGTCTTTCTGTCTTGTCTCTGTTTTCCAGTTAATGTAACCCTTTAAAACATACATATGTACATCTACTGTGAACTGTAAAGAAAGCAGCTTTGCAAATACCGCGTGAATGTATTGTCACACTGAGTAATTGTTGCAGGAGCCGGAGTTCTTAATATAAGACATTCTATTCTTTCTCACTCAAAACTTCATCTAAAGCCCAATGAAGTCACTTGAAAGGATCTACTACTACAGAGTTTAATTTGGTAATGGCTGTTAAAAACAAACAAACAAAATCCACAAAAAACCAACAGCGAAAACAAACAAGCAAAAAACCCCAGATAACAAAAACAAAACAAACAAAACTAAAACACCCAGAAGAAAAAAAACCCTGGAAAAGCTGCAGGAAACTTTTTTTTCCCTTTTGTTTTCCCTGCCAGGTTACATCTACAGGCTCATGAGTAATGGAAGCTGGTGAGATTTTTCTTGTATGTGGTATACATTTAGTGACTAAAAGATTTCACCTACTGTTAGCTGTTCTCACTGTACATTTTGATCTGTGTGACTCTGAGCAGATGTTAAATCTCTCGTTTCCTTCATTGAAAACTGGAATTTCCTTTCACTTCATTGAAATCATGATAACTGCCATCTCTACATCCTCTTTCTCCCCTCCAAAAAAAACCCTATCAATCAACAAGATCAATAGTAGATACTCTTCAATTGCAATGATACTGTAAAATCATATTTATTCCTAGAAAGGTTAGTACCTGGGAATGTTTTGTAGGGAAGCGATGGTTCAGAGACCAGAACGGAGGTGCATCCGCAGACAGCTACGAGCAAGCCTTGCTAGTAATTTTTCATCCCTCATTTAATCTGTGTGGTTTTAATTATTCATGAATCTTAAATAGAAACTTGCTAATGGTTCTTATGTGACTTAGGAGCCTAAGTCTCATCATCATAAATTAATTACATAAGTAGAAACCAGAGTCCCATTGCCAATCAATTAGTTTTAGGCCTATAAGTGCTACTGTCACTTTGGAAAACAGAACTTAAATTTCTGAATTGGTTAAGTAGTTTAATATTTTTATGGTATGGGTTTTTTTTGCTACAAAACAGGAATACAATTTTCTGGTATCAGCTGTTGAATCTGAGATAAAAAGCTATGTATAAATATTTTTAAAAAACCAAACCACCAAAACACAACAACTGTACATGAATGAAAACAACAGCCATTCTACTCAGTAAATTTTAGTACCAACAGGAGTAAACAGGTGAGTAAATACTTTGTGCTCTGGTTGAAGATACTTTATCACAAGAACCCTCTGATTATGTAGAGACCTCCCAGCCCTGAAAGCCTTACATAGTGTCATGTGTTTTGCTTTCCTAAAATGAGCCTGACCAGTAGGACAATTCCCAGTTCTCTGTAGAAGTAAGAGGGGGAACGTACCAAAGAGGAGTAAATTTAACTACTGAAGAAGCTCTTAGTATTGCCTGCACGTAAGTTCCTACCAGTTTCTTTGAATAATGAGCGGATGAGTAGGGCGTTTGCAGGAAGTTTGCGTGCGGCTCCTGTGACGTCTTCTGTTGGTGGGTTCCTTAGTTGTAAAGCTTCAGATGTCACCAACATCAAACAGCAGGAAGGAACATCTGCTGCCCTCATCAACTTCCATTAGATACCTTCCCTGATGTCTCTGAGTGCAAGCCTGAGTATGGCCTTGGAGATACATTATACTGAAGTATTTGCTAGGGCAGATGGCCAAATTAAAATTATTTACTTATATAGCACAGACACACTATTAAATCTCCATGAATTAGTCCAATAAAATACCTACTGTAGAGGAGGGGGAGGAGAGCTCTGGCGTAATTCACAAAAAAAGTGACATTGAAATAGCTTATTTTTAAAAAAAGTCTGCTTCAGAGGGAAAAATCTGAATAGCAAACTCTATTATGGGTGTACTAACATCGGTGGTCATCTCTGCTGCTTTTTACAGAAATGGAAGACTAGTGCATTATGCTGATAACTCTCTGTGCATCACAGTGTACAGTGAATATATAAACACAGACATACAAAGAGTCTCTGTGGGAGTTACAACAACTGGGCTCCATGTAACGGTGGAGAAGTTAAAAAAAAAACGGGATCTAAAAACCTGTATCTGTTTGAATGTCTTGTTCTGGAGGGCTTTTGCTTTCAGGAGTGAAGCTGCTGCCCTCAGTCACGAATAGAACTTAGGTATTGTTATTCAATTTTAAATCTTAGTCAGAGTTTCGAGCTGACATAAAGCCCATTATGAAAAAGAGAAGTGAAAATACCATCTAAGTAAGAGTCTTGACTAATTCTTGGTACAAAAAAGATCCAGGTGGAGATGAAATAAGTAGCTATGTATTTATTTTTTTTTTAAATTATCTGCACATTGTATTCATCTGATAACTGAATTTAGTATAAATTTAACTAAAATAGTATTCTCAGAGAGAGTTCTACGCAAACAATTTGAATAGTTTGTTGTTGGTTGAAGGCTTGGGAGCTCAAGTCGTGTTTTCCTCAGTCCCTTCAGTGACAGGAGGAATGCTGAGAGGAATGGGAGAACACACCTGATTAACTCGTGGCTCAGAGGCTGGTGACCCTGGTGGAATTTTGGGGATTTTTGATCATGGGAAGGTGTACATGGCACTGAGCCTGCTGATGCCAGGTGGAGTTCAGCTGTCTCAGAGAAGGACGTGGCTTAGTGGTCCTGATAATTTTGGGTAGGTGGTGGGATTTGATGACCTTAGAAGTCTTTCCCGACCTTAATGATTCTATGGTTCTATGGTTTAGTGGTGACCTGGCAGTGCTGCGTCGCCAGTTGGACTGAATGATCTCAAATGTCTCTTCCAGCCTAAATTCCATGATTCTTCCTAAGCCTCTTGTCTAGTAAGGAGAAGGGTAGGGGCAAGGCAGCCCTCGGTGAAAGGCTGCTGAAGGATCCTGTTGGATTTGCCCTGAATGTGGCGGCATCTCCAATGAATAAATTCAGGTAGCTCAGCAGTTGGAACCTACTTGAAATTAATCAAGTTGTGACCTACAAATGTGACAGATTTTGCTGTTTATCCAGCTCGAGCTGCACAAAAGTGTGCTTGGAACAAGAGAGAGCATTGTATACAGATATTTCGAGACTTCTTAGTCCATGATTTTCTAGATAATTAATCAAATACTGTCTCTCGGAGACGGTTCTTCAAAGAAATGTCTTCTGTCTTGGTTTACAAAGTGCTTCCCCTGACTAAAGCTTCGCATGAAAATGTTTAACGTTCGTAGTCACCAGTCACTCTGCTTAGAGAGAAAAGTCTCTAGTTCTTATGCAAAAAATCCTCCCACTCTGGAGTGTTTTACTGTGTCAATTCAGACATCTGTCTCTAGTCTATGTATTTTAATGTCAATAGAATATGCTTCTGTTTTTTATCCCTAAACTTTTTGGCACAGTCATCGGTTGACCATCTGATAGACTCAGTCCAGTTGCCTGTCAGACTTCTGAAGTTGCTGACTCCATCTGGTGTGACGGCAGGAAAACTGACTGAAAACACATTTCAGTTTGATTTTTTGACTCCTTAACCTTTCCAGTGAGTTCCACCCATGACTTCAAACCGGCCTGAAGAAAGACCAGGTAATTACTTTATGATCAGAAGAGCAAAGCAGAAGGATTTGCCTGAGGCTTAGGCCACTGATGGTCGGATAAAACCGTGGTCCCAAAAGGCTGCTGAGGCTGGATCTGCTACAGGATCGTGTGCTTAGAGGAAAGGTCAGGCAGTTGTGGAAGCTTGAGCAGCAGCCTGGCTGCCTCTCAGCTCTCTGCCTGGCTGTGGTCAGATGGTGAGTGGGTCACAGAAAGAAGTTCACAGATTCCTCTTCTTCAGGCTTATATTCCCCTGACGGGTGAGCAGGTGGCCGTGCTGTCACCGCAAGCAACCAGAGCTCCAAAGTGAGCTTCCTACCTAATTGTGCTGGGACAAGAAAACCTGGAGGCCTCAGACCCCAGGTCTAAAAGTCTGCCCCTACCCTTCTTTTAAATAAAGGATGAGCAGAAAGTAATTCTTTCTTCTCGATTCCAGTATATTTCTAGGAAAAAGAGTATTCTGTGTAGCATCCTAGTACATCTTAGCCACCCACCCTGGTAGGAGTGGCTAACTGTTTCTAGGGGCAACCACTGAGTAATCAGGAGAGCTTTTTAGCTTTGATTTATGACAGGAACCAGAAGGACCTGGTGTAGTGGTTTCACTTTCAGGAATTCTCATCTCTGCCTTGTTTTCATCTGAGTGCCGTTAGGAACGTAGCCCGGTGCCTTCAACGTAACCACGGCCCTCAGCAGTGGCCTCCACAAGGAGTTGTTCCACACTGAATGGTGGAGAACTGCTGGGATTCCTCTTGAAATTGTTGTCAATACAGTAGCTCTTGTTTACATGAACATCTTACTTCTAAAATTGTGTAGCTGAAGGATAGATTAATTAGAACGACTGCCAAAAGTCAGTTATCTTTTAAGACTTGTCTCAACTTAATAACCCGACTTTGTTACCAGTCTTTTTTTCCCCAAGAGATACGATGGAATTGGCTTAAAACCACTGCAAGAGGTAAATGCTTTTCACCTGGGGACGTATTTGTCTTCTAAATAAAATTCATCTCATAGTCTGAAATTGCCTTTATCGTCTTAATCACGCTTTTAAATCTGAATTGTGCAGTTAGCCATTACAGAAAAATCCTTGGAAGATGTTTGGCAGATTGTCAGGGAAATTCTGTAAGTTTTTCCAGTATGCTATTTGAATATGGTACTTGGTCAGAATTTTGTTATTGAATTCCACTCCGGCCATAAAAGCATTTTTCTTGAAAGATTGGGGAAAAAAAAAAGGTTTTTATATACTGTTATTTTTCCTTGTTCTCAAGCAATTCTGCATCTTCTGTTGTTGTTGTTCTCTGTGTCCTCTTTCTTTGTATGAATCATAGGAGATATTTTAAAACCTGTTGGACTGGCAAACCAGAAACCAAAGAAAGCTCCCTTCTCTGCTGAAATAACTGAGTCAGAAGGAATCACTTTTAGTGGGTGAGTTGTGACCCAACCTGTCAGTGGCTGCTTTTCTGAGTCAGCTAAATAGCAAATACCTCTCAAAAATGTTAGGAAATGATGATGTTGAGCTCACTACCTGTTTTCATGTAAACTACTAAACAGCCTCCAGCAGATAGTATTTTATCTTCCATGATTTCCTGACTGATGGTTAGGAATGTAACTGGGAAAGCCCCCTCCAATGGGTTAATTAAAGGAATGTTTATATTTTTCACATCTACTGTCCGGTCCCACTCTGGCTTGACTTCTTGATTAGATTGTAATGAGGTGTTTATGGTAGTTGTTGTTTCTTTCTCCTTAAGTACCACTTGAATTATAGCTTCTGTTGCCAATTAAAATTATAATTTTGGGATGACAACTATGAAAACAGTGTAGCTCCTATGAAGTTCTCTGAGCGCAAGTGAAAGAATTTGAATAAATCTTGTACAGCTTCTGTTTATACATCGTAACTGCGGTTTTACTACTGTCATCTCAACGTGGAGCTCTGACAAAAACTGAACCTACAGGAAAAATACCGTTTGTGCTCGACTTAGGAGAGGAATTGAAGTCATTGTTTTCATGTGAGAACAGTATGGGGCAATGACCGCAATTTTCAGCAAAAGAGAATTTGCACTTCCTTGGAATCTTACTGTTTGCATTTGAAAAATATACTAATTATTCAGAGTAAAGATTCGAGCTTCAATTAAATTTCAAACCTATGTTCTCATTACCTTGCTCTGACTGAGAAAACCGTTGTAATTAATTTGTGTGGGGAAACAGTAGATGACCTAAAATGCTGTTTTTCTTCTGGAGAAGTGAGGCACAGCAGATATGTGGGCAAGGAGAATGGCTCCAGTGGTTGGAGGTCTTTATCACAAAAAATATAGGTTGATGTGACTGTAGGTTTGCTTATATGTCAAGAGGTGAAGTGACAAGGTGGGTCTTTGGAGTCGAAATGGCCTGTTAGATAGGTTCTTAGATTTATGCTCATGGGAGATCTCACTGGTTGGAGTGGAACATGTGGCTGCACTGTTCTCTTTTGAGCTACTATATATAGGGAAAATCCAAAACATGGAAGGAAAACTGAGTCTTGTGTAAAATTTGAGCCCGGCCAGAGGTGCTCTGTCAAAATACCAGGTTTGTCATCAAGAGCAGCTGTGGGCATCGTTTCTGTTGCCACCCCTAGGTCAGTGTGTGGAGGTAAATTCTTTTTTTTTCTGCTAGCAGGTCCTCGTGGGCTCTTGGCGTTGGCGCGTACGCAGCGAAGGCTTGAAAAAGCCCTCTGGGGCCTTGAAATGACTCCTTCTCGGAAGGAGTGTCTGTGGCAGCGCTAAATGCTTCCTAGCAGAGGAGCGCCATAGGCACTTTCAATTGAATTTAGGAGCAGATAGAAAGAGGCAAACTGTAGGCTGAGCTCCTGCTGTCTCGCTGCGACGCAAGTCGAGCAGACAGGGATGGCAAAAATCCTCAGATGTTCAGTAAAACCCCAGGAGAGATCTCCAGAAAGAGTTGAATCGTAACCTTTTTCTCTGTGGGCATCAGAGATCTCTGTCTCCCTGCAAAAAAAAACAACAAAAAAAAACCAAAAACCAAACAAAAAACTAGCCAGTGCTCCAAACCTGATGTTACCTGTGACACTGGTGCCTGCCTCTTGAGAGGTAAGATAAACATGCTAATATTTTCATAGAGGTGATAAAGAATGTTGTTGTCTTGCTGGGATAGCTCGCTGGTTTGCTACTGAAGGGGTTTCTACGTTGGCATCACTGCTGCAATGCGTATAAAATACCCCCGTCTATCAAAACATCCTTCTTGGCCTGACAGCTCATAATGTGAGTTGCTTGGGAGAAAACTGTTGGTGGTTTTGAGACTGGAAAGGGAAAGAATTGGTGCATCCTAATTGCTGCAGGTAACTTGGAAGCAGATAATACCTGTAATTTACTATTGCCATCAATAATTTAATATTATTTACTTGTAAGTAAATAATAACTTGCCGGTAGGTTGTTTTCAGTTGCCTGAAATTTGGTTAAAGGGATTGGGAATGTTCTTCCGGGAATATTTTATTGTTTTTTTTCTGGTGGATTTGTTTTTAATTAAATTCTGCACTGCTGAACAAAATAGTCAGCGCTTTTTAGCAGATGCTACAGGTGAGATTTTTCAAAAGCAGACTTGGGAAATTTCGAAAATGTAGCTGGCGTTGTGCTGAAATTTTCTACTCTGGAAAGCGAGGAAGGATTTATTTTCACAGGCTGCACTATCGAGTACAAGATGAGGTATTTTGCTGAAGGAGGTCAGGACGTGATTCATGTCACTTATCCATAGGAAAGATGCATCCAGAAAGCTACTTGGCAAAGAAAAGCCAAATATTGTTATGTTATCTGCAAAGTTAATGTAGTGATGTTGGAGAAGTAATTTGCCTGTTCATGTCCTACAACTACTTGCCCTGGATCCTTCTCTCTGAGGTGTTGTTTCAGGCAGGTATCATTAGAATCCATTAAAAAATTGAATGTTTTTCGTGAAATGTTGTCAATTTGAGGAATTTATTAACATATGCAGCAATTTTGGGGCATCTTTGTGGTGCTGTTTGAATGCAGCCAGGCTATGAGAACAGAAGAATCAACTTCCTCTACTTCTAATGAACTTCACTAAAATTGGAAATCTTTGTTCCTGACCCACCTAGAGACCTCTCAGGATTTTCAGAACAAGAAGTAACTCTTCCTCTAAGCAAACTGCAGAAATCGATTTCCCTGACAACACTGGTTTAATTTTGAAGAATTGGAAGCAGAATAACCGGCTATCAGAAGAACCCCCATTGTCGAAATGTCCATGTGCCAGTTGGTGTTTGCTTTTGCTTTAAGCCACACACTGCTCCACCAGAATTTTTTACCTCTACATTCTGCTGTTTTGAGTGTAATGATTGGGAACAATTTGTAGTCACTCCTGTTCGCTTCAAAGTTGGTAACTTCATCGACTCTACATTTGCCAGACACTGCTCTGCAGCATCTGGCTGTTAAGCTGTTTCAACTCCCTGGGAGCATCTTGGTTTAAATCCACGACTAACAATCATATAAAAATATGTCCAAGACAGATGCCTTTCAACTTGTGGAGCTTTTGTTATCGAGGTGTGTAACGTTGTCGGTTTATTTCTCAGGACTCTCCAAGTAATTTATTTTTCTTCCCCCCTGAACCAAGCTTGTGGTTTAAATATATAAACTATTTAGTTGTATTTTTGACCTCAAGTAAGGTATTATTTGTTTCTGTGGTTTCATCTTGAGATCTTCAAGACAGGAGATTTATGTTGTCAGTTCTTCCCCATTTGAGAGGTGTGCTACTTGGACACTTGTGGTTGTAGAGAACAAAATTATACATGTATCTTGATAGTCAAAAACAAGTATAAAAAGCTAGTATATCTACATGTATGTGGGTAAATCCGGTGGATAAATCAGTTATCAATGAAGCTGATGAGAAATTCCATGAACATCAGAAAAAATCAGTCAGTATCTGGTATTACTGTTAATTTTTCTAATGGTAGTTCTGTAGAAAAATCATTAAAGCTGCAATGTTTACCTTGTTTCTAGATTCTACAATTTCACTGTGCCTTTTTAGAATAATTAATGTTCTCGTAGCTGTGCTGCAAAGGGACTTCTGCCCCACTCATAACAGCAAGACTAGTTGTTGAGGAATGCCAGGAAAGTTGGTCAGTTCTACGCTTAGAACAACTATAGAACTTAATTGAGGGGGATATAGATACTATTTATACAAAAAAACAAAGGTGTGGGTTGTTTTTTTTAAAATCTTACTTAATCACTTTCAGATTTATTTTTCGAAGTCATAAAATGCATTTTTTTTGCATTAAAATATATTGATTTCCATTTCTAAAACTATTTAGCTTTTAATTGTTTACCTCTTAGTTGTTCTCTGCCTTGTTTTTTCTTTCCCCAAAGTAAAGGAAAAGTGTTGCTAAGATGTTTCTTTCACAAAATTGATTTTCATTTTTTAGAAAAAGAAAATCAGAATTATTTTTTTTAACTTGAAACTCTGTTTTACCCCTTAGTGAGGAAACCTCTTCTCTGCAAAAATGAATAAATATCCACTGAATGAGCAAATAACGTGTAGATATTGAATGATAATTGCAACAGACAGCTGTGTATTTTGTGTAAACATTATTCTTCCACTTATTTAAATTGAGAGCATTTCTTTAACAGAATTTAAAAAAAAAAAACCCACAAATATTTATCTTATTTCAGCATTTCATCTTAAACATTTCATATTTCCCTTGTCTTCCTCATGTCATCGCTGCTTCCCATGCCCACTCAACCTTCCTTTAGTATCTTTTTAAAAAACAAAAACAGAGTAAAGAGTGAAGATGAGAGGAAGGAGCAGACAAGACCTTACTTCTTTACACCAACAGCTTCGTGGTAGGTTGGTTGTTGCTGCTTTTTTTTTTTTTTTTTTTTTTTGGTGCTTTGCTCGACCAAGAGCAGAAGCCTTTTGAATACTCCTGAAATACTGTTACTCTGTTCTCACTCTGATGCAATAGTTTTTGTTATTGTATTTATATGCTAACAGAGAGATACACATTTTGCTGCAGCCACCAGCAGTTGAGGTGAAAACTGTGACCTCAGAATGATTGTTAAATTGGTTATTTTTGATCCTGTTAGAAATTTGAGCTTGCAGTGTTTGGTCGAAGGTTGAACTAGATGATCTTGAAGGTCCCTTCCAACCAAAGACATTCTGTGATTATTTATCTTTTTAATTCACTGAATATACTAGCTCAAGCTAAAGCAATTTCTCTTTTTTTTTTCCTCACTTTACATATATCTATGGTCTTTTAATGTTGTTTTTTTTCTATTTGTACCTTTATTTCCAGTCATAATAGATGTTGCAAATCTATGTTGTGGGTCTTAGTAGGAGATCCCGACAAGGCTCATGCGATTGCTGTCTAGACTGTTTCTATTTTAACGGCGAGAACGTGACCCACTTTTCATGTCTGTCACTGCATCTGCAGATTCTCCTCTGCATGTCGGATTAATTCCGTCAAGTTTAATGATTGTCCTGCCTCATTAGCTGGACTTGCAGGACACATATGGGAGACCTCACCCAGGCCAAAACTCGTTTCTCAATCGTGCCAGGAGCTTGTCACTCGTATTTATCCAGGCCCTTTGTGACCCGAGGCTCTCAAGTAAATATTTCTTCTCGTTGTTATTAATGGTTGCTGAGATATGTTTTGCAAAGTTTAACAACACTCCTTAATGATGGTCTGTCCATCTGTCCTTCTAATGATGAGTGACTAATACCCCATTCTTTTGCATGCAGATGCCTAAGAAACAAGAATTGAATTTTAATGCTGATTCATTTTTTGAGTATCGAAGAGAAACAAATCTTTTCATTTGTGTCTTGGTGCTATGTTCGATTACAGCTTTTGTCAGAGTTCGATGCCCTTTTGGTCCTTTGTAAATGGATAGATTTCCTGAATGTTGGGTCGTTGCTCTGTGCTGGTTTTCTTAACATTTATTGGGCTGGTTTTCTTACCATTTATTGTGCTGATTTTCTTACCATTTATTGGGCTGGTTTTCTTACCATTTATTAGCTGCTTAGTAAAATAGAAAGCATGTCAACACATTTCCCTGAAGAAAACTGGAGTGGGCATAAAATGTTTCAGAGAGCTGTCCACAAAGACAACTGGGTTTGTCAATCCACTAATTAAATCCTCTGGAATACCTTGAAATTTTCGTAGTTAAGTTCCTCCAAACTCTTCTTGAAATAATGCAGTAATATCAGCTTCAATTCTGGGCCATCTCACTTGAACCATTTTATTTTTTTTTATTTTTTTTTAATTTAAAAGATTGGACCAGATGATCCTTGAGGTCCCTTCCAACCTAGCTTTCTATGATTCTATGGTTCCTATTATTTTCTTAAGCAAAACCACTTTAAATATCAATGTCTGCATGGTATGGAACATAATTTTTCTTATTTATAACTACAGAAGAAGGTAAAAGTGCCTCGAGTTACACAATGAATAGATTAAATTAACAACAATAAATTTAATGGGTAAGTCCTTGTTTTCTCTTTCTGTCCCCAGACTTCTCTGTTCTTATTTTATATACTTAGGGGCGGTTTTCAAGGGGTTGAGGAGCAAAGTTATTGCATCTTAAGATGGTAACTTTGGCTTTCTGCGAAGTCAGACACATGTCCCGAAAGTCAGGTGCTTTGGCATTTGCCTAGTCCTGCTGTCAGTGCAACATGGATTAGAAAAAAAATGAGAATAACACTTTTTGTGGCTTCAGTTGTGTGGAAAGCTGAAAATACAAAACTGATACAGAGCTTCAGAAAGCTCCTTGCCTAATCCCTTCTTCTAGGTGTGGTCACTAATTATTAGAATATGATTAGTTTGCTCGCACCTCGTTCGGATACAGGAGTTATTCAACACGTATCCTGCTGCTAACGTCACTAGGAAGTCTTCTTCATCTCAGCAGATCATAGAATCATAGAGTGGTTTGGGTTGGAAGGGACCTGGAAGATCATCCTGTTCCAACTCCCCTGCCATGAGCAGGGACCCCTCCCGCTAGAGCAGGTTGCTCAGAGCCTCATCCAGCCTGGGCTTCAACACTTCCAGGGATGGAGCTTCCACAGCTTCCCTGGGCAACCTGTTCCCATGTCTCACCAGGCTCAGAGATGAAGCAGTCCTCTGTACAAAACGTTCCTACAAGAACTGTATAACGTTCCCATCCTCCTCATGCAGAGTTTAAGTGCTTTGTAAAGAGTTTCTACACTGCCATGTATTGTACTGAAGGGGTAAATGAGGAGCTCTGGTAGTAGGAGTCCACATTCAGATTGGATTTATTAGGTAGTTACTGACATGTGTACTGTATTCAGCACGGAGTTGTCTTCAGTACACAGTTGTCTTCATTGCTCTGGTGTTGAAATTCAAGAGGAAGCAGAGGATCCTAAAATTAGAGAATTAGCAAATGCTCATACAAATGTTTTTAGTACTTCAGTGCTTTTCACTGAGCTTATTAATTCTGCTGCTTAGAATTCTTTTGGGTTTTTTTTCCCCCCCTTTTCTTTGTAAGGAAGTGCAACTAATGTGAATATTTTCCATAGAGATCTTTTTGAATATGAAACAGAGCTGCTATGAACATAAGTAAGGGGCTCATTGTGTGAGGGTTGTATTTGGACTAGATCTTCTACAAGTGAATGTACATTTTCAATTAGCTATGACTCACAGAGCATTAAAACTCTGCAGTGAGTTAGTTGAATTGTATATAAAACCCAAGAAAATGTAAAACTTAGCATAACTTTTCTAATAGCAGAAGGAAAACTTTGTTCTTTGGTTAAAAAGCCTCTGTCATGTTAATGTTACCCCATTAACTGAACAAACAGAAATTTTTTAAGCATTTATTTACAAAACTGCCCTTGAAGCTGAAAGTCTCCCATCGACAGGAGTCAGGACTGAACCCTTAGTAGGCCAAAAAGCTTATTCAAGTAGGTAGAAAAATCCGAGATTTAGTAGGAAACGGAAGGATTTCCAAATGCAAGCCCAGGATGCTAAGTTGTGATTTTTGAATACCTCAGCTCTCCATACCTTTGATTCGGGAATGACCTTTGATTTGGGTGTTGGCTTTTAGGCAGTTTTAACTTTCAGTTTGAAAATGTTATTCCAAAGAAGTGTTTGGGATGAACTTAATGATTTTTGGAGTGAATTTATCAGTTAGGATTATAGGTACTGAAAGTAATGTTTTAATAAATATAATACTTTTGAGAATTGCATAGAACGTAAGATATTCAGAATTCTTTTCCTGTGTACTTATTGGGGGGGAGAGAATCTCTTCTTTTTATGTCAAGCACCCAGCAAGTGCCAGTATCAGAAGCTTGTCATAACTGCCCAGAGCGGTCTAGAATGGTTGAGTTTACAAGGCTAGATCTGTTTTTATCAGTTTATTTTTAAAAGAAATCTACAAAATGGAAAATAGTTTAGACTCTGATCCTGTATGGGGAAGAGCTGCAGCTTCCTCAGCTGGTACCACCATGATGTCACTGTGATACTTACTATTTTTCTATATATGGCCATTCAGATGGATTCACAAACTGTAGCCTCATGTCTTATTTTATCATCAGTGGTAATGTAACGAGTTGGGTAACAGTAGGTTAAAGCCATTGGTGTTTTCCACTTTCTCTCCACAGACATTTTACTTATTAAAGCTGAGTTTTAGAGAGTATGTGCTCGTCATTCTACGTAGGATTAAAAGATTCACGTATTGCAAGAGCTGAAAAAGCTTGCACTGTAGGATGATACTCAGCACTAATGCTTTTATTAAACCCAGCAATATACTTAAAGAGATTTTTAAGCTGGGATTTTTTAATTTATTTTTTTTCCTTTCTCCTAATAAAACCCACACAGGCATTTTCATGGGAATGACAAAGACGTTGCAAGTAATGGTTGTTTGTACCTTGTCATGCATCAACATTGACACTTCTCAAATGTAGCATGAGGAGCTGGAAATCATCAGTCTGAGTCATACACAGTGACATTTTTCTCTCCCATCTTCACTTTTTGCTATAACATTATGTTTTTTTCTCTCTTTCCCCAATTGCTGATCCAGCTTGCAAATATGAAGAGATGTGGGTATCTGGAATTGCATGGTCAGAAGATTGCTATGAGCAAGGATATGATTAAAGGGGTGGTTTGTGGTTTCTCATCCTTGTGAGACCCACTCCTGTGTTTAATACGGTTGCTTCAAGCGAGAAAAAGGAATAGAAAGCAAACAAAGAAAAGTTAGGTGGAAAATCATAGTGGTGAGTACAGCCAGAACCACCTGAATAATGAAATAAAATCTGTGCTGCTGGAATGACTTGGCAGTTACTTAACACTGCTTCTGACAAAGCAGTGCAGAATACGACGGAGGAAATAATCCTGAAGTGCTTGAGGACGAGCACAAAACGTTTCTAAACAGATGGGTATTTTCAGAAGTAGTTTTTAAATGTGTACATGGCCATCTTGGAAAACCAATTTATTTACTTTTTTCAATGAGTAAGTTGATTTGTAAGTGCGAATTGTGTACCTGTTAATGATTGGGGTATTGAAGCTGTTGAAAGCATTTACATTTTCACCCGTGAGTTTGTGCAAAGCTTCCTCATTTTTAAAGACACCAGACAGGAATGCACGCATTTTTTTTATGCAGAGTTACAAAAAATAATTGAACTTCCATCTCATCCCTATAACTACAAAACCAAAAAGGCAAAGTATACCGTGGTCAAATGAAAACAATTTTTTCTTTCTTCTCTTCCTACTAAAAGCAAACTTGAAAAAGTCATTTCAGACCAAAAGGCATGTTTTGTTTGGCCTGAAATACAATGTTGTGTTTTGTTCAGGATTCCTGAGATTTTTAATGCCATTTTAAATTCAGCTTCAGAACTGAGCTATTGCATGGGATGACAATGAGGAGAAAGAAGGTCCAGAAAAGTGGCATTTCATAAAGAGCTGAAATAACTCATGTTGAAAAAAAAAAAAAAGGAAGATTGAGAGATGGAAATGGGGGAACAATAGAAATTTTCAGCATGTAACAAGTGGTTGGAGAGAGTAATCCCTGCTGACTGTGGGCAGGACTGTGTAGTGGGTATTTTTCCGTGTTTAGAATTGGGAATCACTTGCTAATAAAAACACTGAAATATTGGACCATAAGATAGTGGGTTATCTATTCCTGAACTCTTTCTGAACAAGTTAGAGTGCCCGTCAAAAAGGATGACAGTTTACCTTGGGAGAGAGGTGTAGGAAAAAAAATGACCCGCTCAAGGGCCTAATTTTCTCAATAAAAAGTAGGATGGGTGGATCCTAGAGCCAAGGTGAAGTCTGGTTTTACCCTCGAACCTCATAAACTTAGTTTATTTCTAGATTTTACTCTTTTATTTTTTTTATTGATATTCAAAGCACAAACCTGTTCCTAGTTTTGAAACTGGTTTGTAGTACCTCTCTCACTTGAAAGTGATGATATTTCTGCTTTTAACAATTTCTTTTCAGCCTCTCACGATATATAACAGCAGTGATTTGCCCATCGATTACAAAACCGAATAAGAGAAATTAATTAAACTGGTGGCTTACACTTAAGGACAATCACTTTCAAGAGGCAAATAAACTGTTTACGGTCGTGTGGGAGCCAGTCCCTGAGAAGGAAGTGCAAGAATATCACTAAACCGCTCTGAGCTAAACATCCTGAAATTTTTGCCAGGGGAAATGAATTGATTTTTTCCCCCCTGGAACTTACTTCATGTGTAAATCAGAGGGGTTTTCTCCAATTCCAGTGGCAAGGCGACTATTTCTAAATTCCAAAGCAAGTTGCCGTTTTGCAGAGGGAAACAATTGCACCTTTGTGAGATACCCTGAAATGTGGGGGGTTTCCCCTCATCTTTTCCCTTTGAGTGGCAGCTGCAGTGCAGAGCAATCCACTGAATTGAGTGGAGGGTTAAGTGATGCAATTCCCTAGACCTAGACTGGAAATTTTTTGGTATCGTGCAGAGCACAGATTTCCTGGGCTGGATTCCACGAGCAAAACCTTGCTGGATTTACTGCTGTAAAGAAGCAGGTAGGACTTGACCGAAATGTTTCAGGGGAAGGATATACATCCCAGGGACGGCAGCAGATCAACTCATAAAGTTTTACAGAGCAGCTTTCATCTGGTTTACTGTGGTAAAGGTTGTAGAATCTCCTGTCAGGTAGATGGGCTTGTCTGTGTGGAAGGTAACTGATCATAGAATCACGGGATGGTTTGGGTGGGAAGGGACTTTATTTGTCTTTGATTTGCTTGTTTGTTCCATAAAAAGTGTAAAGATAGGGGGTTTTAAAAGTAAGTTTTGCTAGAAGGCATTGAATAACCATGCTGAGTGGTATGAAAAATTAATCATAGATGGCACAGGGCTTGTTGGAAATGGATTTGTTTGTGGAGATAGGAATATAAAAATGCTTTCTAATTTTCAGTTTGATACTCGTCCTGACCTTCCCATACCACCTTTGCCAGCAGCCACATTGTCCTCACAGTGTGGTCACACCGGGAGGAGCATGCTTTGTGCTGCTTAGACCATAAAATTCCTGATCAAATGAGAAAGTTCAGTTCCGCTCCTTTGGTATCACTGTCTTTTGTGGCAACATAAAAAAAAAAAAATAAAACTAATGATGACAGCACAGTGGTTGAATTTACTTTCAAAATTGCATTTTACCTACCAGAATTTTATAGGAAATGGAACTGGAATGGCAACTTTTGGTCTTGGTGTGGAAATTTCGTGTGGTACGACTGAGAGTCATTTACCAGGGGGTTACATTTGGGTGGTTCCATCAAACGGTTCCTAGGTGATGATTTTAGACACGCTGTGATCAAAAGACCTGCATGAATATGACTTAAAGAGGGGTTTTTTTTGTTAATTTAAAGGCAATAAGCCTAGAGGTTTTTTTGATGTTATAATATTACTAGCAAATCGTTGTTATTGATGGAGGGGCGTGATCATTAGCTCCTCGGTTAGTGGTTTCCCAGGAAATGCTCGTCCCCTCAGTCATTATTGCTCAAATTATTGCTCTAACAAGGAAGATCGCAGTGTGATTTGTATCCTCTTCATCTGCTCTGTCCTAAAAGGAGCTTATTAGCATGAGCAAAGTCCAGATAAGGTTTGGAAGTACTGGTGCCAGCTGCTAGAAGGTCTCACGCAGGGCTGGTTGCAGTGGCACTACCATAACATTTCCTGACCTGGTAATTAGGTTGGAGAATTATTTCTTTGAATTGCTGCTAAAGCCTGACAGAGTTTTTATTGTGGACTCCCAGTCACAAATTTATTTTTAAAAATTTTCAATTCATAAAAAAAAACAAACCTCAAAACCGAAAACCCAGAGAGTGCTGCTGTATGTGGGGAGAAAACGCTGAGAGAAGGAGAAAAATGGATGAATTTCTCTCACCGCAGCAAGCATTTTAAAGACGAGGGGGGATGGAAATGAATTTGCTCACTGCGGTTTCGTTTTCAACAAACACTTGAGAAAGCAATTTTTTAGTGGAAATAGCCCATTTAACTTCTTTTGTTCATATGAGGTGATTTTCAAAGATACAAACCCTATTTTTTAATTGCTTATAGCCAGAGCTTGAGGTTTTCTTCTTCTAGAAATTCAAAGTGCCTTCTTTGCCTAGTTGACTCCTCTTCTGTTCTTTGTGTGTGTGTGTTTAAACTCGGTGCCTCTAGTGGGATCTCCTTGCAGCAGCACCTTATTTCCTTATGTTCTTCCTGGGTGATTTTAGATTTCTCTAGTTATGCCTTCTCTGACTGTGGATTCTGCCTCCTCTTATTAACCTCCTTCCTCAGTGCAGAGAGTCACGCTCACACCCGTCCCCGTGCAATTGTTTGCGCGTCGGACCCGTTCTCTGTTCCCTTGATTCTCTCCAGGACTAGGTGGATGTGGTTGAATATAGATAGATGTGGTTGGATGATCTTTAGTGAATGCTTTACCTACAGAATTCTGACTCCTCCTTGGGAAGCCTTTACAGGTCAGTCTGGGTTTGTAATGAATGGATTTTGTCGGTTGGACATAACCAGTTGATGCTCCCCTGGCTTGTGCTGCCAGATCCGTTCCACCAAGAGCAACAAAGCTGTGCCTGGGTTGTGATAACGGTGTTTGCCCAAAACGACCCACACCGCTGCCATCCCTCTCGGCACTGCTGAGGCGCACGCTCTCCACTCTGCATTGTGGCAGCCTGAGTGACACACTGTGCAATGAAGAATAATGTGTCATAGCTGCAAGGAGCTGGAGCTTCCAGCGCCTTGCCTAACAAACTCCTCGACTCCCATGTGGTTTTGTGACAAAGGGCTGGCATGTATTTATATACTTGCTCTCATTTCACCAAAGCAGAAATCCTTGCCATGCTAGAGATGAGCACGCAAGGTTCACCAGTATGGTTGCCCTATAAATATCCCGCTTAAATACCTTACAGGATCAAATCCTGAAGGTGGGCTCTTGAGAAGAGAAGGCCTAGAGGGGATCTTATTCATGTCTAGAAATATCTGAGGGGTGGGTGTCAAGTGAAAGGGGCCAGGCTCTTTTCTGGGGTGCCCAGTAATAGGACAAGAAATAACAAGTACAAGCCAGAACACAAGAGGTTCCACCTCAACAGGAGGAGAAACTTCTTTGGTGTGAGGGTGACGGAGCCTGGACCAGGCTGCCCAGAGAGATGGTGGAGTCTCCTTCTCTGGAGACTTTCCAACCCCCCCTGGATCTGTTGCTGTGTGGCCTGCCCTGGGTGATCCTGCTCTGGCAGGGGGGTTGGACTCGATGGTCTCCAGAGGTCCCTTCCAACCCCTACCATGCTAGGATACTATAATGCAGAACTAGCCCAGAGTAAACATCAAGCAGTTTGCTAAAAGGTTGTGTAAAATGCAGGGATTTGGAGTGTTCTGCAGCAAGGTAGGGAATCAGCATCTCAGATGTTCTCCCTGTCTTCGTATCAGCATATGCTGAAAATGTATTGGAGTCTGTGAGTATGTTGTCTTAATGCATTTTCTCTCTGCGTAGAATCACTCCAGTCGTTCTGACGGGTTTTTGTTTGGTTTGGGGGTTTGGTTTGTTTTTCGCTGACCATCAGGCTTAATGAGTGACTCATCATCCTGCCATAGATTGCCTCCCACCTAATACCATAGTGACAAGCTGCTGGTTTGCTTCTGTTAGTGAGGAATAAAAATGAAATCTTTTGAAAAAAAAAAAAGGGGTAGCCACCCAGATCTTGGTGTGGTTGAGCTGCCCTGAAGGGTGCTGGCTACCTCTGAGAGCTGCTCCTTACCCCTGCAGGGTTACACATGGACCTTAAACATTTAGCATGTTATTTTCTGTTCTCATAGCAAAGAAACAACATTCTCCTTTGAAAGATGGAGACATATGGGAGTTGAGGTGATTAATGCGCTTAAGACAAAAACTGTAAATGACAGAATGTTCCAAATCCACATGTTTAAGCACCTGAACACCTTTTCTAATCTCTCCTGGAGGCTTTGTTTGGAGCAGCAAGCCAGATTTAGGGATGTTTCGACGTTGTTCTGGAAAGTTTCATGTGAAGAATTTCAGCAAGCTCACGTCCTTCTGTGAACAATAAGAACTTCTTCTCTTAAGCACATTAATTTAATGGGAACAATGGCAATGCCGAGCTGCCTCCGAATGAGCAGAAAATCCTAGACTATTGAGTTCAAGGACCGATCTGCACCCACCTCATTCCAGTTTATTCTTTTGTGGATTGAATGAGTGCTTAATTTGCAATAACTGCAAGCTTTGTTATTTTAGAATAAATTATATAAATGTATATACATGTTATTTAGAATAAACGTCTGCAGAATTTTCTGTGTGTTAAGTCATGGATGTTTGAGAAGTTCTTTTATGAAAATATCCATCCAACTTTACAGTCAAAATGACCGTTAAAAAAACCCAACATGTCAGTGACAACATTTAAGCGTTAACATATGTCATGGTAAACGTGGATGTGGACAGATACACGGGTGCATCTGTATAAATCATGGATTCTTAGATCTGTGCTACTCAAGCAGGAAATGAAACATCTATTTCAATATAAGTCCGTGATTTTAATATCTGTTTGAAGTCTTAAGAGAATGTTAGGGCTAGATACTTGTGTAAAAAAATGTAATTGCTTTGGAACCATTTATTTATATCAATAAATATCAATTGGTATATTGATTTTTTTCTTTGTTTTTATTTTCCTAAGGAAACTGGAAGGAGGGGCAGTAATTGAAAAACAAACAAAAAAACAAACACAACGACAAACAAGCTGACAAATGATCAAAATAGAAAGACTTTGATATTACCAGTATTTTTTGTTTTAAACCTAACCTGTCATTAATTATCATATTTTAGGGGAAAGTTTTTAATATGAAGTCAAAACAATTTTATAACCTCACTTTTGGGAGAGAGTGCATTAAATTTCTACCTTGAACCTAAATATCTCTTCTCTTCTAATTTCCTCTTCCAAAAAAGGAATTCTAGTAAAATGTACTGTATGTACTGTAGGACCACAGATGGTTAATTCCTGCTTCCTGACCTATACCTTCGTCTATGGAGTTGTTAAATGTATTGTTTGAAAGTGTTGATTCATTTCACTTGGCTCATCTTTGGAAAACTCATTTTAAAAGGAGCTCGATTTAACAAATATTGCCGTGCCTACTTCTGAAAGTAGGGCCCACTCAAAACATTTTTGAAATGAAAGCCCATAGCCCTTGACCTCCTGATTTTCACCAATTGTGAGCAATTTTTGGCAAATTTGAAAACTACAGCCTAGTATTCTAGTTTCTTAATACTGCCTCTACTTACTGTCCAAAAACTATCATTACTGTAGAATTTGATGTTAATACTACTTATCTCTTAAATAGTCAATATTTTTAGTAACATGTTGAAGGTAGTTTCCACCTACCTGCGCTAAGGAGCGTAAAGTAAATACAATTAGAAGGAAATGCAATTTCAATCTAAGCCCGTGGAGAAGTGCAAGGAGGAGAGAAATAAAAGGTCTGAAAAACCCGAAAGAACAATTGGTACCAGCATTGCCCAAATCCAGACTCATGTGTCACTTCTTGTGAGTTTTTCTCTCCTCTACAAGAATCCTGTGACTGTGATGCGCGACTTCTTAAAGCAGTGTTTTATTCCTTGCAGGTTTTTTATCCCCTCTAACACCGGAAACAGTCCTCTCCACAAGAAACTTTTCCCTGGATCTTGAGGATCAGATCTGATTCAGTAAGGTGAGTTTGGATTTAAAACTGGACGGTACCCACTGGGAATGAGGTTTGGAGAGGTGATAGGAAAGCTGAATCTAAAGTATCATTGATTTTAAAAAAAAAAAGATACGTACTCTATAAATAATCATTATTCTTGCCATCATTTCCACCAGTTGTGACTGGCAGGATTTCTTAACTTCTTACGCAGATTTCTAACGTGCAGTCAATAAAGAATAAGAAATGTTCTCAACCACGAGTTCCGTTTAGACCTTCTCAAAGGAACCCGTCCAAGTGGGGACAAAGAAGTTTATTTATGTTAAATATAAATCTAATACAAATTTTCCCTTACTGTCTCCAAGAGGCTTATAGTCTTCAAGTTTTTCGTCTGCCTCTTTAAGATGCTGCTGAAAGATGGTTACATAGTTCACATTTCATATGTCCTTTAAATGATGTACGATTTTGATGGGAATATTTAGAATTTAGAAGGGAGAGCTGAACACTGGGTGAGAAAATCCCGAGAACTCAAGGTGAAGGTTGATCTTTTGAATAACTTATGTCATATTTCAGAGCACGTGTGAGTATAAATATGGTGCCTCCGGCCTTTATTCCTTGCTAGGTCCTGAATTGTTCCCCGACTTGAAAATTTTTCACGAAAAGAACCATCAGCCACTAGAATAATCTCCCCAGGGAAGGGGTGGAGTCCCCAACACTGGACACTTTTAAGATTCAGCTGGACAGGGTGCTGGGCCAGCTTGTCTAGACTGGGCTTTTGCCAAGAAAGGTTGGACCAGATGATCCTCCAGGTCCCTTCCAACCTGGGATCCCATGGTTCTATGACTTCTTCATCTAGCTACTTTGAGTTAACATCTGTCAAAATACATTTATACCACAACACATTTAGAGATCTGAATTTAATATCAGATACTGGCTGCTAGGATACAGAAAAGAGTGCTACTTATTTAGAGGGGTGGGTTTTTACCCTCTCTCCTACCTTTGGTTTTCCCTGTTTGCCTTCCCTGGTGTAGTGCCTGTCATGTGGTGGTTGTGGTGTCCCATCAGGCACTGACACAACTGTGAAACTTTGTTCTCTGGTGAGTCCATCCTGTCTAACACAGTCAATAAATATTGTTTCCCCTTTACAGGGAGGGTGAGAGGCGTGCAGAGAAAACAAATCATCTATCTTGAGATCATGCAAAGTCTCTGGAAATAAAATCCCAGTGCGTCCTGGCTATAACACTTTGATGTCCTCAGCACTGGCAGCAGTCCTGCAAGCACCAAAGGTAAGAAAATAGGTTCTTCTCTATATTATATGCATTATAATATTTAAGTCCATTTGAATTTGGATAAATAAAAAAAGTAGAAAGTTTCTGTTGTTTCCAAGTGGCCAAGGATACACCATTAGTGATATAAGAAGAAAAAAAAAGTTGAAAAATTTTGCTATAAAAAGAATGCTTGGGTTTTTTGTAGTGACCAATAAAGGCTAAGTGAAAATTTGTCTGATATCTAAAAATGATTCCCAGATTTTGAGTATAGAGGATGCTGAAGATACTTAGTTGAAGTAATCTGTTTAGGAAGTTATAAGTGCCTGAAAATAGATCTTGAAAATGAACAGTATCTCCTTGACTAATTTTTTTTTTGTGCCGTGAACTGTTTGTTTTTCCCCCCCATTTTGGCAATTACCTCTCAAAGATCTCTTGGCATACAACATGTCTTTTCCTCCCCATTTTATTGAAAGCTGTAACTTTCTTTGGGATCTTGCATTGTTAAATGAAGCCATTATCCTTTTTCCTGTGAAAATGTAGAAAAATCTTTTGAGTTACTTTTTCCTTGGCTCAGAGGTTAAGCTGCAGGTTTTTTCCCCATGCCAGAATTTCACTTTGGCTACAACGCTAAATGTGAGGACAAGGTGGAGTGATATGTCTGCTGGGCCGCTTCTTGGTGATGTTTTGAAGCGTGTACAGTTAAGATTTGATTCTCAATAAATGCAAATTATATTTTCCAGTCACAATAGCTTCACAGGAGAAGAAATTAAGATGTCTGATACATTCATCCCTATGTCAGGGTATCATACTCTTGGCTATTTAAAATTCACTGAAGGAAAAAAAAATGCTGTCACACTGTAAAGATATTATTTCCCAAGTGATGCATCATTCATGTCCAGGTCTAGTTGTCTATATTGTTAACTTCTACATTCTTAAAAATTCAGTTTAAAGGAAATAGTCCTTCTTTTTCACTCTGCTGACATTTTCCAGCTTCTGTGATTTACAAAACCAAATACATATTAGATGGGGCATGAATATAAAACGAAGGACCATGCTCCATTCGCATCTCCAGCTGCATTAATCTGGAGACACTCCATTGAAATCCAAGGAGTTATTCCTCCCTGTGGAGCGAATTTGCTGCAGCTTAATGTCAGTGGCACTCGGTTCTGGAAAGGAGAGAATTTGTCTAGATTCGCATTCGAAGCCTGAAATTAGTGCCATAGGAAAATGGCAGGATTTGGGCTTGTTTTTCTCAGGACTCTTTTAGAGTGAGAACACTTGAAATCTGTTCTAGGCCATTCCATGAGTCAGATTGTTTGAATGTTGAATACAGTAGTTCATTTCAGTCCAAAATATTCATGTTTTATGGGAAGCTGAAAAGCCTGACCATTGCCAGGAACTGGAAATTGGAACAGGAAAATACAAAATTATCTTTATTATTAATAACAATAATAATAATAATATTACCCAGCTACTTTCACTCCCTGTTTTTTTCTCTCCCTGTGAAAATCACACCTTGCATTTTGATTTTGTCATGCATTTGAGTTTTGACATGCATTTCTTCTAATCTAGACTAATTAGTTAAAGTCAAAATGGGAATAAGATGTCAAAAAATAGTACTGTTACGGTAGAGATTACATGTGCCAAATGACAGCAGGCCAAATTTCTCACCAAAGGAAGGTGGTTTTGAACAAATGTGTTTGGGTGTGTGCGTGTTGTGAGGAGCTCTTTGTGACTCAGCAACCGGAAAAGCTTCTCCTCCGTTGTTTTGGGAATAACTCGTGAAAAAGTTAGAGTGAAGATTAATGCTGCCCTTCAAGATGCTGAGCTCGCAGACTAGAGTTTGGAATGGAAGCTAAAATGTAGAATTGGATGAAAAAAAGATGCTCTGGATAATTATGGTCTTATTTAAAGCAGGAGAAATTTTGTCGTTGACCTTGGTGGGACTAGAATTTTTCTGCTGGGTATAAAAGAAGCTTTTGGGCTTTTTAATATATAGTTGCTTTTGTGAATATGTATGTCCTCTTAAGATTTAACACTCTAACTCTGTGGTACGTTAGGTGTGATAAACTTAAAAATGATTACCAACCTTAAAGAGTAAGCTTTTGATAGGAATATGATTTCATAAATGTTCTAGCACCAGCTGCCTATATATAGAGAGAGGCCCTAGTCATTGTAACACAACAATCCCAAGAGCAACCTTAAGAAAAGTTTAACTTTTTTTGTTAGTGGTTTGTCTTTTTCATGGTTGTGGAGTTTTTTCCTCAAAGCAACGTTTGTTTTAGAAAAAAAAAAAAAAAAATCTCCTCTGCTACTCCTGAGTTGAATGCTGGGCACGTAATTCTCCAGGGCACGCAGGTGAAGAAGAGAATCTGAAAGCAGATTAGAAAAAATATTCACTGAAACAGTCACTTAAACTTCTGTCCCCCAAAATCACATGTGTTGTGGTTTTACCCAGATTTTCCCAAAAGGGAAGATGTCTTGTCTTTTACTTCTTCCAAGCCTCTGTGACCCAATACAAATCACCTACAAAACAAAATTTTCTCACTAGCACCGTAAACATCAGAACAGAAATATGTGAAAATTAATAAATGAGGCCGTATAATTTTGACTAAATGCTAATTTAGATAATGCTAATTTTGACCATTATGCACCTGACTTTAGTAGTTTTCACACTAAAAGTTGAATAACAATCAATGAAATCACATACACAGGAAAACATACCATGAGCTTCAATTGCACTACAAGAATCACAGTCTCCCTGTGAGATTATGTACAACATGTTTTACATAGTCTGAGATTTTTAAGATCTCTCTTAAATCCCTGGGTTGATTAGTGAGCTTGATCCTAGATCCATGAAGCCAGAAGTGTGTTTGTCAGCATTTTTTGTTCCCATTTGAAGGTAGTGAGCTGTTAGAGGATTCAAGTACTGCCTCCATATGCAAGCAGCTTCTTGTCAGCAGTGCTTAAGGAAATAGAAAGAATAATATGTTCCCCAGCTTCCTTTACAATTTCTTCATGTTTATTTAAAAGGAAGGCAGGGCTGTCACTGACTTAGAACAACTTGAAACTGCTTTTCACTTTGCTTTGTAAAAACAAAACGATCTAGTTTCACTCTTTTCCTTAAACTTTATACTTAAAGTTTCTCTACTCCTTTATCTACAGGTCAGAATTGCCTTTCCTTAGGCTTTATTCATAGATTAGAAATGAGGAAGAAGTTCTTCACTCTGAGGGTGATGAGACCCTGGCACAGGCTGCCCACGGAAGCTGTGGATGTGTTGAAGGCCAGGTTGGATGGGGCTTTGAGCAACCTGCTGTCGTGGGAGGTGTCCCTGCCCATGGCAGGGGGGTTGGAATGGGATGATCTTTAAGGTCCCTTCCATCCCAAACCATTCTATGATTTGCCAGTATGTACGGTTGAGTTTGATTAGCCTCAGGATCAGGCAAACATGTCCCATCATATGAAAAACAAAATTCTCTTGCTGGTCTTTGTTTAGTTTTCTTCACACGTGGTGACCTTGGTCCATAAAGGAGCCGGGACCCAGTGACCTCCGCTGTGTGTTTGGGATTTTGTACCACAGCAGCAGCAACTACTCTGCAAGCTGCTTGGTACAACTCCCAGGCAGGGAGAAGACCAGGTAACAAGCTGCTCTTGACTCTCCATGTCCACCTGAGTGTACCCAGTGATGGGGAATGGGCACAAAGGACAACAATTCCCTAGTTTAAGAACTGGAGGCCCTGGGATATTTCTTCTCTCTCACCCTGTCAGTGCTGTAAAATACTGCATCACGTGTAGCATCCACAGTTTCTATCGGGCTTTCATTTTGAATATCAGCTCACCAATTTGATTTTTTTTTTTAATTTATTTTACCTCTTCATATAGCATGCAGCGTCATCTCATAAATATCACAAATTAGATTGCTTTCAGGTTGTGTTGTAAGCAGCTCATCGCGCTATCTGCCATGTTTATTAGGTGCTAAAGCAGAATTGGTATATTAAAAATAGCAAACTTTATGAGAGATTATGTCATAGCCTACAGCATATTACAGTCTTGATACTCATTTTGTGTGTAGTCACAGCTCTGCCAGCAAATATATTCTCTTTGTGTGTGGAATATATCTATATGGACATTTATTTAAGTACTGGCTCTGATAGAAATGTGCATTTTGATGTCATTGGAATTGACATAAGGAACACAAAATGTGCACATTTCCATCAGAAGTCAAATATTTGTTTGCATCCACAGATACATCTTGCAGATGCTTGTGTCTTAGCTTCTGATGAGATCCCCCAAAGCTGTGTGTCTTCTGGTTTTGATGCCCATATATTTGTTTAATTCAGCTCTAGAAACCTTCACTTGCGCTCACAGGCTCTTTAATATTTGCAAGAAATTGTTGAGGCACTTTTGAAAGAAACAGTGGAGCAAACACATATTAGGCTGTGATGTTTTTATCCTTCTGGGAAAAAGGAACAACTTTGTGATTTGGGGATTTTAAGGAGTAAAAGCAAAAGCCTCTCGTAAGACGTTTGTAGGCCCAAAATACACCAGCGGCATCAATGAATCAGACGGGAACAAAATAAGCTCACCAACTGAGAAAAAGATTGTTACTTGTCAGCAACTTCATCTCCTATCATGCTTGCAGCCTTCTCCAAAAATCCCCCAAGTCTTTTTTAGCATTTTTGAAAGGCCGTTCCGTTTGGGTTATTCATTATTGCTCCGCACTGCGTCTCGCACTCGTGGAGCGTTCGCTGTTGATTTTGGTGATAGTAAGATCGGCTGCTAAGTGATCTAACAGTGATTAAAGAACCTGATTCCGGTTGCTTAACTTCTCTTGGGTGGAACTTTCTCACCAGAGAGCCCGCTGAGTCAGTAGAATAAATCTGAAAGTCGATGTTAATGATTCAGTAAGTGTTATTTGACTGAACTCAGCTAGCGTATGGATTTTATCATTCTAGAAAAAAACTTGCGACATAGCACTTGAAAAGTTCTTTTATTTTCACGTTTCGTCAAAAGTTGAAGGCTAAGTCAGGCTACCAAACGTGACTTGGATCTTTGGGAAAGGACCAAGGGTTTAGCTCTATTACTGCGAGCGTGGAACAACTCAGAATACTGCTCGATCTATGAAGGTTGCTATAATTACCATGAAAGCACCTGACTAATCCTTTTTTTGGGGGTTGTGTGGAGGAGTTAGATCTATAAATAACGTCTTTCTGATTTTGAGAGAGACAAATGCCGACACATACATCATCCATGTTCCGTTTCCCTTGATTCTGGAGAGGGTGGCAAAGTTTTCTGTAAAATTTCTGTTGAATTTAAGTCCCTGAAAAAAACCAAGACGCAAATGCCCGAGGCTGAGCGTTTTAGGTAACGTTCCTAAGTATATCTAACATACCTTGGTAAGTGGGGGAGTACCTGGCCTGGTTTGAGTGAGAACAGAACTAATTCTGTTCAGATATTTTACTTTTCAGCCAAGTTCTTTTAACTAGCTGCACTTTCTGAAGCTAGAAGCGTGTTTTTGCAGGCAGTGCCTGCTTCTAGCGGTGATACAAACACGTCAGAACTTTACTAGCCCAAATTAGGGAGTCAGCTTAGAAAACATCTCGCTCAGAAGTCGTCAAACCACAGCAGACTTGATAGGTGAGCCGAGACATCGTGCTGCTGTCACTGGAGCTGTCACTTAAACTTGTTGGAATCTTGAAGCACTTACAGGGCTTTTGTCCCAGAGCATCTGCCAAGATGGAGTATTAGGTGACTTTGATGTGTATACATGCTTTAAAGAAACATTTATTTCTTGTCATTAGAAAAGAGATTGTCTTCCCATGCAAATGATTTCCACTTTTTTTCAAAAATAGCTTTATACCTCGTTTCATTTTATCGTGATCCCTCTGCATGTGTGGCTGGAGTTGGTCCCTGTGAATCCCATACTTCTTCAGAGACGACTTTATACCTCATCTCATTTCCCTGTTACTCCTTTTAAGAATACAAGTTTTGACATTTCTTTTTTTTTTTTTTCCTTAAGATGATCCCTTGTTTTCCAATTACCGCTTTTTAACTTGGGAGGTTTCTGAAGGTAACCCTGAGCTGGTTTCCCAGACTGTCAAGCAGATGGCAGCAGTGCCCCATCAGAGCAGCTCCCGGCCCCTCTCCCTGACATCAAGTGTTAATGCCATTGGCCAATCAGTGCTAAGATGATGGGAGGTAATTGGGTAATTGTATTTTACTGATCACAAGCAGGGAAAAGGAGAAGGGGGGGAGAAGAAAGGATCCAAAATAAATATATAAATAAATCAAGACAGAAAGAGGGGAGAGAATTGAAGGGGTGAAGGAGGAGAGCGCAGCCAGAAAGGCTGACCCTGGGATGTTGGAGTGCCACTGAAAGGTTGGGGGGTAGGAGAAAAGCGGAGCGCCGGGAAAGCGGAGCAGCTCCAGCAGCAGCGCCAGCCAGCAGCTGTCAGGAACTGGATCTGTACGTACAGGCGTACGTACATGCACACCCGGGGAGAATTCCAGCCGGAGCCGATGGGAGGCAGGAAGGGCTTCGGCTCTGCCGAGTGCTCTGCGTTTCGGGGATGAAACTACAGCGAAGCGGCTGCCCTCCTGGGAATGTGTCGTCTTGGAAGGGAGGGAGGCAGGAAGGAAGGAAGAAAAGGGGGAAGATAACTGGCGTGTGGAAGAAGATGGGAGACTAACTCGGTGCCGTTGGTGCAGGAAGGGAAATCCAACTTGTAGATCTGAAATACGCCAGGCTGAGCTTGGAAACGAGAGCAGACCTGCATTGACATAGAGAAAGGAAGGAAAAGGGAGGCAGAGACTGGAGAGCCTTTATCCTTCTTCCTCTCTTTCTTTCCCTCTCTCCCCCTCAAAGAAGAAATAGAAGTTTATCCGTCTCGCTGCGGCTGGATCCGTATCGCTGCTGGACAAAAGATGGAGAGGAAGCCGAAATGAAAAGCGAAGGGTGCTTGTGAAATTTCCAGCTAAAAGGACAAATCACGCCTCCCCGGGCTGCTTTTGTGCCCCGTCGGGGGAGTTTTAACATCAGAAAGATTTTGAGAAGTGTGGGGGGCAAAGGGGAGAGTGGGCGTTAAAAACACCCGTCCCAAGCATTTAAAAAATAACGAGGGGATGGATTTATTCTTGACAGCTGGTGGGAACCTTGAATTTTTCCTACTCCCTCCCTCCTTCATTCCATTTAATGCGAGATTATGAAAATGCAGAGGAGTTGGAAGGAAGGCAAAAGGATATAACGTGGAGTTTGAAGCGAGGAGAGAGGGTGCTGATGCTGTGGATTGCTGCCTTCTCGCTGAAATCAAAAATCCAATTGCGCACTGGGTTGTGATTGGAAATCTAATCAGATCTTTGGAGAGAGGGAAGAGAGACTAAAAGTTTGTTGTTCTGACGGACGCAAATAAAAAATTTACATGCAAAAGGAGATTCGTTTCTAAAGGAGTACGGAGGATAGAGGAAAAGAAGAATGGGAATCCCCGTTCGAATGTGGAGACACACGGATTGGATAATTGATAGTGCAGCAAGGAAGGGGGAAGAAGAAAATTGCCTGGCAAGACCTGGATCTTAACAGTCACAACAAAATTACATTAAAAGAATACAGATGGAGGGTTGCTTAAGAAGAAATACTGCCCTTTCTGCTCTCCAGAGAAAAGACAAATAGTGAGCAATGGAGAGCAGTGGAGCCAGAGAAGCAGAAAACCTCAGCGAGAGGAAACTAGGGAAAGGATCCACAGTGGAATGAAAAGTTTCAGGAAGAAGGACCATTCATCCTCTGCAAAGATTTTTGGGGTTTTTTTTCCTCTTATTTTAAACCACTCTTCTCCAGTGAAGGCAAACATCAACGCTACCGCTACAGCAATTTGAAGCAGAAAAGTTGAAAGGCACAGAGAAAATAAAGGACAGAGCAGAAGAAGGGAAAAATTGCCGGAGGAGGAGAGTTCAGCAGTGTTGGGTTGGATTGGCACCTATATGGACTGACATTGCTGGGAAATTGCAGTTGGATATCCTTTATTTTTATTTCCTGTCTTGTTTTGAATTTTGGTTTGGTTGCTGAAATGAAATAGTTTTTTGACCCCTCCCCCACCCTGTTTTTTCGTAACCACTCGGATTTCCAGCTGGATAGTCTTTGAGGATACAGTAAGTACACTTTCCATTTCATCCTTTTTTTGGAAAAGGAAATGCACCTCTTTGCTTCTCTTCTTTCCTCCTTACCATTCTTTTATTGGTCTTTTTCCCCACCTGCATAAAGAATCTGAATGGGTTTTGATAATGGCTGGGGGGGGGCGGGCACTGGGAATGGAGAAGAGAAGGAGCAAGGAGAATTGAATTCTCCCAGTAGCTCAGATGTTTCCATTAGCAAAACTCCAGCCTTGGTAGGATGTTGCAGATGCCTACCTGGCTCTATAGCATCCCTAAATGTTGGCTAGCAAAGAAATCTTTGGAGAAAGCCCCTGCAGTGATTGGGGGGGGGGCGAAGCTGCTGGTGCTGCCTGATCTCCCTGTCTGTACAACGGGATGCAAGTTGCCTGGAATCGGATGCACGCAGGAGGTTTCTTTCTTTCTTTATTGTGTAAAATAGAGGAAGGCTCGGGTTTGAACGCTGGCACCCGGTCTGACATTGCAGATCAATATGGTGTATTAACAGGAAAATGTTATAATCCAGCAGGGAGGTGAGGGATGGCTTTTTGGCAGGAGTGTGTATGTATGGGGAGGGGGGAGGGTGTAGAAGAAGGGGGCTTAATGGATTTTGAGGAGGCAGCTCTGCGAGAAATGGCACGGTTTATATTCCATTGCTGAGAGAAAGCAGCAGCAGGCAGAGAGAGGACATTCTCCTATTGAAGGGGAGTTGGGGAAACTGCTGTACTAGCTGCCCGTGCCCTCCAAATCTCCTAGGAAATTCTTTGCGATTTTTGTGGTGAATCCTTCAGGCTTCCCGAGGACTTTCGTGGCAGTTGAAGGAGATTTATTGTGATTGACGAGCAGCCGAGAGGATCCTGTGGTGTTAGGGAGGGTCTTTGGTATTATGCTGATAATGAAAATAATTAAAAAGTGGCTTGTAGATGGTGGGGTTCACTGACCAGCAGTGATGTGTAACGGACCAGCAAATGTCCCTCCCTTCCTGGAGAAATGTGTGTGGGGAGGGGTGGAATCGAGGGAGGATAACGTGATGTTTAATATAGAGATCCTTGTTTTCCTGGGGGGGAAACTTCTGTCCCCTCTCCTGGCCTGATTGCTTAGCTTGTAGATAGGGAGTTTTCTTTCTCTTTCTTCCCCTTCTCTCTCCCCTCACCTCTGCCCTCCTCAGCCTTGGCCTTCACTTGGAGAGGCTCCACCTGAAGGTATTAGGCCATAACTGGTGGAGGAGGAGAGGGAGAAAGAGCTGATGAAATGAGCCGTTGGACAGATATGGGTATTTTTTGGCAGGCGAGGTGCAGAACTAGCTTTGCCACTCACTTTTCTCTAGCTGCAATATTCTGGAGGAGGAGAGAGAAGGCAGGGATGGGAGAGGTGTTGGTAGAGCCGGATTTTAATGTGTTTTTTTTTCTGGCAGCATTTCCCTCTTTGCAAGCTTTCTGCGTGAAACAACACAAACCAGGTCTCTATCTTTCCTGAGTAAATACGTAAATAAATATCAGCATCTTCCTTTTTCCCGCCCGTTTTCTCCATTCCCTCACATCACCACTGTTACTTCATGTCAACGTCCTGAACCTTTTGGCATAATGGAAACGAGTCCTTGTGCCTCCCAGACGTGTCCCATGCTCTTCTCCTTGGAGGTCATGCCTCTTAAACATTGGCTACTTGCAAAGGATTAAGATTTCGGGTGCAATTCTGCTCCTGAGGAAATCTCTCGGAGTTTTTGTTTGGCCACACGAACAAATCAGACCCTTTGTGCTGTTGTGTTTAGAAAAAAAGAAGGAAGCAGGCACAGCAAGACTTGTTCCTTCCAGCCCCAATTACTCTCTTCTCTCTCAGCGTAGCTAAATCGGTTTAATACAAAGTCCTTCAGCCTCCTTTATTTCTCTGGGCCCGTGTTGCTTGGTGGGACACTAAATGGCTAATAAGTTTGTCAGCATCTGAAAATAAGCGCACAACTCCGTTCTCCGGTCCTTCGCGTGGCGGTCTAAGTCTGTGCCCTGTTGTGGGCTACACTGACATCAGCAGTTGCAGTGACAGAGCAGCTAAATTTATGTTAAGCTGCTGCTCAGTAATTACTGAAGGAAAAAGGAGCTGGCTAAGGAAAAGGCATCTCCAAGCTTTTCCCTGGATTGCTGTCAAGCGAAGACATAACCAGAAAATCTAACAGAGCAACTCCAGTTTTTGACAATAGGAAGCTGCCGGAGGTGCCTCGTTCGTTTTGTGCAATAAGCAGCGGGACGATTTTCTTGACGCCTTGAGGAAGCTCTGGGAAAACGTAACCACCGGTTTGGGCTGGAACAGGCAAACCTTGTCAACATTAAAAAGCTGGGGATGCGCGTCTGCTTCTAAAGAGGCAACCGTTTCACACTTCAGTGAATCATGCACTTAATGCAGTAGCCAAAAGATACGTGGAACAACCCAGAGTTTAACTCGTTCAAGCTCAAAGTGGGAACGAGGAGACTGTTTCTGAGCGTTTGTGCTGGGACTCAGCCAGAGCCCAAAGGGCCGGTCATAAAACAAAGGGTCCAAAATGTCAATCCGAACGTCCAGCTAAACGAGGAGCAGCGATTCTCCTTCAAGCAGAGGCAGGAGCTGGCTGGCTCTGCTCCCTCCCTCGCGCGTGCCCGAGCATAGGTATAGGATTCAGCAGCATATGCTGCTCCTGTGGGCTGTCTTCTCTTCCAACCACGGACCATCCTTTTGGTACATGACCCCAGGCAGCTGGAATTTTGGCACTTGACAGGGATTAGGCCCCAGACGGTTACACGGAAAGAAGGAGAAAGCTGGATTAGAGGGTCCTGCTCCGTTTGTTGGAGTTGTTCTCCAGAAGGTCAGAGATTGCTCGTCTCAAACAGCATCAGGTGTTTTTGGCAACCTGTGGGTCAGCAATGCGAGGTCCTAAGCTGCTCCAGGTCTTTTCATCTGTCGGGACAGATTTGTTCTGATCTGGAATAGGAGCAGGTTCGGTTTGCTGGGGCAGCAAATGTTGTGTCACAGTATCTCCCAGCACTGATGAGGGAAAACGGGGCTTTTAGATTGGATGACACCCAGGAAAGAACGCTCTAGATATGAGCCTATGCAAACAATCCTCTCAGAGTGGAGGAAAAGAAAGGGATTCCCAAGGTGCTGCCATGGTTTCCTGCGCATGGGCTTTAAAATTAATTGCCTGTGACCTAAAATGCCATCTCCCATTTGAGATGAAGGTTCTTGCTGTAGCAAATATGAGACAGAAAGGTTTGGAATGGAGCTCAGGACAGAATTTTCACACATTTTGAGAGCCCTTGATGCTGCTGAAAACTCACAAGCCAAGCCGTCCAGGAGTGAAGTTGGACCATGTTGACTGAAGTTGGACCATGTTGACTGAAGTTGAACCATGTTGACTGAAGTTGGACCATGTTGACTGAATTGGAATGTCCTCACTGAAGTTGGAATATATTCACTTGAATTTGGAATATATTTACCAATGGAGTGCACTGTGCAGAGCTTTCATCTCAGTCTTGCCCATGTGCCTTCTCTTTGGCTTGGAGATTGGCTTCTGATTGGTAGTGAGGGAATGAGGAGAGAGGAGGAGGATGCTGGAATTAATTCCACTTGGAAACTGGGAGGAAAATTACTCTGAAGAAATGCAATGAGTCATTTCTAGAGCAGTCAGGCTGACCGGATTTCGGGCTGCTATTAGCAGGAGCCGCCTTCTGCCCACCCCCCCATCCATCCCCTTGCCAGCCACTCTATGAAAATCATAATGAAAAGCAAGCCTCCTTCAGTTAGAAAGTCTTGTCCCTGCAGGACAACCCTGACGGGAAGGATTAAGTTGTAGTAGTAGCCATGATGCTCTGGAAGGCAGCCTTGCAGCGTGGGCAAGGAGATGGCCTTCGAAAGGATCCAGCCACCCGTCACTGTGGTGGCAGAAGACGTTGGGGCTTGGCTTGTGCCTATTTGGAGTGGCTTGTTTAATGATATTTTTTTCAAAAAAAAAGGATACCTGCTCTTCAGCTGCAATGTCACAGTCATTTTTTGCAATTTGGGGCTAGAAATGGGGGTGCAAGAGGGATGATGAGTGCGTTACTGGTGTGTTTTAGTTGCATATTCACAAGCTGCAAGGCATGGAAGCGAATTAAGGCGTAATTCCTGGTAGGGGGCCTGGATACTTTGCTCGTTGTTTGAGGAAGAGGCAAAAACCAAGACGCTTGTGCATGCACACGGTAACGGAGAGTCAGGATTTCCATTTGGTATCCAAGGAAGCGAGAGCAGAATCCTGCAGGGCTTTTTGTTCATTGTTTAAATGTTGCCATAGCAATATCTCAGGGCACAAGTTACATGTTTTCCACTTCTGGAGTTGAGCTTTTCTTCCATCTCTCTCTGTCTGCCTCTCTGCTTTTCTCTTTCTCCCACCCACAACAACCAGGGGCATCTCCACACAACTTTGCCCAGCGATAAGAAGACATATTTGAAGGCTGTGTTGTCTGTTCGCTTACATCTGTTTGTCTCTTCTTCTCTGTCGTTTGCTAATATGTTGGAAACCCAATTAGGAGGAAATTGTTGGGTAGAAGTGGAGTGTGAGGCTCTCGTTGTTAGGACATGGAGCATATTACAATATTTTGTGTAGTGGTGCTATGTTAATTGGATAGCTGCAGGCAAGCAAAGTGTAGCAGTCGCTGACAATTAGGAACAACAGTGAACTTCCCGGGACTGAATCTATTCCTTGGGCAGATTAAAATGCATTTCAGGTGTATAGGAGAGCTGCTGTAAATTTAAATACTGACACCACTGTCAGAACTCTGGAAATGCTGTTTTCACAGTGCTGAGGCAAGATTTGCCCTCGCTGCTTGCAAAAGAGAGAGAGGCAGCAGCAGACCACTGAATAAAACCTCCCATAGTATTTGCTGCAGAGCTTGTACTTGGTATGTCAGGACTGTGGGGGAGCAACGTAACCAGGAAACCAGGAGAACTGGCAAGGAAGCCAACCAACCCCAAAACAGAGCAAAAAAAAGCCTCCAGCGGCAATGGTTTCACATGCAGCTAAATAAAGCTAACTCAGAGCTGTCACAGCAAGAGAAGTGAGATGAGTGAGGTTGTGTTCGGCAGCACCTTGGAGCGTTGAGTGATGCTCTCTGTGTTTCAGGGGTCTCTTTCCAGTTATTTGGCAGCTCAGGGGTCCCTATGGTCCCTATAATCCTCAGAAATACGGATGTGTCTGTCTTCCATGTTTGTATGGACAGTGTAACGTGAACGGACTTCGAGAAGACCCAGGAGTTGGTGCTTTTCCTTCACTTCCCATGTAAGGATTTGTGTTTTAAGGGTCAGACCAGATCCTGAAAGCCAGCAGTGGTAATCATCAAAACTAGTAGTGTAGTTCGGAGCTCCAGCACATTGTATTCTTGCCTGCAAACCTCTCTTCACTTCCAAGTCACTAACATCTTCACTCACAGGCCGTGTTCCAGAGGAAATAAAGCCAAGCACATAAAAAGCTTGTGTGTTGATGAGGGGAGTGCAGGGTGAGTGGTAACGCTCCTGTGACCTCCTCATGCTGCTTATCGTCGTACCACAGTCGTGATCTTAAGCAAAAAACTACCTTAAGACCTTAAACAGGTGCTCATTCTCTCCATGGACCTTGAACTTTCTCCCAGCATCTCTGAGAAGGTAAAAAATGTAGCCAGCTGTGATGGGGATGGGAAATACTCACCGTCCTTCTCATGCATCGTGCTGCTGCCCCCTCATCCGAGGACCGAAGCCCCTCAGATTCCGTGGTCTTGAGTGGTATTTGAAGTAGGGAGCTAGGGATGAAAGTTTCATCTTTATTGGGTCTTCATGAGCTGTAGACCAACGTTTTACTTTCTTCTTAATCTCCAAACCCAACTGTTGGTGGACAGGTGGAAGAGGCTGGGGTGACAGACCCTCCGTAAACTGACCTAAGTGAGAATTTTGTCTGGCAGAGAATTAATTGAAAGGACTGTTGTGATTTTTTTTTTATTCACTCGTGTCCATGTTTTCTGTGCTAACGCAGCACTGCAACATGTCTGAGCTAGGTTGGTTCTGTAGTAACTCTTCCATGCAACCAATTTCATTCCTTTTACATTTCTTTCTCTTCTCTCCTGTCATTGTGCAAAGATAAACCCAGTTCTGCTCCAGCTAACCTCAATTGGAGCTTTAGTAATTACTTCAGCGGGATCGATCCTGCTCCATGGGTTTATTTTTTTCCTTCTCCTCAACGAAGTACAAAACCTGCTCTGGTTCCAGAAATAAACAACAGGATAAATATTTATATTTACAGACAGAAAAAATGGTGATCCAAACACCATTTTGAATTAATATGCCATAAACTCCTAAATTTTCAAACGTTTCATATTCCCTTTGCAGTCCCTGATGACATTCCAGCGCTTAATGCTTCTTTTTCATCAGTGTATAATGTCATATAATTGATGGATTAAGTGAGTAATCTGGCCCTTGTTACTGCCGCAGCGAAACCTCAGTCTGTATTAACACAAAACCAAATATTTTGTAAAATGTTGCATTTTGGGGCTGAATTCTCGGTCATGGGCAGGAGAATTTGGTGATGGTGCCTTAACTATTAGCATCAATAACAGAATATTGTGACTTGTTACCACAACAGGTGGTACGATTTGCCTTTCAAAGGCTACAGAGAGGATCTACCAGGGCAGAAGAGGGTTAAGTTAAGGAAGCCCAGTTTGTCCTCCCTCGGTGCCTACAAGTTTCAAATGAAGTGCCCAAAAATGTATTAAATCCCATGAGCTTCTTTGCCAGAGGGCATCTCTGTTGTGTTAAGGGTTGTTGTTTTTTTTTTCCCTTAGCCGTTTCGTTTTACAAGAACATTCTCTGCCAGTACTCTCTTTGTGAGCCCTTCTTGGGCAGGCAGGTTCTTCTACAAGTGGTTCTGTATTATTTTTTCCAGAGGCAAGCTTTTATATTTGTTACATCATTTAAAGAATCCGAGGTTGATTTTTTTTTTTTTTGTTAGGGTTGTTGATGCCACAGCTACTGAAGGGGGAAGGATGGTGACCCCATTAGCCTTTCAGGTTGCTCACATGCAGCGCACCGCCCGCTACTTCAGAAAGAGCTTTATTGCATTTAACGCCCGTGTGAATTTTGACTGTCTGTGGTGCAGGGAATTAAAACCATAATGGATTTCTCTTTTGAACTGGAAAGAGGTTGAAAAAAACCCTCACCTTCAGCGAATGTTCATGTTGATAGCCCATCTTTCGGTAATGTGCATTTTCCTGAGTAGTCAGGCCCTGGAGAGCGAGTTCTATACATTAAGTAAAGGCCTGGAGGTATCTGTTGAAGACTCTTGAATCAAACCACAGCAGAGGATGCCTTAGTCCTCCAGTAACTTTTGATAACATGTGGAAAAAAATAATTGTATTTTTAAATGGGAAATTTCAGTTGGAGTGGGGGGATAGGTATGAAAATCTCAGGCAGCGGTAGCAGAATATCATTAAGAGTGGCAGAGAAATTGAAATAATCATTTCCTATCACAAAAGGTATTGCATCTGATTGGAAGTATCATCTAGATTATTTTTTTTTTTTTTTTTGTGGCAAAGAAAGATGAAGTTGATGATTGCCTGGAGGAAATGAAAGATAAAATGCAGCCAGTGAGGCTGCTTCAGAAAGACCTATCTTTAAACCTGAGGAAAATTAGGAGGAAAAATCAATTGGAGAGAGCAGATAAACAGAAGGCTGTGAATATAAACTGGACAGTTTCTAGGAATTGTTTCATGAGAGAAAAGCCCAAATCATAAAAGAGTTCACAGGTGACTATGAGTCTGTCTTTGGTATGAGGGAAAACGAAGCCAAAATTCAACAATTAAACCAAAATCAAAACAAACTAGTATGTAGTAGGTTAAAAAAAAAAAAGGAAAACAGATAACAAACCTTATAAAAAATGAGGATGACGGACTTGGAATATACAAGAAATGAGGGACTGTTGCTGGTTTTATTGCTGGTTTTATTGGAGACATCCTACGTAGAGTCATTGGCAGTAGTGATGCAGAGCTGACACAATTATTCAATTAATATTTCTATTCTGTATCTGGGGAAAAAAAAAATTATGATAAAAAATTCTTATTGTGAAAAAAAAAAAGGAAGTGAAAGGGTATTGGAAAACATCTATTAAGGATAACTATTTTAAACTCAACAATCCTGTTAGAATTTTCTGGAGAGAACTGCAGAGTTGGATGTCTTTGTGGAAGACTTGTAGCGAAGTGGATGTTCCTGTGTTTTGTGTATTATGATATTCAGAAGGGCAAAGTAGATGGTTTTTGAGGTCCCTGTGCCCCCAGTCTGTGATTTTGCAGTAGGAAGAATGTCATCTGAGCTTCCAGTCCCATCGCTGAGGTTCCAGTTCCTTTGGAGATTGACAGCAGAAGGCCCAAGAAGTTTTTGGGTGATCTACTTTGTGACAGTCCTGTGACTCAATCCCAGGACTCCAGCTGCTCTCTGGTTAGTTGGGAAAAAAAAAAAGCCTTTTGAAATCTGTTAATTTATCGAATCTGAACTGTTTTATAGAGATGACTTTAGAAGGCTGTACTCATCACATTATTTCCTCCTCCACTCAGTAACCCAACCGCTAACTTACTTGTGCGATCAGGCTTCTACCTTCTTCGTAGTTCTCTTCATAGTGGAGGCACCTAAATCAAAACCAGTCAAAATGTGTTGTCTCAGAGATTTTTTTTTTCTAGCTTAGGCTTCCCGATATGAATCCAGACATGAATTTCTGCGATAGTTGGTGTTGGTGCCAGGCTTCTTTCCGAATCTGAGATGGACTAAATATAGAGGTGTCAAAGTTGCTGTATCCTTCTCTCTCTTTCTCTCTGCTTACAGGCCACTAAGCATTGCTCTGTCCACACTTTTCCTTGCTCTGAGTTGTTGTTAAGCATTTTAGGCTGGGAAATGTATTTCTCTGTCTTCCTAAAATAACCCCGTTTGTGGATTGGATTTTCACCGGTTTCCGTCTTTTGCTAACGTACATAGTTGGTTTGGGAAGGCAGAGAAGAGGAAGGAATGAAGTAAGCTTCTCCCTGCATCTGCATAATAGCTTTTGGTAGTGGAGGTTGCGATTATCTGCAGTCTCAGTGGGTTGTCTTGTCTTTCTAGTGGCTCTTCACCTGATTTCTTGGACACAGTTCTAAACTTTTCTGAAAAGATTACCAATGGGCATTTTAAACTGAGATACATTTTTCATACTTACAGGTGAGGTTGGTGGTCACATTGTTTAGTTTTGAGTTTCATAGTGTGTTCGATAGTTAAATTCCTTTGTTTTTTTTGTATAAACTGTTCCTTGAACTCAAGAGCTTTCCTGGAGGAGTGGACAAGTTCATCATTACAGTTGAAGGTGATTAGCTTGAGAGGTCGTGGCCTGTCAGAAAGCGTTCTCTGAGGTAGAACTCCTTCAGAGGTAACTATATTCAACTAGATACGTCAACTCTAAATTGCTAATGCCTTTTAGGTCCCCAGACACCCAGCCCTTATTTCTTTCACCTTTTCCTGAAAAAACTCACCAGACTTGCGAGTCTTAGGAGATCTTGACCTATTGAGCACTTCTGGAGTGCATCGTTCATCTGTGACGCTTCAGCAGCGCCCACGTGCAGGAGGCACGTTTTGATCCTTACAACCTGTCGCTTCAGACTTTCTTTTTTCATCTTTAACCTTCTTTCTGTGACTCGCTGCTCTCCAGCCGTGCTGTGGACATCAGCTGCAGCTAATGGCAATGTAAAACGGTGGTATGTTCTTTGATACTGAATTATCTCCTCGTTACTCTCTTCGGCTGTCACTGAATAATAGGACATATTCTTCTCGTAATGCGGCTTCACGAGATGCTGTTCCCTGTTACTGTGTCAGGGAATCCAAAGGAAAACAAAGACTTATTAGGCCTGATTCTCCTTGTGGCTTGTATTGTCATTTATCACTGGAATTCAGTACAAAATTGAAAGTCTGGTGTTTTGTGCTCTCCTAACATAGGTAGAAATGGCTGGATGGGGGATGGTGGGAATGTGGATCCTTTGCAGAGGGTGCCACCCTTTTTCAGTACTGTAGGAACCACAGAAAGCCAGCTGACCTTTCAAATATTTCTCATTTTAGGAAGCTCAGGATGAGGTTAGAGACAAGGTTCTACTTCTGACCTTGCTTCTTTATTCTAGATTGTGCTCCTCTTTGCACCCTTTCCTGTACCCTGGTTTTGGATGGAGAACCTTAACTTTGTGGGGATTATAAAACTGAATTAAATGATCTGGCGTGCTAGTAAGGCTGTAAGGACACCTCATTGTAGCCTTCCAGTATCTGAAGGGAGCCTACAAGAAAGCTGGAGAGGGACTTTTTAGGATGTGGGGTAGTGACAGGACAAGGGAGAATGGATCCAAACTAGAGGAGGGCAGATTTAGATTGGACATTAGGAAGAAGTTGTTCCCCATGAGGGTGGTGAGACCCTGGCACAGGTTGCCCAGGGAAGCTGTGGATGCTCCATCCCTGGGTGTGTTCAAGACTAGGTTGGATGGGGCTTTGAGCAATGGCAAGGGGCATGGAACTCTGTGATCTTTAAGGTCCCTTCCAACCCTGACAGTTCTATGATTCTGTGATCTCACATGCTTGCTTATGGGAGAACACAAGTTGAGTGGCGTGAGTATGACACGCTACCGCCTGTTAGGGTACGTTCTACAAGAGCACTGGTGATCCTAAAAGTATGTCTGTCTGGATAGGGTAGGAGTCAGCATTTTGAAAATTCATACCCTACCGTCATCATCGCTCATTAATCCACGTGTGTGTGTTCCATACAGCGTGGTCATGGATTTTCAAGGAGGGAGGCTACGTGTCCCTTACTGCTCCCTTATGGCTCCCATAGAAACCAGTAACTTCCTCTGCCATTGAAATCCTACCAAATTGGTCATCTGGGATAATTTTCCTATAATGTTTTTATTTGGAATCTCAGCTTCTCCAACCTTTTGTAATTTAATGAGGCACCCTTCTCTTACATATCCCTCCCTTTTTCTTTATGCAATGTTTCATTCCTTTCATTTTAAATAAAATAAGAAATTAATTAAGTGTAACTAAAATTTTGTATCATTGTTCAGTTAGCTTACTACAACAGGTGATTATTTGGGAGTTGGGAGAACCAGGCTCAAGTGTGAGATGGTCCATTTCTCTTTTCTCTTGGTCAGTCACTTCCCCAGATTCCCTTGTCAGAGGTTCATTTAACCACTTCTCAAACCATTGATCTACTGTGAGGCCAACCAAATGACTACAGGGGTCAAAATTAAATTAATTCAGTTTGCTTACTAGGAAGACTAACTTTGGCTGGGCTACTCCTCACTCCTGGACTAGAGTTCCTCATGGATGTTGTCTGTCAACAGCTCATCCTCTCTCAGTGGCAGCAGAGTTGGTGCCAGAGGTTTCTTGGAAGACTAGGACTGTCCTTGAATGATCATGGCAGTCGGGAGAGGTGTCTTGAGAGCTGGAGGAAAGCTAAGTTACCCGTTTCTGAGCATTTCTTGAGCTCTTTTTTAACAAAAAGTTAAGAACCTGGAAGATCTGCTGCTATTCTTGCCAATATTTCCATGCAGATGGAGCTGTGGACCAGAATGAAGCCTCACTGACACTAAAGCAGGTTCTATATATTTAGGAAAAAAATTATTAGAGGAGCTGCCAGATTAATTTCACTGGTATGAGTTGAGCTACTTCCACTACTAAAGCTCTATATGTAAGTGTACATGTTTGTGATTAAAAGGGTAGATTGCCCTTAAGAATTTTGGAGTGCCTTTGACCTTATGACCAGTTAAAGTGATTTTTACACAGGCATTGCAGAAAAATAACAAGGAAATAGTATTTTGTATATAAATTTAGTGAAACACCTCTGTAGGAGGGAGATTGAAATCTCCACACATTAATCATATAGATCTCGAAAGAATTATAACTTTGACTACACGGCAGTTAGGTAAAAAAGTAACTGCTTTGAGAAAGATGTAAGAATAAGTTTCTTTCAAAACAAAAATGTGCTCCGTTTTACTTCTCTGGCACTATAGAGAAGATAGTTTTGCGTGTTGCAGGACAGATCCTTCCGCAATTCATGCAGCCAGGACTCTGTATTTGTAAGAGTTCAGACCTCAAAATCAGTTGAATAAAATTTAAGAAGTGGGAGTGAGATTTAGGAAGAGGTTTTATGAACTTCAGCTTTCAGATGTTTGAAAGGTCTTTGAATAAACGTTATTTTGTAAGGACAGTTGTTGCTGCAATCAGTATCACCAGAGATAAAACACAGTGTTGCAGTGCAAAGAGAAGAAAACAAAAGAACATTTACATCTTTTATCCTTAAATATTCCATTAGTGAAACAATTCTGGAGATGCAGGTCAAGAAGTTCTTTCTTATCCTTCTATCCTTCCAGGTTTTTCCTGATCTGCCAGCAGTTTCGTGATACCACTGACTGGTTTATATTCACTCTTAGCATTTTTTTTTTTCTTCCTGACTTATTTCACCTCAGGCATAAATTGAATTGAACAAACAAACAAACAAACATTTCCTTCCTTAAAGTTAAGCAAGATCACAAGCCTGCCAGTTCTTCCTCTGAAGAGTAAACACTTGCAAACATGAGCTTGTTCAAATATCACTTTGATATTCCAGCTCTAACCAAGTGAATAAGGAGTATTCAAGTAAAAGCTGTTCAGGCTTTCTACATGTTTTACACTGAAATTATTATTGATTTCTTTTCAGTTTATACACTGGAATGGTTGCAAAGCACAGTGCCCAAACTCTCTTTTTCTTGGACACTGTGCTGTTTTACCTACTCTATTGCAATAATTCCCAAGCTTTAAAGCTATAAAGTTCTTTTAGTCATAATTCTTTTGCTTCCATTTCATAGAATCCCAGACTGGTTTGAGTGGGAAGGGACCTTCCAAGGTCATCTGGTCCAACTCCCTGCAGGGAGCAGGGACATCTGAAACTGGAGCAGGTTGCTCAGAGCCCCATCCAACCTCCCCTGCAATGGGGACAGGGATGGGGCAGCGACCGCCTCTCAGGGCAACCTGGGCCAGGCTCTCACCACCCTCAGCATCAGCAATTTCTTCCTTCTCTCCAGTCTGAATCTCCCTCTTTTAATTTAAACCCATCACCCCTTGTCCTGTCGCAATAGATGACTTCACAAGTTGACTTCTCCATGTGTCAATTTGTTGTGCCTTTAGGAGATGAACCGCTTCCCACTGCTGGATGAAAGGTTTCTACAGTGACTCATGAATGTAAGGATTTCCTTTTTTTCCTTGAACCCAGAGAACTGATTTCTTTCCTTTGTCTTAGTGGAAGGTTAGGATCAATTCCATGTCAAAGACCTAGACACTTAATTGCCCAGTATAATATATGTCTGCAAGTGGCTGTAAGGATTTTGGCAGGGTTAAGGGCTAGGACGCAATGCAACTAACCTTTAACACTTGTGAGGAGATATTTAGCCATGACAATAATTACTTTGCTTCTCCTATGTGGAATTTGCTTCTAGGTGAAATTTGCTTATCGTTGCAAACTGTGGACGGTGGTAGGAAGTCAGCCACTGGCGTTAGGTGTTGGTTTTGAAATGGTAATGAATTCTTGGATAGCAAATCACCTCCTTTCAACCTCCCCTTTCCTTATGCAGACACTCATCCCCTCCCTCCTCTGGAAAGGAGCAGACAGAGAGCCTGGGAGATTGTGTGGACTTAGAAATGTGACTCAGAGGTCAAGAGATTCAGTCTCAGAAGCAAAGTGAAATTCAGAGCTAAAGACAGTTTACGGTGACTAGCCTGCCCCCGGAACCTCCCAGCACAACCAAAGGGTTTGCTGGTGGCGCCGTTTCTCACGTTGTCGGTTGACATGAGTTTGCCTAGGAAGGCAGGTCTCCTACTGAATTAGAAATGCTCTGATGAGTCAAAACTGTTTATTGGAACGAGGCTTTTCAAGAGCAGATTTTTGGCTGAATTGAAAGTTCCTATCACTGTTTCCAGTGCTACTGTTCCTTTACCTGAATCACTACTTTAAAATGAAATTCAAGCAGATGTCTGGTAGGGGAAAACATAGTTCTAAGATTCCTCCTTTTTTTCTTTCTTTTCTGTTTTTTTTTTTTTGTTTTTTTTCCCTTAGAGCTGTCTGTGAGGGTAACAACACAATTAAGACACCTCAATCGATATCGCCAGCGTGCTCGCCTTTGCTTGCTACATTAAGCATCTTTCAAGAATTGTGTTTAACATAGAGTCTTTGTCTTTTTATTTTGAAAGGTGCTTTGAATAGCTTTGGAGAATTGCTTAATTGTTTATCGATCTCATAATTATTCACTTTGTTATTTCTTTTTTTCCTTTTTTTTTTTTTTTTTAAGCATTACTTCATCCTCTTTCAAAAGTCCTGGAAAAAGTTTACATTAATTCCGAGTTCCTTATCAAAATTTTGTGCATTGTTTAAATTCCATGCTGCCATAGTGATAAGGATCGAAGTTATTTAGAGGTACCTCAACAGTTAATTAACCAAAAAAAGGAGAAATTGTCCACATATTCAGAATTCCGTTCTCACGTTGGAGGCGGAAGATACTTCTAGTGAATTTTGCAACAGGCTGCTCCCACGGGGTCATATTTTATTAAACTGAGTAAATTGGATGAGTCAGAGCCATGGCTGTCTAGGAATTGAAAGAAAAGAATTGATGCTCTGTCTCCCAAACATTCTGTATTTTTCTGTATTTTTCTGGTGGGTGTTAGGTTAAGAGACATCTGCAGAAACTCCAGTTAATGAAGAGAACATGATGACACTTCTTTCTGCTTTTGGCTTGAGTTTGCATTCCACAAAGCAGATCTGCTTCAGACATGACTCTCCTACACCCCATATTCCTTTCCTTTACCCTTCAACCAAAAATCCCTGATCAACGTTCATCCATTTTTCAAATCCATCTGATTGGCCACTTCTGCCATAAGAGAGTTGTTCCACTGTTATGGAAACAGAGTACGTGCAGCAGTGGTCTGGAAGGAGAAAGCTTAAAGGACTGCTTCGAATTTTAGCATGGCAGGTTCCCCTCCACCCTCTGAGTCCATGAAGGTAAATAATTGTGCTGCGATGCCAAGAAATTAGTATCCTGCCACAACTCCGGAATGCCGTGAAAACACGGCATTGCATAACTGTGATTCCACTGAATTGGTATCATTATGACTAAAATTATCTAACGTTGCGTTGCCTTTTTGTTCGTATCTGGCAGGGATCAGACCATCTCACCATGGCACACAATGCGTTTTCTAAATATGGGTGAAAAACTAGAACGTTCTTTGGAACGAGTGTTGCCAAAATACAACGGAAGCAAACGGAAAATGCTGGCCCTAATTACCGATCCATTCTCGCATCGACATGTGATCAGCACATCGCTCTTCTTTAGAAGGAAGCAAGCTCCCGTTACCCGATGGGAAATAAATTAAAATGAACATTTCTCATCCCTCAAGAAGTTGCTACCGCAGTAAAAATGCGTACATCTTTTAAAAATCCTAACAATCTCTGCAGTGCTTTGAAAGAGCTGAAATGAAACAATGCTAATTTTTATAATATAAATTTCCTTTTAAAAATCCTCATGTTTTCCCTCATGTTGCCAGTAAACTTACCCAAGCAGTGTTGAGCTGCTGTTCTCCTGGTTATTTTCCTTCTTCTGGAATAAATATAAATGAGATTGTAGAATCATCAGGGTTGGAAGGAACCTTAAAGATCACCCAATTCCAACCCCCCTGCCATGGGCAAGGGACACCTCCCACTACACCAGGTTGCCCAGAACCCCATCCAACCTGGCCTTAAAAACTTCCAGGGATGGGGCTTCCACCACCTCTCTGGGCAACCTGTTCCAGGGTCTCACCACCCTCATGGGGAACAACTTCTTCCTAAGGTCCAATCTAAATCTGCCCTCCTCTAGTTTGGATCCATTCCCCCTTGTCCTGTCACTACCCCACATCCTAAAAAGTCCCTCCCCAGCTTTCTTGTAGGCCCCCTTCAGATCCTGGAAGGGCACAAGAAGGTCTTCTCGCAGCCTTCTCTTCTCCAGACTGAACAACCCCAACTTTATCAGCCTGTCTCCATAGGAGAGGTGCTCCAGCCCTCGGATCATCCTCGTGGCCCTTCTCTGGACACCTTCCAGCATGTCCAGATCTTTCTTGGAGTAGGGGCTCCAGGATATGAGTAAATGAGAGGCAGTCATTATACACCGTGACTAAAAGTGAGAAGTCTCTTTTCAGTGATGCCCTGGGATGGGACGAGGGGCAGTGGGCACCAACTGGAACCCAGGAGGTTCCACCTCAATGTGAGGATAAACTTCTTTCCTGTGAGGGTGACAGAGCCTGGCCCAGGCTGCCCAGAGAGCTGGTGGAGTCTCCTTCTCTGGAGACTTTCGAACCCCCCCTGCATCTGTTTCTGTGTGGCCTGCCCGGAGTCATCCTGCTCTGGCAGGGGAGTTGGACTTGATGATCTCCAGAGGTCCCTTCCAATCCCTCCCATTCTAGGATTCTGATGGCTTTGCACAGGCTGTGCGAACACTTCCTAAATAGAGCTGGTAAATGTAGTTTACCTTCCCTGTGCGATTGCATTTATTGCTAGAGCCAATCTTTATATACAGTGCTCCCATGGTGTGCTATATCTTTATTCCTTACCTGATTCTTTTATTAAATCTACTTTAATTTTGCTAAGTATTACAGGGAACAGAGAGAGTAACTGACTCGCTATGTTAGCAACTCTCTGCTCTGCACTGAGCAAAATATAGTACCACTTAATATCAAATGTGCCATCAGGAAACAACTGGGTTTCATTTGCAGTCTCTCCAGAGCTGGCCAAGAAAGTTAAATCAAAAGGCATTGAGTAATTGTTCTCCTTGTTCCTATGGATGCACTAGATCCTATCAATGTCCAAACAGAGAGCCCTGAGACATTAAAAGAACCATTTCCCCCTTTCCTCCCTCCAAAGGCATTTCATACAGTGTTCATTCTTGGAGAAAAAAATGCCATTTTCTCTAATTTTTTTCCCATAGTTTCTTCTGCTGTTTTGAGTGCTTGTACAGAGAAAATGGATTGAAGGAGTTCCTGGAGTCATCAAGATGCAGTAACCCAGAGATACTCATGCTAAACGATGCCCTTTTCCAGAAAGGCAAACATTTCATGCTTGCTGCTGTCTGAGTGCAGCAAAATTTAGTACTGCTGTTACGACTATTGTCAATATTATATATCATTATTTGGCTAGGAACCTATTGTTAATTAGTAACAAGTGGAGTAACAAACAACTGCACTTAAACTGGGGCAAAACCACTTAAACTAATGGCAACTTAAATATATTTATGAAAGCAGAAAAGTGTATTAAGAAGTATAATTAGTTCATGACCATAAACCTCATACCCATATGAATAACCCAGCGTGAAAATTCAAATTATTTTATTGTGCCTGACTTGATGACACAGATGGGAGTAAATTAAAAGCTAGACTGAGCAGTCGTTCAACTCCTTCAGCAGGGGAAGGAATCTCCAAGAAGAATCCCAGGAAGGGAATTGTGATTTACTTATCGTTCCAACTCAAACAATGCCTTGATCCGTAAGGAAAACAATCTATTGCCATCTGTTCATCTTACTACCTTCTTTACATAAGCCTTTTTCAGCTTTCTGTTAGGAAAGACCGTGAGGACTCCTTTTCTACTCAATTCTTTTATCATCCTGACTGCAAAGGAACCTTCCAGAGGCTCTGGATGCGACCTGCAGGAGTCAGGATGCTTCACTGGGTCTCCCTACCATGCAGGATTGAGCCATAGAGGAGAAATGCAAGCTGCTGTAGTAAACCAAGTGCAAAATTGGATTCCAAAGTCGTTAGAGGCCGGAGTTGTTCAGCACCTTTTAGGCCCTTGGTAACGATTATTAATTCAACAAATGAAAAGAGGTTTGGAACTAAGCACTCCATTCTTTCCAAATAATGGTGGTTATTTTTTTAGCTTCTAATTGTCGTGTAATACTGGATTATATCCCATTAAGATTTAGTTTATAACACCTATAAAAGTAGATCTGTTCCTATCTAAAAGCATTAAACCATGATTTTTTTTTTTTCCTCCCCTGCGTCTGTTTCTGTTAGTTGAAAATTTAGATAACGAAAAGCTTTGGGTTTTTTTTTTCCTTTTTACTAAGATTTAGGACCTTTTTTCCAAACCAGAGTCCCTAAAAAGACTTCTTGGAAGTTCTTCCCTCTGGAGATCCTGCTCCATGCAAGTTGCTAGGACACGAAGCCATGAGTTTGTAACACTGCACGTGATTTTTTTACTTTTTTTTTATTACTGTAACCCCTCTCTAGCACATCTTCTTCCCCACATGTACACTGTGAAGCTCAGTCCCAGCTCTGCAAACCTCCTGCTAGTCCATCCTCCAGTGGGCCTCGAGTCCAGTCTGCCAGTGGTTGATTTTCACCAGATTATGCAGCAATTAAGATGAATTTAGTAACGTGTAGGTGGCAGAGAGCACGAGAGTGAAATAGCTCAGTTTATAGCATACCATCACACTATCCATCAAAAAAACATCATTTTCCTGCAGTTGAAATGAGAGGGGTGATAAGAGCTTCTGAGAATCTAAAAAAGTATTGAAAAATATAGGAATATGACTAAAAATCCTAGAAATTTTCCCCGCTTCTCCTTTAGCAGGTAGAGAGTGTTTCAAGAAAGATTTACAGGTGTGTCTGGTATTTAAGATACAGTTTTCCAGTAAAGGCAATACTGGTTTGATTATTTTTTTTAAATTATTATTTTTTATTTGAAACAAGGAGAGACGGCTCTTTATTTTCTTCTGGCATCAAAAGCTTTCGAATCCTACTTCCTAGCCTTGCGTTAGCGTGAAATCTTTTGCGCAAAGCACTCGCAGGCTTTTCGCTCGCTTTGGAAGAGCGTTAGTCTACTCTTTGTGAATGAACCCTGTCTGTGGATGTAGGGATGTGGTAAACAGTCAGGATACTTTTGCGTTTTCTCCGGCCCAAATCTTTCTCTTCCTCCATTCATCTGTTTTTTTTCATACGGTCGCGGAGATGCTATTGTGATAGGTGACCTTCGAAAAACCGTGTGGCTACAGAAAGCTGCATTATCAAGGAGAAACGTTGAACGCAGTCCAGATGTTACTTAAAATAGGCTTTCAGATCTAAGGAATGAAATATGAAAACATGAGGGTAAACATAGTGCTTATAGAAATCCTTCCTTTAAAGCAAAAGGAAGGGAAATGAGGGCACAGCTATTTTGATAGCGCTTTTAAAAGGGAGAGGAAGGGAGAAAGAAGACAAAAGAAAGAGGTGTTAAAAATGTAGTGGTGCTTCAGGATGATTGATTGGAAGAAGTGATCTCAAAGACACAAAAAAAAGGCAAATCTCGATGATTTAGCTTTGCGGGTGATCAGTATACAATTGTTTCTTGCGGCCTCCTGCTTTGCCTACTCTATTTCCAAACGTTCTCGCCTTACAGAATTAGGTCTCTGTTGGACAGATTTCAGCCTCATGAAGTGTTTTGCTACTACTGAGTTTATTACCTTCATTTTATACTATTGTTATTTTCTTGGAGTTTCATTCTCCCTGTGCCATGCTAAATAAAGCTTTTCTTCCTCGAGATCCGTAATCTTCAGATATTCATAAAATCCCATCTTTTCATTTAACCACATTGGACTAATCTGCCTTCCTAAAATAAGGTTTTTTTTTCTTATCGCTCTTCCATCTCTTGAATATCCTGTTTGTCACTATCATTTTGATGATGAGATTGGCAGGCTTAGGGTCATTTTGAAACCCAAGATTCCATCAGGTTCACGTTGGATGTGTGGTGAAGATGATGGACTCGGGTACTGTGAAGTAGACCAGTAACATTTTGTGGTCCTCCAATATCACTTTAAATCCAGTATTTCTTAATATGCAGGAGATTCACGTGATCAAGGCTGTGGTGACTGACAGTGTCTTCTCCTCAGAGAAAATCTGTTCTTGTCAGAGGAAAAGAGCAGGGGCAAGGGGCAATTATTTGGTCTCCCTCTGCCCCAAAGGCAGAAAGTTGCTGAATTGGAGAGAAATTTATATTTTTGTCAATTAGCTTTAAAACATTCTGCAGTTTTTCTCAGGGAGATTGCTATTAATGCAGCATAAATAATATTTGGTATATCTGTGTATGCATATTTATGTTAAAGTTAAAAGCTTTCGAGTTGTTTATTTACTCATATCTGCTTTATTTAATTTTGATTACTTTCAATGCAAAATAATGAAGGTAACAGCTTAATAAAACCTAGCAGTTCGGTAGGATTCCAGTTATGAAATATTTTATACCTCTTCACAAACTATGATCAGAAACTGGTTAAAACCAGATAATACTTTTTTTATAGGCATAGATTGCCCTCCAGTTTTTTATAATGGCCTGTGCTGGATGTGTTGGTCTACAAGTGACCAAGTGAAAATTCCTGCACAATCTGAATTTAAAAAATGCTGATGATACATAATGTTGAATTCACTGTGAGTTCAGTAACCCTGAATTTCAAGCCATAAAGTTTCCATCACTGGGTACCCAAAATCAGAAGTTAAAATAAAAGCACCTTAATTAATTTATTTTCTTAAAATATCCCAACCAACCAACCAACCAACCAAAAAAAACCTCCATGGCTATAACTCAGCCCTTTAGACCCCTAGACTTGCAGTATAACACCAAGATTACAAGATATTTCATTTATTATATCCTGTTTTTTCATATCATCGTGGTTTTCTGCGTTCAGATGAAAAGGATGCGTTGTGAAACTAATGAGCCTAAGCTGTGGTGTTTTTTCTTGTAGCTGTATCTGTAATGGGCTAGATGCTTTCCAGAGAGAAACAACAAATTTGGTCTCTGCTAAAAAATTGCATAAATTGCAAAAGAAGGGCTAAGTGTTGATATTTTTTTGCATTTCACAGGGAAAAAATAAAAAAAAAGGCAGAAAGAAAATTAGCAGTGTATTAAAGAAGTGACCGAAGCATCTGTTGTTTCTGTGTACTCTGAGGGTTGTGCTGCCTTCCAGAGGGACCTTGAAAGGCTGGAGAAATGGGGTGATGACAGAGAAAAGTGCAAAGTCCTGCCCCTGGGGAGGAACAGGGCCAGAGATTGCCCAGGGAAGCTGTGGATGCTCCATCCCTGGATGTGTTGAAGCCCAAGCTGGATGAGGCTCTGAGCAACCTGCTCTAGTGGGAGGTGTCCCTGCCCATCGCAGGGGGATTGGAGCTGGATGAGCTTTAAGGTCCCTTCCAACCCAAACCGTCCTATAATTCTGTGAGCCAAGGATGATGATTATTCCATGAGTGTTACGTTTGGAGTTAATTCTTCTCCAACAGACCAATAATCAGTGAGAAGGGCGGTCACCGATGCCGCGGGGCAAACCACACTGCTTATTGTGGTCGAGATTCTTCTTATTACAGAAAGAAAGAAATGCTTGCTGGCTTTGACTGGCGGATTACTTTTGTTCTTTACTTGACCAAATGGTTTTTTCAGCTACAGTCAGGGGGCTTGGCCCATTGCTGTATTTCTCCAGGCCGTAATTGCTTTGTCTTTGTCTTGCTTTGTATTATGGGAGCAAGAAGTCCAAGAGGATATTTTTCACCCAACTTTATTCTTGCGTTCCTGTGTCTTTAAGATGATGGATGAGATTGCTTAGAATGCATTTCTGAGTGGACTGTTGCCTTTCTCACACCCTTCTCAGGCAGGGAATTCTCAAAAGCTGCCTTTGAAGTGAGAGAGGGATCTTCTTTTCCTAAGATTTCTCTATTCTGCTATTCATCAAACTAACAGTTGTCCTCACGTATCCAATAGCTTTGTTCTTCTGGTGGTGTCTGAGTGTCATCTGAGTTTTACTTCTCCTCCTCCACTGGCACCTTTCTTTATGACACAGACCTGGTTTTACCTGGTACGTAGATCCCAGTATGTTCTGGTGGGAGTCACTGGGAGCGCTTGTGTTCCGTTTTTGCATCCAACTTCCTGCTGTTCCTGGGGGGAGTAGCACAGATGCCACTAACTTGCTGAAACTTGGTTTTCAATTTGTATGTTGTTTCAAACTCCATTAATTATCTTTGCTTTTTATACTAACAGTTAGTTGCGTGGTCTGCGTGTGGGAAATGGATCTGAATTGGGTGTGCATGTCTGGAACTGGTGGTTGTGTATGTGTGCAATAAAGTAAAATGCCAGTAAGGCACGATGAAATTTAGAATTTTGATCTTTATGGTGACCAGTCCACCAGAGCTTCTATAAAACTGGCATTATTTTTAACACAGAGATTTCCTTTTTAACTTAAATGGGTTTTTGAAGCTGCTGAGCACTCGCTCTTTTTGTGTGCTAGATATGCTTTTGTCCACCTGATTTTAGCGAGCATTGAGGGCTGCTGGGATTGATTCAGAGTAACCACTTTTAGTCGGAATTCCGTTCTGTAGAGTGCTGGAAACCATCTCTTCCCACTGAACACTGCGGAAGGCTGCTGAGGCACCTCAAAGGGTTAGTGACTGTCACAGCTTGCTTCGCACATGGGACTGCAGATGTCACTTGTAATCCCCGACTCGAACAGACCTTCTACTGCTGTCACTTGGGATTATTCTGGGTGGTTTTGGGGTTGTTTTGCTGTGCTTAGAGTGTGAGCCCATCCCTTACAGAATGGTAACGTTCTGTGGATGGAGAGTTGACGGCAAAAAACAGTCGCTGAAGATGTGGGAAGAGGAAAGGCTTGAGATTTTTTTTTTTTTGTATAATAGCAATAAAAATAATTAGTCCCCTGAATATTCATAAAGACCTCTCCAGAGCATCAAATCAGCCAGTGACTGAGGCAGTGTGGCAGTGATCATAAATCTTAATTTTCTTCCCAGCTTTGTTAGGCCCTTGTCCTTTTAAGATTTTCGTTTGTCGCCACGTGTGCATTCCGACGTCCTCCGCGTAATGCCGGCGGTATCCAGGATGCACTTACCAGAAAATCAGCGTCTCCCCAAAGCCTCGGGGCATTGAACTGCCCTTTTGTTCCGTGTAACCTATTGCAGAAGTAGTCACAGAATGACAGGCTTTCCTGCCTGTCACCTTATTGCTTTATTATTAGCCTTTGGAAAGGTCAGATGGGCTTGGCTCAAATTCAGGAGGAAACAATGCCGTGCAAAGTTTGACTTGCCTCATTTTCTCTCTACCAGAGGACCTGCCTGTTTTCCTGAGGTCTGCAACAATATTTTTTTTTTTTTTTTGCTATCATGTGGAAAGCAGAGGACTGTTTTCAATTCCCATTGGGGTAATCGATGAAATGTAAAATTGTGGCGGTTCCGTGCTGCCGAGAGCCTCTCCTGACAGCCCTCGTTGGGTCTGTCAGAATGCATAAAGCCCTCCCCAAACCGTAGCATTAGCTCTATTTCTCTCTGACGTGAAGGAGACCAGCTCTTAAGGAGACGTTTTCATTTGCTTAAATAACTCTGTACAGCTGCAGCACCAGCAGAATCTTTCTGTGCTACGCAGATTTCCTAGGATGGGAATAGGAACCATTAGCTGGTGGTGTGATATCAAAAAAGAAAGCAATAAACTCGTGGACAAGCTCAGTAATTATTTCATTTCTGAAAATGTCATTCGTGCTTAGAGGTAGTCAAGGTGTGCTGTTATTTTTTAGCATATTTGTGACTACTCAGATATCATTGCAGGTTGTTTTTTAGCTGTGACTGTTATTTTCAAGCGTATTTGGGACTACTCAGGTAACATTGGTTGCCGTGCAATGATCAGCTGGATCTTAAGGAAGACAGAAGGTAGAACTTGCATCCTCCTTTTACAAAAAGAAAGAACTCTGAAGTAAATTTTCTAGGTGCTAGCAACTCTAAGCCTGTGAAAGAAGTAAGCCGTCAGGAATCAACTGAATTATGAAAATAAAAATTTGTTTTGTGATTCCTTAGAAACTCTTTTACAAAAACAGAGAACTCTGAAGTGAAATAAATTTTCCAGGTACTAGCAACTCTAAGCCTGTGAAAGAAGTAAACAGTGAGGAATCAGCTGATTTAGAAAAACAGAAATTGGCTTGTTAGTTCTTTAGAAACTCCTTTACAGTGTATATTTAGGAAGAAGAAGCAGCTCTCAATGCTGTATGTTTTGAAACTATGCAGAATATGGAATGTGTTTAAAAAAAAAAAAAAAATAAGGAAGAAAAAAAAAAAAAAAAGAAAAAGCTCTATAATGTTTTCCTGTGGGTGTCATTATAGATGGAGCGATTGTGTAGCTTATGGCATCAGCGGTGGACCAGAAGCTTCTTGTCTATGCCTCTGATGCAGATAACTACAGTCATCCCTTATCAGTTCCTTGGAGGTGTTTAGAAAATGTTCTGTTCTCATTCCCTTTGCTACTGGAGCAAACAGCAGCTGGTATAATGGCATTTTTCTTCACTACCTGAGCTGATAAGCAGCGGATGGACTGGATGTTTGTAAATGAGGTGCTCTTTCTCTGCACTGGTTGTATTCTTTTGGTGTAGAAATGATGGGGATTGCAAGTTTCTGTCTCATTCTGGAACTGGTTTCTGGAGCTATATATCCCTTTTCTTTACCTCGTGCTGATTTTCTAATGGATAAATACGACTGAAAAGGCAGCAGCGTTGCCATTTCCAAGCTTTCACAAACTGTGTTAAACTTCTCATCGGCGACAAAAAAAAAATAATTGTGTTGCAGTTTGGGGATGTGTGTGTCAAATATTCCGGATTCCAGCTGCTGTCTCAACTAGCAAGTCAGCAGAACATGAGTGAGTTCTCACCTCATGGCTGGGTTGTGTGATCTAGATTTAGGAAAATGCCTATTTTGCAGCTAATAACGTGTAACATCTGCCAAGAGAAGAGATGGGAGAGCTGGGCGTGTTGGAATCGCTTTGTCTGCTGTGTCAGGAGCTCCGGTTGCTGTAACTCGCTGGTTGTGACTTCTGGGCCGCAGGTTTGGGGAAAAAAAAAGAGAATTTTGATGTCTTCTTCGGCTTTAAAGCCAATCCCAAAGACAATGAAAGACTTTCCTGGCCTGTTTCCATCCCTTTGAAACTGGATCATCCGTTCTGAACCACCAACTTCTACTATTATGCCCAATCACACATAATCAATCTGGCGATGTAAAAGTTTTCATTCTTTTCAGTTATATTTACTTTTGGAAAATTAGTGAAAACATCATTATTAAATAGCAGGGAAATAGGTCATTATTTTATGAAAAACTTCTAGGAAAGCAACTGATCTTTTTACCTACTTTACTGTATATTGGTGAACAACCCCGTTGCAACAGCACTCGGTGAAAATCTTTTGGTCTTTAATCTCTAATGGCTCTGAACTGATTGTTTTGTAGGTTGTTTGGTTTTTTTTCAATTTCCAATAACAATTTCAAGATTGTTGCCTGTTCTTTGGCAGGTAACAGTGCATTGCACTTCCCACTAACACAAACTTCAGTGATTTCTACTCAATATGCTGCAGGGAATATCACTTATGTATCAGGCCCTGCTTGTCAGTCTCCACCTTATAGTCACCTTTTTTTTTTTTTTTCATATAAACTTAGAGCTTAGTTTAGATGTAATTCATGCAAATAGCTACTGACATATCGTTGATGTTCCTGTCGGTGCTTTTCCTTAGCACAGGCTTGTATTTTCTTCTTTGTTTATTAGAAAAAGGCAACAAGCTCTGGTTTAGCAAATAGTATATAAACCCCCCGTTGAAATCCACGTCCTATATGGATTTTATATGTCAAAGAATAGCTTGAGTTAGAAGGAGCCTTAAAGATCATCTAGTTCCAATATTCCCTATTTATATGACATATATCATATTTATGTGATCTATGAATTCAACATCGTGCACATTTTGTAAGGAGAGAGCATTTTTTAATCACACATGATGATGTGTTGACAGTAGAGTAAATGTGCCATAGGTTGAAAATCATATTTTAGTTCTGTTAAACCCAATGCAGATCAAATTAAAAATCCCTTCCTGAGGCTTTTGCTATCAGAGATTGATGTTACTAAGTACAGCTTAACACTTTATTAATATTCTTCTGAAAATGCGTGGCCTGTGGTTTGTAACGAGCTGTACGGTCATGGCATGAGCATCCCTCCTTCGCTTGAGTGGAACTGCAATTACTCCAGAGATGTCCCACGTGGTAGTTCTACCAGATAAGTGCAGCTGTTTATTTCCAGAGCAGAGCTATCCAAGTTCTAGTTTGCCTCTCCTCTTCATTTCATAGTGAGTCTTTTGTCCAGAAAAATGATTATCATGGAATCCTGGGAGCTGGACTAGATGATCTTTAAAGGTCCCTTCCAGCTCAGAACATTCAGTGATTCCATGATAATCCCTGGATGGCCAAGGGATTCAATAAGTTAAACAATAAACTATCAACTGAAGCAGTATTCCTCTTAATAAAGAGGGCTCTGCTGTTTATTTTGAGTTGGCAAAAGCATGACTATTTCCTGATTTCTCTGCAGTCCCTGTCGAATGCAGTTCATCACTATCCCCTTGCTTTAAAACTGTGAGGTCTTCTGAATTTCTGAGAAGACTTCTCTTTCCTGGAATTGCTCCCCCAGGTCTAACACGTGCACATGTAGTATAAGACAAAGAATTTTCTTCGTTAATATAAGACAAATCCTATTCTGCACACCCTCCTGAAGGAAATCTGTCAGCTAAAAAGCAGATGTCTTGGAAAAATCTTTCTTTTTGATACCTCAAGGAAGATTTTTTTTCCTATGTGTGACACCAGCCAGGGATGCTACCTTCTTTTGCAATACCTTGAGAGTACCAAGGGCAGAAAATAGGTTAAATAATAGAGTAGGTATTTATTTTGCATTGGTAATAGATTTGAAACTCTTTAGTTCAAAACTGTCTGACTTGTGAGTGGGAAGTGGCCGCAGGAACTAGTGAGTAGGGGCATCCTGTAGCTCCTTTGGCTTCCGTGCTTTGGTTTTGAAACTGATTTTTATGAATTCACTTGGAATTAATGATTGAAAACTTGAGGAACTGGACATTAAGTGGGTAAGAGATTCCTAAAATTATGAGATAACTAAGGTATAAGCCAGCAGAGGAATAATATTTCATAGGAAGCAGGAGTAATTCACTTACTTCATGATAATAACTCTTTTTAATGATTATTAATATAATGATTAATGAAACTTTAGTTTTCATTTTGAAAATAAAATACAACTTTTTAGATGCTTTTCAGAAAAATGAACTTGTGTCTTTCTGTGATTAGAAAAGGGCTCTGAAAGTCAAAATAGGGCTCTGAGAATCAAAATAGGGCTCAGAAAATCAAAATAACGTTCCGAATTTTTCTGTAGCTCTTGGACTTCTACAGCTGTCATCTCCCCTTTTTGCAGAGGTAACAATCCTTGCCTACTCCTCTGACCATCCTACATTCCGGTATGGCACAAATTCCCTAGAATTATTGCTAAGCTGAAACTATATCAGATACCCTGGTAAGGAGGGAAAATCAAAGACTAAAACTACGAGCTCAGTAGAATTCAGTAGGACTCATCCTACTGCTTTGTAGACAAGTTAGGTTTTCACCTAAGATTCAGGTTTGTTTTTTTCTCTCTCTCTCTGGCCCACTCTGTTCCGTTTCATCCACAGTGAATTTTGCAGTTGATGAGGTTGGCACCGATTTCTTTCTTGCGCTGTGTTTAAAATGCTGGGCGCCGCTATCAAACGCTCTTCACTTCAATCCCTTTTCTTTCTGTTTGTGAATGTCACCCTGTGTTGTACAAACACAGCGGGGATGAAAGCGAACACAAATGCATAGTTGTGTCTACAGCACAAAAAAAATGGGGTATTTATAGATGAACAAACCAGGTCAAATCTTTCATAACGAAAAAAATAAATTAAGCAGCCATTTCTCAGAGGTGTATCTGGAGATTATTAGTAGGAGGCAATAGAGCTGGTCATCAAATGGGGGGAATATGGGCAGGGGAGGTGTGTGGAAATACTTTTAATGACATTTTGTGTTTATAAACACACCCAGGCACATAAAAAAGCTACTAGACCTGTTTGTTCCCACTGTGCTGTCGCTCTGGAGTGAATCACTCGCAGCTTCGTGTTAGATGACAAATCGTCGAGATCGGTTCGACGGGGATTAACTCATTTATTGATTAGAGGTACAAAAAGCATTTCCCATCAATAATATAGGAGGGAAATTCTTTGCTGTGGCAGATCACCTAGAAAAGCTGAGAATAGGATTTTAGAAATTGGAATTTATACCTCAACTCAACTTGTTTTGGAGAGGTAGCCATGCAGAATTACCTACTCTCCATCTGCCTAACTCCAATGCAGAAGTATAAAAATATTAGCGTAGCAGCCGTGCGACTCTTCTTTGTTTTGTTCCCATCTGGCTTTCCTGAAAGAAGAGAAAATGAGAATTGCCATATACAGAGAAATTCTAGGTCTTGTGCAGGAGAATAATCCTTCCTCAGGATTTCACTAAGCTAAAAGATCAGGAAAAAAAAAAAACCATGCTTGGGACCTTGCAATAAGTAATCAAGGTTTCTGGAGGTTTGACCAGTTCCTTAGGGTAAAAAAAGTTCTATTCTGATAAACATAAAGTAAAATAGAGCTCTGAAACAGCAAAATATGTCAACAACTGAAGGGAATTACAACTGGCAGGAAGGCCTTTTCAGATCACCAAGACGACACCGGTAGCTGGTTTTGCTGCACGGTGAGTCAGCAGTTACTCAGAGGTGAGATTTAACTTAACCGCTTTGTATTTACTGGTAGTACAGAATTAGTAGAGAGATATTTTTGTTTAAGAAACCGTCTGCAGTAGCATTTTTCTCTCTGTGCCCTCTGGGACTGTTGAAAGCTTTATCACTGCGATTTTCCTGGTTTATTAACTTTACTCTTACTTGTTACCCAACATGTAAATACTCAGAGCTCACACACATTTTTACTAAGAGCTTGCAAGTGATTTGAAACGTAAGTAAAAGCATCTAATGCTATTGCACGTGTCATGGGGGGTATCCAAAACTTCCACAGGAGCAGGTGGATACGATACAGGACCTACCAGAAACCTCTGCTCTCCTGAACTGGCTACTCAGGGCCAGGCGTAGTAACATAGAGTATCTAAAAAAATAGCCTCCTTTCTTTGAGCAGTTGAATACACCCTGTTAGTGATCTTTATTAAAAATAGCAGGAACTGGGTCACTTTTCTACTTATTTATTTTATTTATTATGCCATCGTGGTAGCACATGCTGCTGTCTTTATGCTTTTCTTTTAATAAATCTTCCTTTTTTTGCTGCAGCTTTTTTCATCCCTATTAAAAAAAAACCCAACCAAACAAAAAACCTGCTTTGAGAACAATTCCTAAAGCCTGAGTAGAACTTCAGTGAGTTTGTGTTGCCTATTTACCGTAACTTTTTAGAATCGAAAGATCTCAGACCAAATGTTGATCAGTTACTGGCAGAGTCTGAAGTCAAGTCAGCGCGCTTGGAATGAGGAGCTGAGCATTGAATTAATACTCTTGTTTCCACAAGGTTTCTTGCAGTTCTTCTTGGTGAGTTATTCAAGCCAAGATTATACATTTTTTTAATTAACAATAACATTCCTTTCATCTTTTTTTCTACTACAACTTCATTTTTCCTGTAACACCCTTTGTCCTTGAACGTTGCGGTTTGTCGCTATCCGTCGTTCCCAGAAAACGAAGCCATTTTGCACTTTTTTCTTTTGAGGAACAAAGGAAGGGTGGAAAATGACCAAACCCCATTTTTCGGTTACATCTTCTTTTATAAGCATAGGCACATGGCAGGTGACATTTTTCCAGTGTAAATGTAGTAGATTTAGTCCCTAATTATAGCCTTTGAAATTTAGAACGAGACTGCTTGCAACTTATCTTTTCATATATCTCCAGAGACTTCATCTTCTCTAGTTGTTGCTCATTTCCAAAGGATTTCCTCTGGTAGCTGCTTTGGCACAATTCCCATTTTATTAGTTCTGTAGGAAACCCTGTAATAGCTTGCTTTTTTTTTTTTTTTTTTTTAATAAAAATGCATGACATAAAAATTCATTCTCTTCTGCCGTCTACTTGCACCTTCTTGAACTTGTCAAAACCAGACTACTCGCAAAAGGATCTGAGAAAACGGGCATGTAAGGCTGTGCTTACAACTACTCTTACTCTACTCTTCATTTGGGTTATTTTCAGAAAGTTTGGAAGAGTGTATTTAACCACGATCCTACTTTGCAAGGGAGGGAAACGCCGCATGGTTTTTGCTTTAATAATGATCCTCTGTGAGAAATGAACATCCATATGGGGAAAATGCTTCTTGATAAGCAACCGCTTAATTTGGGACGATACTTGGAATTTATTTCTATGACAGTAACTGTCAGGAGGACAAATGGAGAGATTTACTGGGAACTCCAACCTTATCTCGTTGTTGGGGTAAAGCAACTTAGGAAATTGGTTTTCTCGTGTCTGTGAATAGAAAAAGAAATCTCAGTCTCTTATAGGACTTCAGTTACTCTCAGTAACTTTCCTCCTCTTGTTTAAGGAATCATTTTGCACATTTCTGTTTCCCTGTTTTCGCTGTTGTGTGTTCATGTACCTCTGAAAAGCGAAGCTTTTTTAACCAGTAGGTTATGTTTGAATAATTTTCTATCTTCCCCATGAAGGTGGTGAGCCACTAGAATAGGTTGCCCAGAGAGCTGGTGGAAGCCCCATCCCTGGAAGTTTTTAAGGCCAAGTTGGATGGGGCTCTGAGCAACCTACTCTAGTGGGAGGTGTCCCTGCCCATGGCAGGGGGGTTGAAGCTGGATGATTTTTCAGGTCCCTTCCAACCCTGACAATTCTATGATTCTGTGACAAAACGCAGCTCGAGCTCATCTGAGTCAGAAAGGAACGTCCTGGAGTGGTCGAGGCGTATTGCTGTGTCTCAAGACATAGCAGTTTGTTATCTTTCAGGCTTCAGTTTGATCCAGAAGTAATGAAATTTTTTTCCGTATGAGTTTAGGAGTCAGGAGTAGGAAGACCCAAAAACCACATCACTGCCCTGCGACCTCGAGGTGCCAACACTTGGCACACTTTGCCACGTCGTTTGGAAGAGCCTCTTGGGCTCTTCAGGACACTTCTTTGACCATCTCTTTTTCCTCTCTCTCTTTTTTTTTTTTTAATCTCTTTCTTATTGGAGGATCAGGGTGTGAAGTATGTGCAAAATGCTGTTTGAATAGAGTTGGTAAGAAAATAAGTATATTTTTATGTGGCATAGGGATATTTTATGTGGTATCCTTGATTTTGCACTAATAATAAAAGAAAAAAAAACAAACAACAAAACACCAGCCCTGAGGAAATAGACTCTTCCACAAAATGCTGACAGCTAGTTCAGGGAGAGACAGTCCATATCCAGTTTCAGACTACATCTTCTAATAAGTAGCCTCATCCATAACTTCCAAAGTGTCCTTCTTTGAGTCACAGCCGCAGCAGGAGATCAGTTTCAATCTCCATTTCCCTCCAGGGCCTTGATGCTGCAGGACCTGCTGGTGACCCAGCACAGCAGCACAAACACTTGTCTTCCTGGTCGGTGAAAGCTCCAGGTTGCACGAAAACTGGAGCCTTTACATAAACACCAAGTATTTCAGGGAGAAAAACCTTGTCAAAGAATCAACGAGGAGGGTAAGAAATATCAGTGCCTATTACATAGGAGCTTCCTACAGGGACTTGTCTCCTGGCAAGTAGGACGTGCTTAGTTGCCCTGTGATACCAAGGAGGTGGGGACCTCTCTTCTTCAAACCCAAGGACTGGGTCCTTCTCTTAAGATGCTGAGGGGATGTCTTTGGAGCCCAGCGTTAGAAGGGAGGAACAAACAGCTCTTTGTTTCCTCATCCTCCTTCTAGACATTCTCAGAAATAAAGATATAAATGAAAACTCTCCAGAATTAGTATAGACTAAGAAAGCTCTGTGGAGGTTGCTAGGCAGCCGAGGCCAAAGGAATAGAAAAGCAGGCAGGTCTTTGAAAAGCAGAATCGGTGACTTTATGGGTTATCTGGAGTCACTTTTACTCCGTTGCCTTTTGTCATAAACAAGAGACAGTCACATTTAATCTTCTGTAGGAAATGAGCTACGGTTTTTAAAAAATGTAAATAAATGGCCTGTTTTATATCTCATTCCTATCAATGTTTCCAAGCGATGAAATTCTGTGTATGATTATTATTTCTAATGTTTATTTTTTCATTGACTGAAACAGGAATTTGGTGCGGTAGATCCAGGACGTCACTTGAAAATGATTTAGCGGAGTAATTAATTTTTAACCTCTCATTCTCTTCTGATTTTAACCACAATGTGGATAGAAGCCTCTAAAGGAAGGAAGTTTCCAGTGTTGGAGTACCTTGCCCTCAAGAGGTGTCTGTCGCTAAGAACAGGGAAAGACCTAAATTCTACCACCGTTCCCTGTGTGATGTACGGTGAAGCTGCTCATTAGAGAAACACTGCAATTAACGCACACACACACTCCCCTTCCTATTGCTGCTAAATATGCAAAAATTCAAGTATAGGCAAGGTTTTCATATGCAAAATGAGGTGATCGCATTATTGTCTAATTGCTGCCTTTGAAAGAAATGTCTGCCTGTATTTGTGTCAAAGTCTTCTTGAAATCAACTTGTATTATTCATACCAAGTACATTGAGGGGATACATGGGGGGTTAGAACTAGATGACCTTTAAGATCCCTTCCAACCCAAACCATTCTAGGATTCTATAGTATAATCCTACACCTCCCCTCCCTTCTCGGATGCTGTAACGACAGCTCTATGCTCAGATTTTTGTCTACTTTACTTCTTCTCTCCCAACGTCTTCAAATTGCACCTCTAGAAGATGTAATTGCCGCATCACAGTTTTTCAATATTTGTTTCCTTCACAGGGTGGATGCTGTGGGGGGGTCCATGCAGCTCTGTGGAACAGTCTCCAGTGGGCTAGTAGGATGAGAAGGTCCAGGGGTAGTTTGGGAAACGAGGAGAAGCATCACCTCCCGAGACGGTAAAGCTACTGAAAAGGTAATTCGTGGTAGGATGTTGTTCTGCAGTCAGCTTTTCAGGCTCCAGCGATGTGATGGCTGGAATGCATGGCAGAAAAATGGTTGGGAATGGGAACGCGTGCCTTTGATGCTGTCTGAGTGTTCCTAAGGTCTCCTGGAAATCTTTCAAGAGCTTCTGAAACCACACTGAGTTCCAACTCCCTACCCTGTGTGGGGGAGAGTTTGGAGTCTTGTGTCTTTTAGGGGTTTGCTCGTCTTCTTGTGGACCTGTTGGAGAATACAGTAACTTTCCAAGAAATTCCTTACAGGACTTAAAACTCAGGAAAAATACCGACTTAGCCGCCATTTAACAATTTAGTACAATAAAATGTTGTGTCCTGGGGTGCATCAAACACAGCATTGCGAGCCGATCGGGGGAGGTGATTGTCCCACTCTGCACTGGTGAGGCCCCACCTTGAGTCCTGTGTGCAGTGTTGGGTGCCTCAATATAAGGGTATCAAACTACTGAAGTGTGTCCAGAGGGAGATGACCAAGATGATGTGAAAGGTCTTGAGGGCAAGACTTATGAGGAGCGGCTGGGGCCATTTGGTTTGTTCAACTTGGAGAAGAGAAGGCTGAGGGGTGGCCTGAGGACAGTCTCCAACTTCCTGAAGTTGGGCAGCACAGGAGGCTGATCTCCTCACACAGGAGGACATGAGGAAATGGAATGAAGCTGCACCAGGAGATGTTCAGACTGGACATTAGGAAAAGGTTCTTCCCTGGGAAGGTGATTGATCACCGAAACAGACTCCTCAGGGAAGCGGTCACGGCACTAAGCCTGTGAGAGTTCAAGGAGTCAAGGTTGATGCTCTTAGTCGTATGGTTTAGTTTTAGGTAGTCCTGCAAGGAGCAGGAAGTCGGACTTGACGATCTCTATGGGTCCCTTCCAACTTGACGTATCCCATGATTCTCTGAATCCAACCTCAGTGCCATAGAGAACAGTTTGGATTCCAGGCCTTGCACTGTCAAAAGAAGTTACAAACCCTTCAGGGCAAAGATGGAAAGAAACTGAAAGGGAATGAGATGACATTGTGATGTCTTCATCTGCAGCGTACTAAATACAGTTTGAACTCTTCCACTCCTCCATTTAACGAGAAACAGAAAGCTTAATGGATTGATGTTTCAGTCTCTGATTCATTGCTTAAATTATATTTCATGTGAACTATTGTTGGAAATGCCATTTTGACTGAAAGAAGGGGGAGATAAGAACGCTCTTTTAATATAACTTGAAATCTCGATGGTAAAAGGTAATTTATATTTTCAGTAAGAGGCTTTCATCTTCATTGGAGTCTAATGATATTGATCTGGTATCAGTACTAAGTATATATTCTTGAATTCTGACCAGATTCTGCTTCTGTAGGGGAACCACAAATGTTTCATATTGTTCCAGCAAATTGAGCTCTTTCTGTGCGTTTCTGTGGCTGGTCAGTTTACAAGCGGCTGCATTTTGCTGGTTTGTGTGATAAATATGGATTTTTGGGGGGGTCTACTTTAAGATGAAAGATTCTGAAGTTTATATTTGTGGCAATTGCTGTGCCCCCTTCAAGGGTATTTTTAGTAAGGTCATAGTAGTCACTGCTGGGTTTAGTTTGTTTTTTTCTTTACAACTAAGAAACCACCTGTGTTCCATGATTGATGGAAAAGCTCAAACCATCCAAATTAAGCTTCAGAATGAATTGCGTTCTTAAACATAATTAAAATCTCCATTTGAGCCATTTGCATGTCCTAGGGTTTGGCACGGAGCAGGAGAAATGAGATACTCAAGTGGAAGCAGAAGTTCTCTTCACCTAGTAACAAGTCACACGGCCACGTTTAGAACAAAGCCCGTGTTTGGAGGTTGGAGTGGCTGCAGGTACTGCCCTGTGTGTGCACAACCAGCTCTGCGGGGCTGGAGATGGGCAAGACCACAGCCTTATCTCTTCTCTTTTTGCGTGCCAAACTGTGTAGGCAGTGCCTGTTGCTGGCAGGCAAAAGCAGTGCTCAGCTAAGGCATTTTTTTATATTCTTTCTATCTAGAAATCAAAACTGAGAAGCTTCTGTTCAGTCTTTTTTTTTTTTTTCCATTTCACCAAGAGACCTCCAGAGTTTTATCTTAGAAGGAAGAACCCTTAGACAGGCCCAAAGTCGATAACCCTCAAGAGACAAATGGAGACGGGAGAACGTAGCAGCAATCCCTTCAATATTTCACAAAAGACTAAAGACCGTGACACGAAGAGAATAGACCATTGGATCTCTGAAATGATCTGAGAAATCAAATATGAAAGAGATGAGTTACCAGGTGGCCTTCACCTGCATTACTCAGTGCCATATGCATTGCTCTCTACACAACTGATAACAGCGTATAGAATAAATTTGGTGTGTTCTGGGGGGGAAAGCACTGTATTTTTGTTTAAATGCACTGTATTTTTGTTTAAACGCACTGTGTGAAATTCCCCCTTCCTTACAAACTAGTAGAAAAGCTGGCCCCTTTCGTGCATCACATGCCAGTGATTCAGTGTCTCAATTTAACTTCTTTCCTCTCTTCCTCTCTTTGGAGTTGGGTTTTGTTCATCTGCTCCTTTTGTTTTCTATTGTTATTTCTCCATTGTTATTTAATTTCGAGGGTGGTGAGGTCCTTTTCCTGATTTCTGTCACGGTCTAACCCCAACTGGCACCTAAGCCCAGCACCACCGCTCGCTCGCTCCTCCCCAGTGGGATGAGGGAGACAATCGGAAGAATCGGGGAAAAGTGGGAAAACTCCTGGGTGGCTGTGTTATCAGCACTGTTGCCAACACAAATCCAGAACGTAGCCCCCTGCTGTGAAGAAAATTGAACTCTCTCCCAGCCAAAAGCTGCACATTCCCCATTTAATTCCTCAAGTTCTGTTAGGGTAGGTGACAGAAAACTGGTCATCTGGTACTGAAGGCGAATAGTTTGGGCTATTTACTCTCCTAAGACTGAATGTTCTGGTTCCTGTCCTGTTCCTGGATCCTGTCCTGCAATTTTTAACACATTAGTGGAAATTTTGTTTTGACTCCAGTAGAATAAACCTGGTGGTAGAAAAGATGATCTGAATCCCAAATAGTACAGTTTCTTTCCTTAATTCCCTTGACATCTTGGGGAATTGCAAAGGATCAGCTGTTGAGTTGGCGACATCTAGTTGATAGATAACAAAAACTCCGCTCCAAACTACTTTAAACCTGCTACTTTAAACCTGCTCTGACCCTAAAGGAGAGTAAAGCAGAGGGAAAGAATTTACTCTTGGGTGCATCAAGCAGATTGGATTTTCTTGATGTGACATTTGTGGGTGTGTACTGATGTGATGTAGAAGGTGAGGTCTCTGTGAGAAGTTGCTGGCGTACCAGAGATCAGATGTGTAGCAGCTTATGTTTATATCCAATGTCTGATACAATATTTATATGAAGATATGAAAATCGTTAACAAGAACTGAAGATTAGCAAATGAACAGCCTGGATTAGGCGATGTGATTGTGGAAAAAAGCAAAGTGAAAACAACTTGCATAGACCAGGTGTCTGACTGCAGCTAGAACTCCCCAGGGCATTTAAACCCGTATCAAAGAAGCTGGAGATGGAAATGAGGAATCATAGAATCATCTTGGTTGGAAGAGACTTTGAAGATCATCAAGTTCAACTGTTAACCATCCCTGCCAGGGCACCACTGAGCCCTGTCCCTCAGAACCACATCTCCACGCCTTGGAAACCCCTCCAGGGATCAGGGGGACTCCAGCCCTGCCCTGGGCAGCCTGCAACAGGCCTGCACAGCCCTGGAGGGGAACAAATTGTTCCTCAGCTCCAACCTAAACCTGCCCTGGGGCAACTTGAGGCCGCTTCCTCTTGTCCTGTCACTTGTTCCTTGGGAGCAGAACTTGACTCCCCGCAGCTCCAACCTCCTGTCAGGGAGGTGTGGTGAGCCAGAAGGGCTCCCCTGAGGAGATCGCTCCTCTGAGATGAGGCCTGTCCCCACGTTACCCTTGTGGAGCCTCATGAAGTGGAAGGAAGGTGTGGAATTCATGTGGCCTTTGAGCAAGAGCACGCTAGAAGAAATTTGCATGAGGGCTGTGAATGAAATGTAGTTGTAAGTGTAGATTAGAACAGTATTTTATAGAACTGGTGGGGGTTTTTGAATTTTTTTTACTTGCAATGCTCTACTTGTTTGTGCTCTATAAAACTTTAATCTCAAGTTTTGTTAGGAATAGATTTTTTTTTATTTTTTTTCAATTTTCAAGCTTGTCTTGTGCTGGGGAGCAGGAGGCACCCCGGGAACCAGAAGGGCAGACCATGTTACTCAAGGTAAGAAGTCAGGTGAATACATATGCAGGTAGTGAAAAGGAGCTGCACCTTGAGACACGGGTGCTGAGAGCTCTTCCCACTGCTCCGCTCAGCATCGTTATGGGCACCACAGCTGCCAAAGATGAGCTTGTGGGAAGGAATTCCCCCTGGCAGAACAGTCCTGGGTTCTTGCTGCTGAGAAGCAGATGGCAAAGAGGCAGCTCGCATCACCGGACAGACCTGGATACGCTGCCCCTCTTTAGGATGAAGATTACTTTAATCCAGTAAGTCGCTGTTCATTTCAGCTGTATAGATGTTTCAACTGACTTAAAGTAAAATAAATATTATTTTAGGAGTAATCCCTCTGTATTTTTTTCTATAGAGCATGTGAGCAGTACAAAGAAGGCTGATTTTATACAACATAAAATGTAGTGGTTAACATAGATGAGCTAAAGCTAAGTTGTGAGTGTGTTTCTAATCTATTAAGGCATTGATTGATATTGCATCTTTGTTTTACATTTGGGTTTTTTAGCCTAGAGAAGGGAAAGCTCTGGGAAGATTTTCTTGTGACCTTCCAATGAAGGGTCCTACAGGAAAGTTAGGGAGGGACTTTGTACAAGAGGTTGTGGTGATAGGACGAGGAGCAATGGCTTCAAACTGGAAGAAGGGAGGGGAGTTTTAGGAATTAGTAAGAAGTTCTTCACTCTGAGGGTGGTGAGGCACTGGCACAGGTTGCCCAGGGAAGCTGTGGATGCTCCATCCCTGGAAGTGTTCAGGAGCAGGTTGGACAGGACTTTGAGCAACCTGCTCTAGTGGGAGATGTCCCTGCCCATGGCAGGGGGTTTGGAAGTGGATGATCTTTAAGGTCCCTTCCAACCCAAACCATTCTGTGATTCTATGATCCTCTACTGGCCAAGCAGGCTATTATATATGGTCATAATATAATTTTCAGTAGTTTTCTATCATTGTTAGATGATGGCATTGCTTGTGATAATTGATGAAAAGAGTGAAATGAGCAGGGAATAAAATAGAGCTCTGCATCATTCCTGTGCTGCAGCGAGGGGAAGCAATATATTTAATCCTCTTGATTTATAGCTATGTTTTTTATATTTTTTTGTTTTACTGGGCTGATCACGAAAGTATTTGACCACTTCAGAGTCATTAACTCCTTTAGATGCGCAACATAATGAGAGATGCCTCTCTGAATACAGTGAGCCTCTGATTAATATTAAAAACACAGTGCATGGTAAGAAGAATGGCAGCACACTGGCTAATGTCTCAAATAACCAAGCAAGCGCAAGAGTGCTGGACTTGGCTGAATGCTGCACTCAGCAAGAGGTTAGTAGATGAACTGAACAGTATCATCCAGTTTCACAAGTTTCCCTGTTTAGTTTTGCCAGGAATACTGCATGGTCTGTATGTTTTGAGCTGGAAGCAACAGATCTTCTTATTTCCCCTGTCCTGGACTCTTCTAAGTTGCCAGGTTCCACCATAATGGATAATGTTGGAAAATATCCGCTCGTCACAGATCTGAGTATTGTGTCCAGTTCTGGGCTTCCCAGTTCAAGAGAGACAGGGAACTACCGGAGAGAGTCTAGTGGAGTGAATGAAGATGATTAGGAGACTGGAGCATCTCTGTGCTGAGGAAAGACTGAGAGCCCTGAGGCTGTTCAGCTGGAGAAGAGAAGTCTGGGAGGGGAGCTGATCAATGTTTATAAAAATCTGAAGGGTGTCAAGAGGCTGGGGCCAGTCTCTTTTCAGCACCAGGATAAGGGACACCGGGCACCAACTGGAACCCAGGAGGTTCCATTTGAACAGAAGGAGAAACTTCTTTGGTGGGGAGGGGGTTGGAGCCTGGCCCAGGCTGCCCAGAGAGCTTGGGGAGTCTCCTTGTCTGGAGAGATTCCAGAGGCGCCTGGACCCTGTGCTGCTGGGCCCCCTGCTCTGGGTGACCCTTCTGGAGCAAGAGGATTGAATCAGATAATCTCCAGAGATTCCTTCAGCCCTTGCCTTTCTGTGATTCTGTAATCCATTTCTTTACTGCAGCTAAAAGCTGGATTTCAAATTACCAGCAAGAAAAAGGAGTGTTCTTTGAGCAGAAATTGTCATTTGATACTGATTTGGTGGTTGTTTAAAAATTGGGAGTTTCAAAAAGAAAAATATGTCATGGTCCGAAAAGTGAGTCTTGCACACCAAATTGGATTGATCCTTGTTAGCAATAACAGATTCAAGCCCCATATAAACTTTCTGCATCCTGCACGGTTGCAGAGCGAAATCAATGATTATTCACTTGCTTAAATCAAAATTCTAATTAACACGATGAGCAGCACAAAAAAGTAGAAAGCATAGACTGGGTTTAGGAATTTGTGTCAAAGTAGCGACACGGTTTCTGTCACTGCCATGCTCTACTGTGTCAGGGTCAGGTGATCAGGCAGGGCTAGCAAAGAACCTCTTGAATATTAAGCCCAGATCCAACGAGAACTTGCACCTTTCCTGACTTCTGTGCTTGGGAAATTTCTCTTCCTCTTTGTTTTGTTCTGTAATATTTCCAGGCTTTTTTTCTTCTGATGGTTCCATTTCAGACAGAATGCCACCAGAAATGCTTCTCTAACTACCGTTCCTCTGGCCAAGAGATTCAAATAACAGCTGAAGTTTGATGAGAAAATGACCTTCAGCCAGCTGTTGACCAGCACCCTCAGGTCCTTTTCCACCAGGCAGTTTCCAGCCACCCTTTCCCCAGCCTGGAGCATCGCAGGGGATGGTTGTGGCCCAAGTGCAGGACCTGGCACTTAACCTTGTTGAATCTCATCCGGTTGGCCTCAGCCCATCCATCCATGGTGCTCGGAATCATGCTTGTCAACACTTGTCATACCAGGGATGCCACAGTTGTCTCTAGTTCGCTGCAGGTGAAAAGGAGAAATTCAGTTTCACTATTATACCTTGTGTTCTCCACTCGAAGGGGCTCCTTATTCCCTAGCCATGCCCATGGATTTAGTGCATCTAAGAAAATACGTTGAACGAGATACATAGACAACTGTGTCGACTCTTATACTTCTCAGTACATTCCTATATCGATTATAATGAGGATTAAAATGAAACTAAATTTGTGAGGGCTGTAAAACTTATCAACGGTAAATTAATTTGCAACTGAGCTTTTATTCATATTTCGGTCATGATTTTTATGATTTTGACTGTTCCTCCTGCAACACTTGTCACAGAAGTGTGCACATGCAATCCGTTGACACCTCTACTATTTACTTTCTTCGTTTCCTTAGATGAGCCTCACTGAAATAGAAATTTGCCATACTTCTTCACCTCCTTCTTTTCCCCTCTTCAGAATGGATATGGTTCATATGCAAGGATTGGCATGGCAGAAAAATCTTTTTTATTTCCAGTAACATGTGGGAGGGAAGGAATGGTTTGACTGTATACATCTACATAAATATTATGATGTTATTCTCAAGCGCGCGCGCTCGCTCATGTTTTAGTCATTCCTTGCCTTATATTCACCAGCCATTGAGACCTTGCCTCAGCCATTGCACAGGGTGACTTAAAAAAGGGAGCTGATGACTTAAAAAAGGGAGCTGATGACTTAAAAAAGGAACTGCAGACAAAAAAGGTCTGGGATATTTTTTTGAGTGCTTGTCTTTGCAACTGAAGGAGTTGACCTTTTCCTGAGGGTGATGTGTTTTAGATGTATGATATACCCAATTTTTGCCTGCTGTTATTAGGAAGTTTAAACTCTGTCAGTGAGTCCTCAGAACTCCCGGTAAAACCAGCTGTACATGGAGGGGAAGCACGTTATGGCGTTGAGCTCTGCAGCGCATCTGAGAAAGGAGGTCCTTCCCTAGACCTTTTTGTTTTTTTCTCTAGCAGTTGGTACTATAAAGAAGAGGGATATTAAGGACTATTTTACACTCTGTTTCTCTCCCAAAGAAACAACGTGCGCATTTATAATATGACCTTGGGGTTGTTTTAACTCAGTGTTGTTTAAGAATTGATTTAACTTTCCGATTGTTTCCTCCCTCAACTCTGAAGAGCTGTTTTCAGTCTCCTTTGATGTACTCTTACCCTCCTCCCTCTGCATTTAATCAATGCTTCTGCGTTCGTTCGGTCTTGCAGCTCTGTCCTTGCGAGCTTCAATAGCCTCATCGTCTTTGGTTCTGCTAAAGACCTCGCGGAAAGCACTGAGAAACATTCTTCTTGGAAACAATTCTGCCTGCATCTCATCAATTTCATTTGCATCCAATCGTGATTTTATTTTTTTTTTTCCTTGTTGCCGACTCACCTTGTCCTTCCCTACCCCTGATGTGTACGGTGGTTTCCTGACACCCTTTGTCATTCTGTCTTCCAGATTGGTGTTCCGGTTAGTAATTAGTCCTTGTGCTTGTGCCCCCCAGCTCTGTTGCATTCTGTCCTGAGGTAGCGATGCACTAGCTCCTTCTCCTGAAGTTGGTTCTCTCCCTGTTGTTTGCCTCTAAGACTGTTTGAGGGGTTACACGATGAAACCAATAGATTACTGATCTTTTTTTTAAATGCTCTGCCTTTACGAGGAACCTTATTATTAGCCTGGGAGTTATAACCTGGTTCCCTGGAGATCGGAGCAGAAAGTGGAATTCTACCAGCACCACCGAACGTGTGTTCAAGGGCTGGAAATGTGCGGCTGGGGACACAGGAGGCAGGAGCTTCCTGAGAAAGACACAATTGCCAAGAGAAATGCGGGTGGAACAATGGTCTGTTTTCTTTGTCATCTCTCCCCAGGTCTTTAATGTTTGCGTTTAGCCAACTTTCTGAAAGTTAAAAGCCCTTTCAGCCCATCTGGTTTTGAGTGATCTCCACCAGTCAGCATTAACCAGTCCCTCCAGGACAGGAGAGTTAAAAACAACTCTGCTTATTGACTTCCTGATCTTGAAGGAGTTGAACTGTTTCCAGCCATTAAAGGTAATTTGAAGTTTTCTCAGAAGTGTAGAAATGGGAATAAGTAATCGTAGGCCCTCTTACTTGCCAGCCCTGCAGGGATTTAGCTGTTACTCACTGACAGCTTTTTTTTAACCTTTATACGACCTCCGAGGGATTTATGACCCACACTTGGAGAAAACAGTGCTAATCTAGTGCCCTTCCTGATCTCAGATGCCACCTTTCTGTGAATAAAATGTGTCTTATGCTCTTCTCCTATGACTCTTCTCCTGTGGAACACCATCGTTCTTAGGAGAAATGCAACGTGCAGTGTTGGTGTTACTGGGAGATATGCGGCAGGACTGTGAGGCCGCATGTAAAGCTTGTTAACCAGTTCAACTGGGCACAAGGAAACAGTAGAGGGGGACCCAGGTTGTAAGATCCCATTGAGCAGAACCTCAGGGACAAGGGATGATGTAAAAATGATAGAATCATAGAATGACTTGAGTTGGAAGGGACCTTCAAGATCATCCAGTCCCACCCCCCTGCCATGGGCAGGGACACCTCCCACTAGAGCAGGTTGCTGAGAGCCTCATCCAGCCTGGGCTTCAACACTTCCAGGGATGAGACTCCACAACTTCTCTGGGCAACCCCTTCCAGCGTCTCACCACCCTCAGAGGAAAGAACTTCTTCCTAATGTCTAAAGATGGCACCTTCTTACTTAGTAGTTGCTCTTTGCAGTCTGTTTTACTGATCGAGATATGTATCTTAGAACCAGTGCTGCTGTAGGAGGAGCTGGCTCCTGTTCCACTGTAAGGATTGTGACTTGTCAGGGGTTTTATTTTTGGTGGGGTTGGTGTAAGATGCAGAAAGCAAGTTTTTGGGTTGGCTTTTCAACGCAGAGTTTGCAGTCCTCTTGCAAGGCGTGGGTGTTCTTCCCCATCAGTGGACAAAAGACTGTAGTTTCTCCTCGTATATATATGTATATTATTTTACTTTTATTACTTATACTGGGCTAGCAACAGGAGAGTTTTCCTCCCTTCTCTTGACGTCACGACCGTCAGATCCAGTGCTGTAATTTTTGTTGCTAGCACGGTGTGTCTGCTGCTGGAGAGGCTTTTTGCCTTTTGTCTTTCTCCCCTTACTGGTGCCGTGCTTTTGGCTCTTTAATGGTTACTCCACTATTGAACTCCACAGGGGAACTTATCCCTGGACATTTCTCTGACCTCATCCAGAGAAATCCAACAGCTCTTCTCCCCATGTTCCCGGCAGGAGCTTCCTGCTTGCTTTTTGTGTCTCAGCTACTACACACACATTACTTAGGTTTGGCTCCTTTGATAAAAACTCACCTAATGAGCTATCACAGAGAGCAGCTAATGGCAGTGCAGCCTCTTCCCCTCTCCCCATATAATTTTTTTTCCCCATGTAATTTTTTTTCCCCATGTAATTTTTTTTCCCCATGTAATTTTTTTTCCCCATGTAATTTTTTTTCCCCATGTATTTTTTTTTCCCATGTAATTTTTTTTCCCCATATAATTTTTTTTCCCCATATAATTTTTCTTACCTACTGGTGAAGTCTTTCTGCACTCTGTGATTAATTTTTCTAATCTGAGACTTTTAAATGAATCATAAATTAATGCATCTGGCTATTACTCTGAGTATTTGAGATCTGCGTGGCCTTGTGCTCCTATACACTCTTACATCAGTGCTGTAAGTTATTAACCATTAAACAACAACTGAAAATTTACTTCATGCGCAGGTTGCGTAGAGTGCTGTTGTCCTGGGCAATAGCTGTTCCACATCATTCAAAATTGTCTTGTTTCCTGAGACATCACATATTTGGGGAACTTACTCGCTCTGAAGGTGGTGAGACCCTGGCACAGGTTGCCCAGGGAAGCTGTGGGTGCTCCATCCCTGGATGTGTTCAAGACCAGGTTGGACAGGGCTTTGAGCAACCTGCTCTAGCGGGAGGTGTCCCTGCCCGTGGCAGGGGGGTTGGAATGAGCTGATCTTTAAGGTTCCTTCCAACTGAAGCCCTTCTATCATCCTGTAACAGTGGGTTGCACGCTCTGAGGGGTTCTTGGTGTTACTGCTTATTGCAATGAATGATTCCCATCAGAAATTCTGAGTTGTTTTCAGTACTGCAAGACATCTTTCCTTATCAGAGTGTGGGCTTGGTAAAGTGAAATAAAATGACCTATATTCACTGATTATTTTCTTTTTTTTCCAATTTTGTAGGAAGGTAAAATTCGATAGTTACATGACATGGCTGTGATTTGATAGGAGGTGTTAAATGGCCGGTTCAGTCGTGCAGTATTTGTCTTCTCCTTCTAGAGAACAGGAGGGATTTGTCTTCTCTTATGTTTTACTTCCTCATTTCTTTTCTGTCAGTCTGTTCAGTCACATAATATGTTCAGACAACAAGGGAATTTGACAGTTAATTTCTGTTATTACGGTGTGGAAGATGTTCGGAGAGAACTTTGAGGGAACAGGAGAAAAGCTCAAGAAAATGAGACAGAAAGATTAAACCTTAGACCCAAGTCAGCTCCTGCAGGGCATTGTACCGCTCCAGCACATCCCTTGTTATGACCACAGTTCATGTGCTGTTCCGTTAAATACCTACTTTTTATGAGCCCCAGAACACTCACAGAAGTTTCTTTGTACCACTTCAAGTAATAAGAACATCTGATACTCTGAGGACCTAAATATTCTTCTGTTCAGTTTCAAATTATGAGGCTTTTGGGTGATCAGTGCTTTTCAAAATTCAGACCTCTAGCTTTGTGCTGCGTTCCGTAACTTTTTTGTGCCTGAAGGCGCAGATATTTGGCATCATTTAGAGGTAAGAGGAAAAACTGGCTGTGTTTTGAAACCAAGACTGTAGAAAATTATTTTGAAATAATCTTGCCGTGTGCATTTCATTCTCTCTTGTCATAGTGCCCATTACACTCTGAGCTCATAAAGCTTAATTGACAAGTTCATCAGTAGTGCTGCTTTATTCATGGCTTCCACATGCAAAGAGCTGACCATGAGGGAGCTTCTAAGATAAATGATGAGAAAATAAGAGATAATGTTCAAAATATTATGTTTCACCTTTTTTCTTTCGGATGAAAGAAGAAAAACTTATGTGGGGACGGCTTGATTTGGGATTGATGGCTTAACGGTAGCGTGCTTTCATGTACATCTTCAGAAAGTGTAGAGTTCTGAAGAGGACCTATGAGGATGGTGACCAGACTTAGACCTTAAGCAACAAGTGATCAATGGTGAATATGCAAAATTTAATAGCCTGCAAGTGTGAGAAAACGAGAAAAGCGTCTCTGCTGTTTCTTAAAGAGCTCTGTGGTGTTCTAGGCTTAGATATTTGAAATGTTGTTGTAACTGCTTGCTTAAGTGATATATGCAGTGTGGGAGATGCAATTTTATTGCTGCAAGCGTAGCTACAGCAAAAATATGGGCTGGGGACGAGTATTTAAAATGACAGTGGTGCATAAAAGGAACCTGACAAGTTGCGAAAACTGGAACTTCTATCGCTTCTTGCATGATATTCCGGGAAGTATGTTAAAAGGAAACAAGACTAATCTTAATGAAACATGACCTCTCCACTGTGCCAAATTACTACAAACTGAATCTGACTGGCTGCTGCACTGGTGACATTTTCTAATGCAATTTAATGGATTCCAGCACTTGGCCGGGCAGCTGTTGAAAGCTCCCATTGATTGTGGCCTATGTCAGCTTTTCATCTGCCTGTTTTGCATTTCAATTATCATCCCCAGCTCATTTTCCCCTCTTCTGATCAGGTGGGTATCTAGCAAATGTCTACTATCAAAATAAGCCCGATATTGCATGTAATTTCCTGCAACGGTTCTGTGCCATCTCCAGTTCGCGTTAAGCTCTTGTCTCCGTTAATAACTAAACCACACTTCACAGATAAAACTTGCTGTTTACTCTTCATGTTTTCCAGGCTTGCTCTGCTTATTTCTCTTCAGTGAGTTTTGATTCTTTACTGCACTTTCATTTAAATCTGGGATGGTCAAAATCCCTCCTCCATCCATAGGGCATACATATTTCCTTACTATATTCTTCATAGAAGAAAGTTGAAGTCTCGGCTTGTAGTTTTCCAGAGAATAAGATGCCCAAGTTTATCTTTTACACCTCTTTCTTGGTTATGTCACTTAAACTGTTCATGCTTAAGTTTAATGGTCTTTAAAAGGAACACCATAATACTTAATTTGTTGGATTATTGTGATCTAATTAATAAATCCTTTGGAAAATCCTTTGAAGTTCTCCTCTGTAAGGTGCTTTATAATATGTAATAGTCGTAGCAATAGATTACTTGAATTTGCTGGGTTTCACCCCAATATATGGATCAGACATTTTTTGTTTTATTCTCCCCACACATACTGCTTCATTTTGTGGGTCATAGCTAAGTTATTTCACACCTCAGTTCTTACCTCTAAGTAACGATTTTTTCCCTTGTGTGTACATGTATCAAATAGAATTTTAAAGATTCATTATTCATATTCCATATAAACTGCTGCAGTCCTTAATTATATAAAAAAAAACAAAACACTCAAAAAATGTAGATTATTTTCCTTTCAGCCTTCTCTGCAGTTTAGAAGCATGCAGTGAAAAATACAGGTGAGGCATACGGCCTGGAGTCAGAATCTTAACTGGGCCAAAATGTGCAGTGTTATTAATATTTTTTGATACCGTGCAATATTTCAAAGAGGGTACCAAAACCCCAACTTACTTTTTGACCTTAAGCTTCATGCTTTTTGATGGGGAGAAAAAGAAACCCAGCCGCACCGTATGAATTCTGTAAGTGTGCCATTGTCTCTGAAAGACAGCTAAATCTAGGAAGAACACAAAATTGTTATGGGAACTATTGAAGAACATTTAAATACAACTGTAATGGTAGTTTTAAACTGATATAATCTGATTTTCAACAGGTTACTGTATTTGAAGGCACCATTTGTGTTCCTGGTGAATGCTATAGGTTACTTAAATGTCCTGAGTGGAGAATTTGTAGTCATAGAATCATGAAATGGTTTGGGTGGGCAGGGACCTTTCAAGGTTGTCTGATCCACCCCCCTGCAGGGAGCAGGGACATCTGCAACTCGAGCAGGTTGCTCAGAGCCCCATCCAACCTCCCCTGGAATGGGGCCAGGGATGGGGCCTGGGCCAGGCTCTCACCACCCTCATTGTAAAAAAAATTCTTCTTTCTCTCCAATCTGAATCTCTCCTCTTGTAGTTAAAACCACGACCCCTTGTCCTGTCCCAACAGGCCCTGTTCACAAGTCTGTCCCCATCTTTCTGACAAGCCCCTTGAAGTCCTGAAAGACCACCAGAAGTTCTCCCTGGAGCCTTCTCTTCTCCAGGCTGCACAAGCCCAGCTCTCCCAGCCTGACCTCCCAGCAGAGGGTCCCAGCCCTCCCAGCATTGCTGGGGCTCCTCTGGCCCCGCTCCCAGAGCTCCCCGTCTCTCCTGGGCTGAGGACTCCTGAGCTGTATCCAGCCCTGCAGGGGGGGTCTCCCTAGAGCCCTGGGAGCAGAGGGGCAGGATCCCCCCCTGGCCCTGCTGCCCACGCTGCTGGGGATGAGCCCAGGGGAGTAGGGGCTGCTGGGCTGTGAGTGACCAGGGGCAGCTCTGCTCCAGCTCCTCACCTCCAGCACCCCCAAGTCCTTCTCCCTGGGCTGCTCTCCATCCCTTCACCCCCAGCCTGGGCTGTTAGCATGGGCTGACCCAACCCAGGTGCAAGACCTTGCACTTGGCCTTGTTGAACCTCATGAGGTTCACTGTGGGCCCACTTCTTGAGCAAATTACCCATTTCAATTTTCTTTCTGTAGTAAAATCTACTCCAGTTTTTTATGCAATGTCAATCTGGCCTCACAATGCAATTAAATATCAGATATAAATAAAACCGTAGTTGTATGAAGCACTTGCAAGAGCAGGACCCAGCAATGGCATTCTCCTCCTGTGTTATTGCTAAATACTCCATCTTCATCAAATCATAGAATCATCAGGGTTGGAAGGGACCTTGAAGATCGAGTTCCAACCCCCCTGCCATGGGCAGGGACACCTCCCATTAGAGCAGGTTGCCCAGAGCCCCATCCAGCCTGGCCTTAAACACTTCCAGGGATGGGGCTTCCACCACCTCTCTGGGCAACCTGTGCCAGGGTCTCACCACCCTCGTGGGGAAGAACTTCTTCCTAACCTCCAATCTAAATCTTTATACTTTTAACTTTTCTTAAATTAAAATTATTCCTTTAGCAAGATGAGGAAAATGAAGAAGTAGGATAATTTAACAGCCGAAGCGGCTTTTCAGAAAATTGCCCGACTTATTGGCATCATTCACAATTTGCCTGGCACCGTTATATATCTAATGTAAGATGACTAACTTCATTAAGGCTGAAAGGAGGGGCAGCCAACTGAGGCTGTAGCTCTCCTCCCAACTGTTGCTTAATCATTTCTATTTATCAGTGAAGAAGGGATTGCTCCAGAATTAAAGAACTTTTCCTTATCCATACAAATAAAGATGTCGCCAAGTGCTGTGAGTTTATGCAACTGAAAAAAAACCAACCCAAAACCAAAAAACAAAAACCAGAAGAGGCAGAAAGTTTGTAATGTATTTGAGAACAGTATTAGAATTATTGGAGTTCAGGGAATAAAACTGGGAAAATATTAATAGGCTGTCAGAGGATAACACTTGTAATACTGTAGCAAGAGTTACTCTGCGTATCTTTTGTGTTCCTTTACAAATATTGCAAGCTTTAATTAAATCCTCAGCGCTCCACTGAGAGTTAACATTTTTAACCCTGCTGTAATGAAAAGCTGCATAGTAGCATATCTTTTATAGAATTAGAAGCTGTTTCCTGCTCTTGAAAACAGGCGAAAAATAGGAGCTCAGCCTTTTTTCTGTATTTATATTCAACTTATAGTAGTACGTCAGGCATTTAAATATTTGCTTGTGTAATCCTATTAATCTCATTTGTATCACGATCAAACTAATGATGAAGTCTTGAACTCTAAAATTTAAGAAACATTTTAGAAAAGGTGAGAACGACTTTTCCAATCTAACTTTTCATCCTTTAGCTGCGTACAGTTTGCGCTCCCAAATGGCTGCTTGCAGGTGTCACGCAGGGTTATCGTAGGAGTATATTTACATATTTTTGACATGCTCTTATTACCTTTGTGGTTGAAAGAATGTATGGGGTATTACCGTTTTGAATATTTTTCTCCGTTTCCTGTAATTTGGGAAGGGGACAGTGACGGAATAAATAAGAGATAGATTGATTTGATTTCCTTGCTGATTTCTGAAAGGGTTGGTGTAGCAACTTCTGTAGTAGGTGCCAATGACTGGGCCTGGGCATAGACATCTGCTTTGAAAGTCCTGGCCCTGATTAAATCTTTTTAAATTCCACAGCGATCGGGAGACATTAGATTTATTGTAGCCTGAACCTTGATCTTTTACATTTCTTTCTTCTGATAGCCCTACATTAAAAGCAGTTACTGTAAAAACGAATTTTTTTAAGTGGAAAGATACTGTTGAAAAGATAATAGATATGTAAGAAACAGAGAGCATGAGGAAGCACCGTGGAAGTGGTAGTTTCATTCCTCAGCCTTTTTGCTCTGTTTTTATTATTCTCTGTAGTTAAATATTAATTGAGCCAGTGCCACTTAAGCAAAGTCATTCGTATCATCTCACTGGCCTACGTGGAATTAAGGCAGAATGAAGTTCAGCTCTTTAAGTGAGCGGGAGATAACAATGCCACGCGACACAGGGATGATTGAATTTGCCAGCGGTGTTTGTGCGACGCTTGCTAATTTACAAGGGCATTTTCAAGCGATTCAGCGGCCGGGATTTCCTTGGGGGCAGTTCTCGTGGGCACTGAAACTGAAGCGACGGTTTAAATGGTTCTACTTTTTAGAGCACTTTAGCAAAATCGTCAGCAAATAGCTGGTTTCATAATTAATACAGGAGCTGCAAATCGTGCAAGGATCATTTGCTGTTCGAAAGGAGAGAAAACAACGTTCTCATTTGGCTGGGCACCTTGCACTGGGTTTGTTAGAGCTGTGAAGAAATATCAAAGGCAGGTTGCTGGATGAAGGCAAGACCAGTTACTCACTGATCTGGATGAGCCCACTTCTTTAGTAGATAATACATCTGCTGCAGAGGAAATCAAGAGAGCTGGAAGTCAGAGATCTCAATTCTCTCTTCTCTGTCACTGATGTGCCTTTGCCAAGGCATCCCACCTTTCCCTGCTTCGCTTCCCCTTTGGCTTAGAAACAGGAGAGGCAATGACCCCTTTCAGAAGAACATCCAAGTACTTCATTTTCAAGGCACAATGTGTTATTTCCAACTTCTGTTTTCAACTTACAGGAACTCCTGTTGGGTTTTTTTCCGCTTTGGAACATCCCAGATACATTTTAAAATATGGCTCTTAGTATTTTGCTGCAGTGTCAATATTTTAGTGGAAGAACATGAGGGAGAATGCTCCTCTATTTGTACCCTCTCTATGTATTTGCAAAGAGGGATGAGCTGCTGGACATTTGTCATTTAACTGTGCTCACTTGATTGCCATAAAACCTAATAAAGCAGGAATTTTGGAGCTGGATGTCTCTTTCTGTAACAAGGAAGAAAGGTGACATTCTGGCAAAGGCAGAGAGTAGGAGCAAGACACAAGTTTTCTGCCTCTGCTTCCTCGATTTCCTGTGTACTTTTGAAAGTCTAGAAAAGGCAAATCAAAAATCCTCTGTAATTTTTGTGAGCAATGATTTTTTAAAATTTTTTTATTTAGTGTTTTTTTTTGGAAACCGTTAGCTTCAGTAAAACTGCTCCAGCTTCATTGTTGCTAGTTGCGACCCTTGTGTCTGTAATAACTTTTGTAAAAAACTTTCTCACTCTGCATAGTATATGAATAGCGTATATCTGAAATACTCAAGGATTCGTCATCGTCATAGAATCATAGCACACCAAGTTGGAAGGCACCTCAAGGATCATCTGGTCCAACCTTTAAATATCTTTCTCTTCAAAAACCTCTGGAGGGAAAGATAAAATGCAATTTCAAAAACCTGTAGGGAGGTGGAAATGTGAAAATGGTAATTCCTTGTCATCAAAACAAGGAAAAAGTATTTTTTGTTTGGACTTCTTCCTGATGAGCTCTTCGGGATTTTCCACACTGCAAAAGGGGCTCCTGGAGTGAGCAAAGTTGGCAGTTGCCTCAAGGAGTGCGCCGGTGAAGACAGAAAATCAGTGATGCATCCTCTGTCTCATTTATATGGAGCAAAACATTAGAAAGTGAAGCTGTTATTCTTGCGAAAGGAGTAGTTCAGGCTCTGGGGGTGTTGCTTGGCTGTTTTATTGCTCTTGCCTATTTCACTTGCCTTTCCAATTCCTTGAATTTTCCTGCCCTAGTTGTACAGTCATGAAAAATTCTTGAGGACCAGTTGTTTAGGCTGAATCTTGGTAAAGCCTCCTCAGCTTTTGTCAGTCTTTGAATATTTTAGAGCTTTACAGATTTACCAGGTGAAGCTCCTTCCCGAAATCTGCGTCCTTGACGCCATCCAGTAGCTTTTCTGAAGTTACTGGGTCTGCTAAACTTTTGGAACAAGAGGCGACGTCTGACTCTGAACTGACGTTTCTTTTCACTGGGCTTATATTACCTAGGGAAAGGCTACAATATTTTTCTTTTCAGCTTTTTTACACATACTGAAGATAGATTTGTGGTTTTTTAACTTCAAAGTCATTCAATTCCTTTGCTTGCAAAAATAACCCCAAAGTAAAAGTAAAGAACAGAAAGGACTGCTGGGAATTGAGTGGCACTGATGATTAATGGCTTTCTGCCTCTGAAAAAATGCAAACCAGTTATGAAATTTCTTGGAGAACATAACTGGAATTTCATATTTGAGTTCATATATGTATGCACACATGTATTGCTATGCTTGCATGCATTCTTCCTGGCATACTGGTGAACTTTCCATGGAAAATTTTGTTGACTGCTGAAATATCTTCAAGTAAAGGAGTTAACATTGTAATTACTGTTGCTGTGACAGCCTTTGGAGCGTATGAAATGACACTGAATTGAACAGGAGACTGAGATCCAGGGGCTGGATATTCCCACGGAAGCTGAGATTCAAATCCAAGTACGTCGGTCATGTTTGGGAAGCTGGTGCTAAGTAGATTGAACTAATCTCAGAAGGAAGTTGGTGTAAAACCAGCTGATGCTTCCCGTAAGGAGCAATTACCGTGTCGGAGACCAGAATTAAAGATAGAGCCTCTGAGGTCTGGCTTGACTGCAAAGCCTGTGTGAAAAGATAGGATTTTGCTTTTTCCTTCTTTCCTGTTCTTACGTCCTGTTCTGTTTGCATCGAAGTGAATTTCATTAGATCTCTTTCAAGTGTTTGAAAACACTCGACCAGTTAGTGGCTGTGTGGCAAACGGTGTGAACAGCTTTGGGGGCTACTTTCTTCCATTTTGGAGATGCCGCTTTCTAAAATGAGTGGGAAGCGGCGCTGGGCTCCGGGGCGCTCTACACTGCTACGATGTTCAGTTGGTCACTAACCAGGAATGACACCAGGCAGAGCCATGCCTTAGAGTTTTTATCCACATCATTAAACAACTGGAGTTTTGCCCACAAGTCAGAGCAGAAGACTGATGCCAGCGACTTCGGGTCACAGTTGTGCTCCTGATTTATTTCCTGGCCTTAAATGAGTTATCTTGCGTCTGTCCTCGCTTTTAAGGTCAATTTTGGGGTAGGATTCTTTCAGCATTGCTGGCATGATTTGGACTTCCAGATGTTCCTGCAATAGATGTAATAAGCATAATGAAAAATAATGTCGTTCACCTTTGCGTAAGAAATATTTGAGTGCAGAGTATATATTGTCCTTGACTGAACGGATTAGGCTGGAATTGGTAAGACCAACCTGTTATTATTCAGAGAGACCGAAGCAGATATTACCTCTGGCTTCAACCCACGTTGTCAATCATGGGCTGTTAAATCTGTTCTCACAGTCGCTTCTCTTTGTCTTATCACTTGAATATGGAAAAAGTTCTGTTCATGTGAGGAATACAGTAGCTTCACCCTTACCTTCTTTTCTTTTTCGATGAGTCACAGACCTTAGAAGATGGATAGAGATTAGTCAGCTGCTTGGTTGCATTTTCAGGACGGGGATAGGCCGTAAGAAAAAAGAAAACGCTGCTGGCTCTGGAGTTGAGAGAGACCATACGGCGGTTGCGCATATCCCTTGTTGCAGCTCGTTGCTTTTAAACAATAGAAACAAGGAGGGGGTTTGTTGAACACTGGAGATACCAGCTCCATACGTCTGACTTGGACTACGGAGCCACGAAGAAGAAAATTCTTTACAATGAGAACAATTAAACATTGGAATAGTCTCCCAAGGGTAGTGGAGGACTCCCCTGCACTGGGCCATTTTAGGACTCAACTTGACAGGGTGTTGGGTCAGCTCACTTAAACCAATTGTTGTTTTTTTTTTACTTCAAAAGTTGGACCAGATGATCCTTGAGGTCCCTTCCAACCTGGCATTCTGTGAGATCATTCAGCCCTGATTTTACGCTCGCCCTTCTGTATGCTGAGTCAAGATGGAAGGAGCTGAGCAAGCTTGGCAAGGGCAGTCATGTGAAACAGAGCTTATTGCTGAGATGCAGGAGCTCCCAAACCGTGGTCTTCCATATCCAGGGCGACATCAACTGCGCGGCCAACGCACCCTGCGAGAGGCGCCTTTGAACATCTTTACTTCAGTGTAATTAAGCAGCAACGCGAGCTGCAGTCGCCTTGATGGTTCCAGTCTCGTGTACCTCGCTGACAGTTTCCCTGTGTTTTCTGCATTGTGGCTCTGCTTTGATTAGGCCCAGATACATTTAATTAGCAGGTTGTTTGATCAATTAGATAATGAACCCGAAAGTCACCTTCTTGCTTAGATGTGCTTTGAACAACAATTTTAATCTTCGTGACAGCTCCTCTAGAAGGAAAAAGGGGAGAAACCAATGTAATTAAGATCTGAGTGCACAAAAGTGCAGCACAAAACCTAAAAATACTTTGAACTCTAGAACAGGGAAGACGGAGTTGGGTGGATGTAAAATCTGAGCTTTCCAATTGTTTTCCTTTGTTCGTGTTGAGGTCTATGATGAATAGGAGAAAGATATTTGAAAGCATTTGATATTGAATTGTCTTTGCTCCCACTGCATTGATTTCTCCAGCACCAGATTTAGGCTAATGCTGAGTGGAAATTAAATGTTGTTTCGTGCCTATGTGGTGCTGTTGTAGAATGCTCCTAAGGCTCTAATGAATAGCACTAGGTAATAAAAATAATAGTAATAAAAAAAAAGACCACTTACTGGAAAAATTCTGAAACATTGAGATGGAAAGAAGTGGAAAACATCTCCACTGACCCAACAAGTCTTTCTGCACTGCTTGAATTAAGAGAGGTTTCTTGAGGTGGGGGTTTATTACAGGAAAAAAAAAATAATGGATTTGTTAAAAGGAATTTTTTTATGTGACTGAGTGATACCAGCAACGTTAAAACATCCCTCTAAGTGTGCAGATACCAGTACCGTTAGGACAGGGTTCATTATGTTCTCTAGACTCCGCCACCATCAAGATTATTTAAAAGTTTTGTCTTGAGCATTATTCACTCTTTGTGGGATGTGTTCTCCGTTTTCTTTTTATGCTTTAGGCACACACTTGTTCACAGATTTAAGTCCCAAATCCATGCAGAAATGCAAAATCTAAAAGGAGAACCTCCTCATAGCTAACAAAGTCAGGTTTATATTTGCTCTTCCCATTTTCTTCTCACATTACTGTGCTGTCTCCTCTTTCCTTTCACTGGGAGGTCTTTCACTTGGGAAGATTAATCCTTTGGAAGATCGGATCAATGTGTTCCCTATAATGTTGCTAATATTTCTGGTCTCTGACATCCTTTCTCTACCGACAGGAACCTAAGGAAAGTCTTTGCAAGTCAGACCACCGATCCATATAGTTCAGCATCTTTTTCCTGTAGTAGCACAGAGCAGGTCTGTAGAAATGAGTAGAGGAAAAGAACAAAAGCATAATAATAATTTATTGATTTACTCTCCAGTGTTTTCAACTTGAGACTTCTTTGGGATGTTATTTTTGTGGTATTCTTGGTATTTTTTCATCCTACTAGCATGTCTCCTCAGTTTTTGGTGCCAGGTCACCATGGTAACTGCTTTTTATCATGGTGAATGCCTCTTAGCCTAAGTGCTGCTACTGATTCGGTATCACCACAGGGTTGTCTGGCCTGATATTGTTTCCAGAAGGAATGATATGAACACACCAAAGAGCTAGAGCTGGTCAAATGTCGCTTCTTCTTCCTTAGCTCTTCAGTCTCTGGCTCTTTTCAGCTCAGATGAATTTCTGAGCCTGAAGTAGATCTATATTTAATAACTCCATTTATTGGACTGCTCTTCCAAATACTTGTCCAGCATCCATTTGTGTAACTCCCTGCTTTTGGAAAGAGATAGTTCCTTTTGTGTCCTGATACATTCACTTTTTACTTTTCAAAGCTTGTATAGAGAGAAGTGGCAAAAAAATATTCATTATTTCTATATCATGTGTTGTTTTATGGACTTCCATTACTTTACCCTCCTGTGTTTCTTTTACAGAATTCTAGTCCATTTTGTCGTGCCTCATATAGAATTTGGTCCGTGTCTTTCATCACCTCAGCTACTGTTGTGTAAACTTTCTTCAACTCCCCTGTATCCTTTCTGAAATGTGGCACAACGTTCGACAAGTAGGAATGTCAAGCTAAAAGCCAATGGCAGTGTTTTCATTTTCTGCTCTTTCCCTAATAATTCTTGATGTTAATGTACTTTTTTTGACTTCTATAAAATCGGTTTTGGAGAGTTATCCATTTTATCTTCGCAATCCTTCTCGGCACAGCTTTTCCCTTGCGTTATAGAACACGTTTATCTGCGTTATCCTCAAACTCCGGCAGACTATCCCATTATTCCTACATGTGCCCTTCCCTTTTTGCTGTAAAAGCGGCTGGATGCTGAAACTCATTACTGCATAAATAAAAAATAAGAGAAAAAAAATATTAATTGTGAAATAAATTCCATGTGACCTAGCAGGTCAGTCTGAGATAGTGTTTCAAGCCAACTGAAGTGAGGGAAAAACATCAAATACTAGGATTTCTGAATCGCTGAAGAAATTGGTATTCCTTCTTATATAAGCCTTGGTCAAAGACGGTCAACAAGAAGCTCTTGGAGAATCAGCTTAATCAGACTTACAGAGCTTCAAAGAAACATGCTTCAGGGCCACTAGGTTCCTCCCTCTGCAGCAGGCAGAAGGATGGTCTTAGATGTTGTCTCTAGACAGGGCAGAAATGCTTTCTGGGCTTCCATCTCCATTGGAAGCTCTGACAAATTTGTCTTCTTGCCAAGGATTTTTTTGGGGGGGAAGAGAATGTCTTGTAAAATTCCTGACCAGTCTTATTATTCGGACCACTAAGCATAAAATCAAACCGAGGTGGTCGTTACCTCCCAGGGAAGCCTGGCTTTATTTTAGTAAAACCAGCAAAAAAACAGTGGATGTTGACACATGGACTAGCTGCTTCTGCAGCAAATCCCAGTATAGACACGTGGCCAGTTGTCATTTCACAAGACGGAAAGCATCATGGCTGGCTGCAGGACGGTAATATAACCTGACACTTAAAAATAATATCTCATTATAAAATCATAAGAATTGTCAATAGCAGCACAATGACTCACCAAGGCAGGTAATTCATTACCATGACCTAAATCTAAAGGAAGAGGGAATGATTTGGTGGAAGAGGAAAGATTAAGGCATCCTGGGGGAGGAAAACTACCAGCAGCTAAGTTTGGGGAGGTCTACAGAGAAGCATTCGTATTTTTAAATGTTAAATTCTTTTGTTATTTATCACCCGCTAATCTCACCTAACCCCGGGAAAGGCATGAATTTTGGACTCTGTTTCTAGAGAATCCTGGGAAACATGCCTGCTCACGCAGTGTTACTAATAATAGCATTAATTATTAAAGCCGACAGAATTTTTATAGCTAACGCAAGTGCTCTTTGCACTCTGCGCTTTTCTCCGGCTTGGACAGCGAAGAATCACCAAGCAGGTTGTGTTTCTGCTCTCCGTGTGTTAGTTGTGATCGTAGCACGGCAGGAAAATGGTAAAATGTAAAGGGGCGAAGGTGAAAACCAGGCAAATAATCTCTTGGGTTTCAAGGAAGTTTTCTGTTGACAGTGCAGTCTTGTGTTTTCCTTCCTTTCGTGGAAAATCTGGATACCTGAATAACGCAGAATTTTCATGTGCCCGGTGGCTTTGATAATCTCATTATAAAGATTAACATCGTTCTTCGTGATCTTTCTAATAAAAAATAGTGTTTGTGTGTGGGGAAAAGCTGTATTTTAAACTGAGCTCTTAAGCTCTGGAGAGATTGAAATCAAGTGATTAATTAAAAAAAAACAACAAAAAAGGGGTTTGCCTTCATCTGAGCTCCAAAGAAAGGGAATTAAAACAGATACACAAAACAGTTTTGACGGTCATTTCTGTATCTTACTAAACTTTTTATGCTTGATTCCGATTTATATGCACCATCAGCCAAACACAACTTTAAAATCACTTTTGAGCCTGCTGTGTTCAGGCACTTTGAGCTCGCATTCTAAGGGTTAACTTTCTTTAGAACAATTAATAGAATAGCATTTGGGAGCTGGGCATTGATTTTCAGGAAATCAGCTGGCTAGGGTAAGACAAAATTTGTAGAAATGCTGGGTAACTTAGAAAATACAGAGCCAGGCTTTGACAGCTGCGATCTGGAGAATTTTCTTGCCGTTTTCTACAATTCTGGAGTTTCGTATTTTGCTGAGTATCTCTGGTTGTATTTAAAGGATATTGCCAATGGAAAGAAAGTCGCAGTGCTTTATGTGTAGAAATACTTCTTTTTAAGTTTGGTGCAGAAGGAAATGCCGTAGATTGATTTTTTTATTTTTTTTTTTACTACAATCACAAGAGTTGGAGTTGCTTCCCTATGCCAAAATATTTTCCTCAACAACTTCAGGACTTGCCTTGCCCTCTAATTAATCTTCTGGCCAAAGACGGCCGCGCTCGGCGTTTCTCTGACTCCTTTTGTCCTCGTTACTCTCTGCCCACATTTAGGGTATGAATAGCCATCCGTACGTGATTTTTCTCTCATATCCTGCCAGGGGAGGGCTCTACTGTGCATAGCAACGTGTCGGCGTTTTGAAAGACTTCTTCCCTGCAGGAAGCAGTAGCTCTAGAAATGATTAAAACAAAGCCTAAAGTGTCACCTCAGACGAATGAAATTCCATCGTCAGGCAACTCCGGGTTGACACTTCTGTGAGACCCTTTAAGAGGCAGCTTGAGGAGAGAAAATTAAAGTTGCAGTGAGAGGAAACAAAACCAGCTCTCTTTTCCCTGGCAAGAGTGGAGGACAGTATGTCGATTATTCTCAGAGAAGTTGATCTCACAGCCAGTCACCCTATCTCGGCACAAAGAAGCACTCACAGCATGGCTTTGGATGGCTGGCAGTGAGAACTATTGTTCATCATCTCCAAAAAAATGAAGTATCCCTCTGTCTTGGAGCTGTAGCTTCACTCATGTGTCCCTTGGTATGTGGGGAGACAGTTGAGGAACTGCCTGATCAGCTCAACCTAGGGATGATCCTCATCCATTCTCCCATCCCTGAGAGCGGGCAGGACGGAGAGCTTCGGTACGGGAGTCCTGCCCAGATGGCAGTTACACGATAACCGTGCGTAAGGAAGTTTTCTTTTAGATTCATCTAATTATATATATTGATGCCAGCTTGGAAACGCGGGGCTTTGTAGTTTTTTTCATTCAGGTTGATGACGGTCGTGGTTTGAAGCCACTCCAGATGTTCCCAAACACCTCCCTGACCCCTCTATGTTTAAATCCAGGTAAGCCTCTACCTCTGGTGGCACCTCTTGGTTGTGAGCAGCAGAGACCAGCAGCTTTCTTGGGGAGAACATCAGTACTTAGTGAGGTTCCTGGTTTTTAGGAAAGCACAGCACCAGGGAACCCTTTCTGTGAGCTACAGCCTTCCTGAACAAGGAAGTTAAAGTCTCCTATAGGGGCACTCCTGCACCATTTAAACAACACTACATTTGACTGCGCAAGACGGCAGAAAAATAGACCTTTTTCACGTGGAGGCTGAATCCTGAGGTTGGAATCTTCCGCTGCTCTTCAGATCAGGTAGAAATGGGAGCTTAACTCAGATGGTTCCTGCACACTCCAGCATTTCTCTCTCAGCTGCGTGTGAGAGTTTAGCTGCAATTTTGCCTCGGGCGCGGAGCCAGTCCCCGCAATGCCGAGAGAAGTGATACTTCAGAGCTGCTCTGTTACTTCTTTTCATCACTGCTGAGTGTTGTTTTACTTTTTCCCTCCTTTCAGAAAGAAACCCATCATCCGGCATGTGGGCTGTCAGCGGCCCCCTCGCCCTCTGGTTCTTTTTTGGTTGGGCCCTGCCAACCGTCCACAACCTTCCCGCAACCCCAGCTTCTCTTCTTCCAGCTGCCCAGCCTCCTTGGGCCCACGACGCGTCCGATAGCTAAGGCAGCGAAATGAAATGAAAGCGCGGCTACTTCCTTATGCTTGTTCTATTTTTATACTTATTCTAAACCAGAGAGCCACGAGTCCTTTCTGTGTCTGGAGGTGGGCTTAGGAATGCTTTGGTAATACTGACAGTTTGTCTTTCTTTGGTCTGGGGAAAAAAAAATCGGGTGGGAGCCAGAGAGGACATGAGCAACTGGGGTGCATTCGGAAGAGTGTGGGCAGCAGGTCGAAGGAGAGTCTCCTTCCCCTCTACTCTGCCCTGATGAGGCCACCTCTGGAGTGTTGTGTCCAGTGCTGGGCTCCCCAGTTCAAGAGCGACAGGGAAATACTAGAGAGAGTCCAGCAGAAGCTACAAAGCTGCTGAGGGGCCTGGAGCATCTGTGTGGCCAGGAAAGGCTGAGAACCCTGGGGCTGTGCAGCTGGAGCAGAGCAGCCCCAGAGGGGAGCTGAGCAAGGCTGAGCAAGAGCTCAAGGGCCCCCGGAGGGCGAGAGGCTGGGGCCAGACTCTGCTCAGGGGTGCCCAGCGCCAGGACAAGGGGCACCGGGCACCAACTGGAACCCAGGAGGTTCCCTGGGAGCGGGAGGAGAAACTTCTTTGGTGGGAGTGTGTTGGAGCCTGGCCCAGGCTGCCCAGAGAGCTTGGGGAGTCTCCTTGTCTGGAGAGATTCCAGAGGCGCCTGGACCCTGCGCTGCTGGGCTCCCTGCTCTGGGTGACCCTGCTGGAGCAGGGGGGTGGCACCAGAGGAGCTCCAGAAGTCCCTTCTAACCCCTATCAGTCTGTGATTCTCTGATTCTGTGAACGTAGACTTGATGAAAAAGGCCTTTTCTATTTTTTCGATCTGAATTTCTGGACAGGTTGGACCTGCCCTGGCCGAACTAACAAAACTCATTGAATTAGATGTTGCTCAAGCAAGAACGCTGTGCTGGTTCATTATATTTTATTGCTGATTTCAGGGCCTTTGGTAGGGAACAGCGTGTGTTCAGATAAAGCTTCTCTGAAGCACCTGTTTGTTGAAACAGTGGAACCCTGATAAGGATATACCAATTAAGATATTTCTAATACGCTGCCCATCTACGGCAGTTCTTAGAAACCGGTAGTGATTTCCGTGTTCGAGTGATCATGTAACTTTAAAAATAGTGATTGTTGCTGATTTTAATGGTATTGGTGGTGATAATAGGACTGAAATGTTCCATGTTTAAAGTAATTGGATTTTCAAGGTTTCAGAAGGACCAAAACTACAGCTGGCGGATTTTTAGATGATGTCTTTGATGATGTGGAGTTTCAGGAGGTTTTCTTGGTGCCTACTGGATCCCAGCTGCAGTAAGGATTTTACGTTGCTGGATGTTTTTTCAAATGAAACACTACATCCAGAACCTGTAGTATTTTGTGGGCATAAGGGTGTCAATTATGTCAATAAGAACTTTATTTTAAAAAAGAAATGGGTCTTCAACAAGGAAAGAGTTTTCCAAGTGGCCAGTCTTAGAAAAGTCAGGGTGGATTTTAGATGGACTTTGTTCCTTTGTTGGTAGACTTGTTTTCCCGGTGCTTTTTAGTCCAAAGGATGAGCTAGAACTCAAAAATTTCTTCACCTAAGGTAATTAAAACATTGACAAGGCAACAACTTTATTTTTAATATGATTTTTTTTTTTTTTTTTTTTTAAGTCACATCAGAAGATGTATTTACTAATTCCACATGACCCATTTGCAGGAGGTTTTGATGAATTCTGGCAACTGGAATGGAATTTTCTCCTGTTTGTGTCTGGTCCGATACGGACCCCACTAATGAGGAGACTGCTCTTTTGGTTCACCATGCAGAGATTAGCTTCATTTCAGTGAAGGCGAAATCTTGGGTCCTGATTTAAAAATAGGTACTGCAGACGTTCCACAGAGGCAAGCTCTTTGCAACGTCTCCTTGGGTACGTGCAGTTCCCTGCCTCGTTTGTGTTTAGTAGTAGAGCATAATTAGATTTCAAATTAATGCCTCACGTGACTGTCCTCAAACCAGGCTGTGCTGGGAGGGAGTTAATTTTGGCTTTTGAGACCTTCATTCCAGTCCTTGCCCCCCGCTTTTTTTTTTTTTTTAAGCACCTGGAAAATACGTATGCTCTGTGTGTTTATATTTATATTTATGTCTTCATCTCTCAGCTGACAACAGGATGGATGGTCCGTTGGGCTGACGTCCTTGGCAGGATGGAATAAACACCTGTAAATGGCATTATTTGTCTGAAACTGCACACCGCAAACCGGTATCTGAGGAACTGGTCTTCGGAGCTTTGAGGCATGATTAGGCTATGAAGTAGAAAATGGTAATGAAGGCACTCGCCTTCCTCTTTTATTATAGAATCATAGAATGGTNCAACGCCTGACAACCCTTTCAGGAAAGAAATTTTTCCTAATATCCAACCTGAAGCTTCCCTGGTGCAATTTAAGGCCATTTCCCCTTGTCCTGTCACTCGCCACGGGGGAGAAGAGACCAACCCCCGCCTCACTACAACCTCCTTTCAGGTGGTTGTAGTATTGAGGCCTCCAGAGCTGGACACAGTACCTCTCCCCAGCTGTGATTCTGTCTCATTTGCCTATCAGAATATTCAAGTTGCTGAAGCCCAGTCTCTCAGGAGTGTCCCAAAAGACTGGTAGTGGCTTTAGACCCTCTCTGTGTAGCCATCAGCTGTGGGTGGTACTGCTGAGCTTTCTCAGCTCTGGCATTTTTCTCGGTTTTATCTGGAGTGCAGCGCTAGGAGGAACTTAAAAGGGGATTCAGGATAGAGGGCATAGAATCCTAGAAGGGCTTAGGTTGGAAGGGACTCAGAGATCATCTAATCCATCCTCCCTGCCATGGGCAGGGACGCCTCTCAGCTAGAGCAGGTTGCTCAAGGCCTCATCCAACCTGGCCTTTAACACCTGCAGGGAGGGGGCATCCACAACTTCTCTGGACAATCTATTCCAAAGTCTTGCCACCCTCATACTGAAGAACTTCTTCCTAAGATCCAGTCTAAACCTGTTCTCCTTCAGCTTAAAACCATTTCCCCTTGTCCCGTCGCTGGACACTCTTGTGAAAAGCCCCTCGCCAGCCTTCCTGGAGGTTCCCTTCAGGTATTGGAAGGCAACATCACAACGTGATCCTCTTCCTACCTTAGAAATACGTGAGCTCTCTATTACTCAGCTGAACCCGAGATAAAAAGACTTTTTAAACTCCCAGAAAATGACAATAAACAGTGCAGTAAGCAGCCACAGAGTGGCTCTGGCTCAGATCCTCCAAAACGAGGTGGATACCTTCACTCTTACTTCAGAAATTCAGGATTTGATTATAGTGATGTATCGTGGCATCAGTCCTTTAAGTCTCCAAGTCTCTGTGCTTATCTGTCACTGACCTACAAGAAAATACGTAGGAGCGAGGAAGGATTGGGGTGCAGCTTTGAACAGGGATGGAAAGAATAGAGATCTTGTAAAAATTGGACAGGAAGGCATTTCTTTTCTTCTAAAAACACACGGAGTATAATGAACCTCTTGTGGAAAGAAAGTGTTTTTCTAATGATTTTAACTGGGGCCAGCATTTCCTCCTCAGAACCTAATTAAAAATGATTCCTTTTAGATAGTGGTTTGGGGTTATCTTGTAGGATGGATAAAGCTCTCTTGTAAGGGCTGGAGAAATTAAATTCTTTAGATTCTTATCCCCAGGCTCTGCAAAAAAAAAAAAAGTATTTCCAGGCTTCTGAATAGTTTATTATCATCAAAACAACTGTGTGCATTTCAGTGTATTGCATAACAGGCTATTGTTCAGTAAATTCTATTGGCAGTGGTTTGGGAAGGGGGGAGGAGATGGAGAAAAAAAAATTCAAAAAAGGAAAAGAATAAAAATAAGGCAACTTAAAGAGGAAATATGGCTTCTAATTAAATTAATATTTTTTTTTCTGGCAAGCCCTGCGTTTTTTGCATTCTGTACCTCTTTACCCTGTAAGTTACAGATATGTCAGATGATCAAAGGAATAATTAACCACAAATCAACGATTCTATTTCATTCATAATTACAAAAGAGCATTTTTCATGTGTAGTTTGCTGGGGTGCAACCTTTTCAGTTGTTTTTTTCACACCACATGAGGCAGTGGCACTAATGAGCCAGATATGGCTGCAGTAATTAACTGAGATGAGCTTTTTTTTTATTTTTTTAATCTGACCCTTTATTGAGAGAGACTCTATAACTCTGTGATCCTGAGTCAGGAAGCTCCTCTGCTCTGTTTCGAGATCAAATCAGCTTCAGCTCAGACTGAGTAATGACCCCTCTCCAGCATCTTTCAGCAGCAGGGTGTAAATTTATCATCTTCAGTATTGCAGCACAAAAGTTCTGCTCCATGTCTTACAGGAATAACTCCATTAGCTGTGGCACAGGACTGTTTGCTTCTCCTCAAAGCTGCAATTAATGGCAAGTATCACACACACCACTCAGCTTTGCTGTGAGGGAGCAAGTGAAAAGGTAAATAGTCCCTAAACTGCTTACAAAAGCTGAATTTTAATTCTGTTTTTCCATAACATGTTGAAGTTTAACTTGTGAAGATTGATCTTCAGCATTCCTCGGGTACAACAGGTATCTGATGCTAGATGTAGGCAAGTATAGGGGAAGAAAAATCCCTCAAAAGAGTGGCTTGTTTGGGCAAATTCCAGTTTCCATGTCCAGAACACCTAGAGTTCTACCCTATTAAATGAGTATGAATAATTTTCTTCCTACTCTGACATTTTAAGTTACCATAGAATCACAGAATGGCTTAAGTTGGAAGGGACCTTAAAGATTATCCAGCTCCAACCCCCCTGCCATGGGCAGGGACACCTCCCACTAGAGCAGATTGCTCAGAGCCTCATCCAGCCTGATCTTGAACACATCCAGGAGTGGAGCATCCACAGCTTCCCTGGGTAACCTGTGCCAGGGTCTCATCACCCTCAGAGAGAACTTCCTCCTATTTTTAATGTAATCTGCATCAAAATTGCACTTTTAAATGCCTTTTGGATGATGAACTTCAGGTCTTCAGTCAGCTAAAGAATCATTTTTGAAACGCAGTCTGTTGGCAGAGCCTTCTTGTGGTGTCCAGATTTTGCAACCAGCTGCTTTGAATAACAAGAAAACTTCTCTTAGCTCCTGTTTGTCTTTGTATGAGTAAGAAAGGCATCAAACATCAAAGATTACGCGTCCCATTTTCTAATCCAGACCTGATAGTTTTATACACTTTGTTCTAAGTCCGCTGAAGTGCTGTCAGGCCTCATTAAGATCAAACATTTCAACTAATGGAAGGCTGTGATCTCCTCCAATACACATTGTTAACTCCTGTTGAAGGTAGATCTGGATCTTGAGACAGAAAGGCGGGATTTCGGCGTGTTGCGCAAGAGACTGATACTGCTAAGGGATATGGCATTTACCTGAAAGGACAAGTGGCCAACAGCAACGTCATCGAGAAGCAGTCATCCCAGATTTCCTTTTTGAAGTCTCCATAATCCTTTATAGGCCAATGGTCCTTGAGTTATCCTGGAGTGAGCTGCCTGGGCAAATAGGGGAGATAAAGAGATTTTTTTGATGTCTACACTTCAAACCCACTGATCATTTAGTACCTGATCATGAAAGCAAACTTAAAAAAAATAAAATAAAATAAAAGAAAGTTTGAACTTGGGAACTTAGAGTGCTGATCCTGAATTTGTTTGTTAATTAGGATATGGCTTTGGCAAGTCATAATTCATCAGGAGAGGAGTAAAAAAAAAGGAATTTACATACTTATACTCTGCACCCTTTAATGTCTTCATTTCACAGAGAGGACTCTCATGCCTGTTGAACACTGAGCTCCTCATAACCATCATCTCTACACCTCCTGGAAACCTCCCTTTGTTTATTTCTTGTGACAGAAATCCAATAGTCATTGTGAAGGACAGAGAGACAAAACCTTGTAGAGGATTTTTTTGATCCTGCTACTGATTAAGTTGAAACATTTTTGAGAAATGCTGCATGAAATAGCACTTTTAGTAGAACATAATGCACTGATTACCAGGCAGGTATTAAAAAAACTAGTCATCATCTTCATTCTTGTTTATTAACAATGAACAAAGAGAGGGACGTATCATTTATTGTTGTTGTTGGTTTTCCTAAGTGTAAGTCCATTCGCCCTCAGTTGTCTTTTCCCAGCAAAAGCGTAGGATCAAGAGTCTGAGAAACTATCTAAGCAGGTGCAGTGAGCCAGATCATGTGCCAGTGAAGCTGCACTGATTTATACAAGCTGTGGATCTAGCCAGTGAACTTTATTTTTGACAGCAAACCCTGTTAACAGCACAGTCAGAACTTTCTACAGGCATTCTTCATGCTGTAGAGCGCTGGCTCAGCATCCATAGCTGTAATTTTGGGTCAAATGACCTGATCTTCATGCACTACGTTGAAACTTCCCATTAAAAGAACATTCCAAAATAGCAAAATTCAGCGTACATTCAGAAAAGAGAACATTTTATTCAGGGGGACGAAGAGTCAGGTCACTTTAGTTGATGTCTGAAGTCTTTGGATTTCATTCATGTTATTGATGATTGTGCCACCACGGAATGGGCAGAGTGACACGGCCAACAACCTTCATCAGGCACCAGGTCCTCACAAGGCTGCTCCCTGGGATAGATTTGCTAGAGAAAGGAAAGACTGAATGCCCAGACTAATCAGCAGTGATCCCTTTGGAGTTTGTGTCCACCTATGGACCTTGAAACCACAGCAGAGACACGAAGTGAAAGATTTTTCAGTGCAAATGGATTTTTCCTTGCAGTCCCCAAGGAAGGTAGTGCAAAGGTCTGTTCAGAATCCTTGGATCGATAGTCTGAAAATCAGATTTCAAGCAGAGGCCAGTGGTAGCCCTGTGCCAACTTTCAGGTGTGCCGTCTGCTGGGTCTGCTCAGCAATTGCTGATGAAATTATTCCTCTCCCTCCCTCATATGTTCCTCCTTGGCCTTTCAGTAAAAATTGGGAGATAAAGTACAGCAGTGAAGAGCAATCGAATATGGTCTAGTAAGTGCCTTTCTCACTCTTTTAAGTATTGCCTGTTAAATTTCAGTTTGAAAAACCAAGCTGTATTTAGTGTAAATGTGAGGGATCCTTCTGAGAAGAAAAGCACCCCACCCCAACCATTAAAAGAAACAAGTCTGTTCTTTTTGCTGCTGTATAATTTTGAAATTACTTAGCAATTTGTACTATACTTAAGGGAAAAAAAAAAAAAAAAAAATTGCTGACGACTCAGACACCAGACTGCGGGTAAATGAAATTTTAAAAGGAGAGTTTAGTACTCTTTAAGAAGGAAAAATGAAGTTTGTACGTTCCTGGCAGACCCTTAATTAAACTAAAAGGTGTCTTACTATGTTACTTTTATCCATTAAGGAGAAACTCCGAAGGCTCTTTTGCAGTCCTATAGGTTACGGTGCTGGGCTGCTTTGTGGAGCAGCAGAAAACTCTCCCTCCCTTAAATAACTGTAAAGAATTATGGTAAGATTTTAATCCAGTTTTGCTCTCTTATTCTCACAGTTATGTATAGAGAGGAATAATGTGATCTGATCAACAGGTCCATGAAGGACATGGATCTATCAGAGAGGGTCCAGAGGAGGCCACAAAGATGGTCAAAGGGCTGGAGCACCTCTGCTGTGAGGACAGGATGAGGGAGTTGGGGCTGTTCAGCCTGGAGAAGAAAAGGCTCCAGGGAGATCTTAGAGCAGCCTCCAGGATCTGAAGGGGCTACAGGAAAGCTGGAGAGGGACTTTTTATGACGGCCTGTGAGGATAGGACAAGGGGTGATGGTTTTAAACTAGAGCAGGGCAGATTTAGATGAGATGTTAGGAAGCAGTTCTTTCCTCTGAGAGAAAGCTGCGGAGCCTCATCCCTGGAAGGGTTTAAGGCCAGGCTGGATGAGGCTCTGAGCAACCTGCTCTAGTGGGAGGTGTCCCTGCCCATGGCATGGGGGTTGGAGCTGGATGATCTTTAAGGTTCCTTCCAACTCAAGCCGTTCTACAATAAGAATCCAGGAAAGGTTTTTCAGCCAGAGAGAGATGGACGTGTTAGCACTTTGGTCATTCAGCTGTATTTTTGATACGTTTGGGATGGAGCAATAGTTCAAATTTTAAAATTCAGCAAATATTTTCCTAATAGGAAACGAATAGTTGTTTTAGAAATAGTGTTGAGCTGTGTTTTCCAAAGTGTATTTGATATACCTATATGTGCATAATTAGATGTTTTTAAATGCCATCTTCACTGGCTGCTTTGTGTTTTGATGCTCTCTTTATGACCAGATCATACTTCTGTGTCTTTCACTGTACAGGATGAAAAAAAACCCCAACCTTAAATTCAATACTTGGGCTTTTCTTAGTAATATTCTCCTTTTTTTTTTTTTTTTTGGTAACTTATTTGTTACCACAAGGTGTGACAGCTGCTTGAAAGCTGCACTGAGTGTGTCAGTAGAACTTTCAGTGACTATTCTGTAGGTATCTCATAGCTGTATATATCATATAAATATATAGAGAGAGCATGGAATATTTCATCTGTGAATGGTTAAAATTTTGCGAAGTTTTGTGAAACTGAATAGAACCTTTCACAATGGCAGATACGGGACATCCTTCATTCTGGGTGGTATCTCTGCTGTCTGTGATAAATATATTTGTATTGCTGTACAAGTCAGCATAGTAATGGAAAGTGTTACTGCAAACAGGTGTATTTATATGAGTTTCATCAGCTATCAAATTTATTCTGCTTTGGACAGATAGTTTTCCAATTTCTTTTGAATCTTGGATTCACTCCCTCACTATACATTTTTAAAATGGCAGAGTAATTTGTTGGCATCTCTTAAGAATCCACTATGTTCGTATCATTTTATCGTCCAATATATTAATATCATTTTAAAATATCACATTGTTAATATTGTTTTATCATCCGGTATGTTAATACCATTTTAAAATACTGCTTTGCTCTTGGTTCATAGCACGCGTTCACGTAAGTGAACTCTGTCTTTTTAGCTGTCTCAGTTACTACTTTTCCTCTTATGTTATGTGACAGTTTTAATTAGATGTAAATGAAATTTCCATCTCCCTGAAAACTTAGAAAGGATGAGATCAAAGCCCTAGTGCTTACATCAGCAATAATCCACAGTTGGCTCCGTATAGCAAATTCATACTGACGTACGAGATGGAGTCCTGACTCCACTGAAATCAAAGACAAAGCTCCCAGTAGTTTCTGGAGGAGTCAGTTTTTCCCCATGGTTTTCTCTCTTGGATCTGGTTAAAAATGGAAGTCTGTGGTGGGCTCGTGAACACAGAATTAGTTACCAGCACTTCAGAGTTGGAGCAGCTGAGCAAGCCGGCAGCTCTGCGGATACTGGACGGTGCATCCTCTTGGTTAACTCAAAGCAGGTAAACAGCACTAGAGTGGAAAGGATCATTTGGTGAAGCAGTCTATTCCAGCTTGCCTGGATCTGATAGAAATTTCATAAAGATGTAATAATCCTTTGATTTTGGCCCGTGATTTCAATAATCAGGCTATAAGCAGCCGATGTAGAAAAGATGCTCCATCGCATAAATGCACATTCCTCATTTTAAAACCCACATCTATGTGAAATCATGAAGCAATCTCTTATTTTTGTCTGTAAGACTTACTGCCCTGTAAAGTGGCAACGAGATAACGTCTTCTCTACTGTTTATGATTCTCGGATTTATAGATGGTCTGGACAGAGGATTGCTTGTATAATTTCCCACTATTTCTCCATCTACACCAACGCACGCAGTGCGGGCGACGAACAGGAGGAGCTGGAATCCACCACGCGGTAGGAAAAATATGATGCAGTTGCCATCGCGGAAAGATGTCAGGATGATTTGCACAACTGGAGTGTTGCAGTGGATGGCTCTAAACTCTTCAGAAGGGATAAACCAGAAAGGAGAGGCAATGGAAAACTGTATGTTAAGGAGTGACCAGCGGGACCAGGGCAGGGATTGTCTCACTGGACTCAGCACTGGGGAGGCCGCCCCTTGAATCCTGGGCTCAGTTTTGGGCCCCTCACTCCCAGAAGGACCCAGAGGAGCTGGAGCGTAGCCAGAGAAGGGCAACGGAGCTGGGGAAGTCTAGAGCAGGAGTGTGGGGAGGAGTGGCTGAGGGAGCTGGGCTTGTTCAGCCTGGAGAAAAGGAGGCCCAGGGGAGACCTCACTCTCTGGCCCAGGCTGCCCAGGGCAGGGTTGGAGTCCCCATCCCTGGAGGGGTTTCCAGGCTGTGGAGATGTGGTGCTGAGGACATGGTTTAGTGGTGCCCTGGCAGTGCTGGATTAACAGTTGGACTTGATTATCTTAAAAGTCTCTTCCAACAAAAATGATTCTATGAAGTATTATGGAGACAGATGCTAAATTTTGCCAACTGATTTAACCCATTATTGCCTTGGTTTCTTCAGCCATAAACTAGAATAATACTGTAAGGGTTACAGAGCACTGGAACGGGCTGCCCAGAGAGGTGATGGAGTCTCCTTCTCTGGAGACTTTCAAGATCCGTCTGGATGCATTCCTAGGTGACCCGCCCTGATTCTTCGATCCTGCTCTGGCAGGGGAGTTGGACTTGATCTCCAGAGGTCCCTTCCAACCCCTAACGTTCTGTGATTCTGTAATATTACCTGTCTCCTTCCCAGAGGCCTTGTGAGGATGTGTTTACATTTGACATCTTATTAAGGCGATCCAGTCGAGGACAGATTGTTGCCAAACTCACGTTGTATGCAGAGGGCCCTGGAGCCCCTGTGTTTATGCAACTCCCAACAACGGAAGCGTCAGGTCAAAGTTGGTTGTTCAAATCCAGGAAAATACTTGTAAGTCGTTATTATAGTCCCCCCTCGAGTCATCGCATAGTTTCACTTAAATTTTATTTCACTGCCTGCCTCCTAAATTGAATTGAAATGTTTTCCCACTCGTAATATTTAAAGGTGTATACGTTGTGTACGGAGGAGCACCTGTGACCTGTTCATTGCCCTGCCGTGATAGATCTGGTAATAATGTGCTTGCTATTCTGGCTGAGCTGCGCTTTGGTAACATCCAGGGTTTAATTGAAATACACCCTGACCTTGCTTTTGTTCATCAGGCATAGAATGGACATAATTACTCTGTGTCTACTGAGGAATATTATGGCAGAATGTCCTATTACTAATTTTGGCTCCTCACACCCTTTTGGAAGAAATAAACCCAACTATATGAACACAAATCTCGGTAAAAAACAATGTGCTGCCGTCTCAGAGAAGTCCTAAACCAAGTAATTTTCCAAAAAATTAATTTCTTATATTTCTCCTCACCTATTTTTTTTCTCTCGAAACACTGTCGCAGTGTGATAATTGCATTGCCCTCTAATAGTTTCATATTCCTTTGTAATTAAATAAACAGCTTGTAAATGGCAGACCACAAAATGCCTGCGTTCCACTCTTACCTTAAGGGGTTTCCATAGTTACCAAGGACAAGAAGTTTAACCATCGTTTGCCGGACTCGAGGCTATTTGCAGCCTTAACTTTTTATCTCTTTTTTTTTTTTTTCCCCTCCCTTCTTTCTTTGTTTATTAACAGAATGAGGGAGTAATTTGGACTCAGTTAACTGCTACAAATGCAGGGATGCAAAATTGGACTCGGGTGCTTCCGTGTGTTATTATTGGGGTATGTTTCTCCCAGAAGGTATTTTAGAATAATGCAGACTAGCTTGGAGTTACCAAGGTTATGAGATACCTACCTATCAGGCACTTTTCCAGCTTAATATCAAATAATTCAGACCTTAAAAACAGGAAAACACTTTTCTGGCCACAGCATTATGGCACAGAATTATTTAGGTAGATTGCTATTTTAATTCATACTCCCAAAAGTGTTGGTGCAGATTTTGCCTGGCTGCTTTGATCTAATTCCCTTTCACCCTCAGTCTCCTCTGTTTTACGTACTACAAATTTTATTAGAAATAACTATATTTGTAATACACAAACTTGATATTTTTTTTTTATGCCACTGAAATGAACAGTTCTCCTGTTTGATAATCTCAAAATAATCTTAAGAATCTTTCTAAATCACTTCAGATCTTACCAGAGCATCTCTGTTGCAGAATCACACAGATTCCTAGCATGGTGGGCGTTGGAAGGCCCCGCTGCAGCTCCTCTGGTGCCACCCCCCTGCTCCAGCAGGGTCACCCAGAGCAGGGGGCCCAGCAGCGCAGGGTCCAGGCGCCTCTGGAATCTCTCCAGACAAGGAGACTCCCCAAGCTCTCTGGGCAGCCTGGGCCAGGCTCCAACACACTCCCACCAAAGAAGTTGCTCCTCCCTCTCCCAGGGAACCTCCTGGGTTCCGGTTGGTGCCCGGTGCCCCTTGTCCTGGCGCTGGGCACCCCTGAGCAGAGTCTGGCCTCAGCCTCTTGCCCTCCGGGGGCCCTTGAGCTCTTGCTCAGCCTTGATCAACTGCCCTCTGGGGCTGCTCTTCTCCAGCTGCACAGCCCCAGGGCTCTCAGCCTTTCCTGGCCACACAGATGCTCCAGGCCCCTCAGCAGCTTGGCCTCCCCTGGACTCTCTCCAGTAGCTCCTTGTCTCTCCTGAGAGTTTTGGGGAGCCCAGAACTGGATACAAACTATGGAAATTATTGCCAAAGTATAAAAACTCCTGCTAATCAATCCACAACCAAAAATTAAATGAAAATATTTCTCTCTTCTAGTTTATATTATCTACTTTGGTCGAGAGCTCAGCAAGGCCCGAAGTGTCATTTGTGTGTGTTATGAATGTTCAGCGTCAGCACGTTCAGTAGGCAGATGCACATATTATCATTTAGGAGAGGCTGGTTTGGGCTTTAAAAACCAGACTCCCAGTTTTCTAATATTCAGATTAAACTTTCTTATGGGCAAGTATGTACTCTAATTATAAATTTATTTATTTATTTTGTTATTTTTCATTGTACTGGTTACATTTGTCTCTGCATTCTTGGACTCTGAGGTGTTCCAAGCTGACATGTCCTACATCTCTTTTGATGGTTCGTGAGGAGAGAGAAAATTTTGGAAGGAATTTTGGGGGTAACTTCTTGCACTTTTTGGCTTTACGTCTTTTAAAAAACACTTTGCAATAGTTCCTATCCTTAACCTGCAGATTGTGCCTGCTAGTTAGAAATCCTGTAGTACATTGTTGAAAAGGGTGTTAATTATGCAATTCAATGCTTCCATATAAAATAATTGATAATATTCTACCAAACCAAAACTAGTTTGTTTGAAATGAGGTGTTGCTGTGGTACCTTCAAATAGATGTCGTCTTAAATCGCTACGTGTCTGCTAAAACCAAAGAAATATGACAATGTTTCAAAATAATGACCTCAGCGTGACAGCAGTGAAAATTGCATTGTTTTGGAGCAGCGCTTTAGAACATCATATCATTTTTTATTAGGGTTTGTTTTCATACTAATTTTGTTGTGCTTCACAGATGCCTTCTGAATGGGGATCTGTGATTTTTCCTTTGATAATAAACCAAAAAGGGATTAAGAAAGCACCCTTTCAGTACTCATACTGTGGTTTAATTGTTGCTCACTGAGGTATTTCTGGCATAATATAGGAAATTCTGAAGGGTTTTTTTGTACCACTTCCCCTTACATTGCGGTTAGCACATGAGATTGTAGTGAGAGGCTGCTGTAATTAAGAGAATTTTGTTATCAGGGCTATTTTAAAATGTCTTCTGTACAGTTGCCTTTTACTCCCTATATAAGTATGCGCCTGGAAAAATATGGAAGATGAAATGAACAAAAAAGGTTCTGAGACACTGTTTTATCAACTGAATTAGTGAAGGGAGAAGGGCAAAATAGGACTCGAATAACCCAAGGGATCAGTGATGAGGTAGAAAACCTTTTTACCTTTACGTAATTGGTTTGTATCAAGCCCAAGTCAATACACAGAACAAAAGTTCCCAGTGTCTACACGAGGTCTCAGGAAAATGAATCCAAATTAACTTTGAAAAGGGACTAGCTAAACTGCATTACATTCTTTTATGGACACTCTTAATTGAAATTACAGTGGCCTTGATTCAATTTAGCTTAAATTAAATTCTAAATAAGAGTGTCCACACAAAGATTTAATGCAATATAATTAACCCACTTTAAAAGTTAATTCCAATTAAATTTCTAAAATGTTTCTGGGTGGACTACTACCAGGCTGTATTGTGGTGGCTTTTATGAAAGAATTTAAGTTGGTTCATCATGAATAGCTCACAGAGTGCTCCTATTCATACCGCTCTGCACAGTCTGAACAGAGAGATTAGGACCAGTTTGTCCTCTTCACCCTTTGGGTGACATCCAGGGAAAGGTCAATGAAGAAGCCAAATAATTCCTCTCAATAAAAGTAAGTACGCTCTAAGGAAATATTCATTACCTATTGTCTGATGTTTCCTGTTATTTTCCTATAAAATCAGCAAATGTTATGGGTTGTAGTGAGGATCCAAAATGCAAATGACACTTGGGAGTAAAAGAATATTTATAAATAAAGGGATATTCCAGACTAATTTAGTTTAAAACGCTCTTAATTTCCAGCTAAAATGCAAATATTTTTGTCTGGACCAATGCGCAGTAAAACTCTCATTTTTAAAATTTTCTATTTTGTGTTCTTTTTGAAATTAAGGAGAAAATTTTAAACCTTAGGAAGACGGGAGAGAGGAAACACAAAATCGTGCTGAAAATTAGGGGCATGAAATAAAGCTGTTTTCTGTATAACAAAATGAAAAAAAAAAAAAAAGCAGTCTGGGTCAAACTCATCCTTGATTGAACTCCCCTGAAATCACTGGTGATTCAGGAGGATTGAATGTGTCCAATCACATTTAGGTCTTTCGGGTCAATGTCGCAGTGATTCAGCTGAGTCTTAAAAGGCTGGCAGAGGAGAAGCAGGGAAGGATCTGTGCTACAGCAATATCCACTCTGCCTCCTACGCTTACATGCTTCAGGGGACCACGGAAAATCTCGGCTGTGTCCCAGAGCGAAACACTGAAACATCCAACAAGATGAAGAATAATTTGCATTGTGAGGGTTCTGATTTATCTGGCCTTGTCGGTAAGACGGGGCTGCCTGGCTTTGCCCTCTTTGGCCTCTGCTGTATTTACCTCAAAAATAAAATAAAACTCAAATTGAGAAAAGCTGCTGGCCTTTGAAACCTCCCAGGTTTTTTTAGACGTTACTGGAATGGCTCCCAAAACTGCTGTTGAGACTTCTAAAGTCCTGTAGCAGTGAAAAGGGAAAGCTGATTTTTTACTTTTTTTTTTTTTTAAGAATGGAGGAAAAGATACAGAGCTGTTGTGATGACAGTAAGGGGAGTTCAGTCAGTTTAAAGAGAACCCAAAGGCTTCAGATAGGAGCCAATCTATGAGAAAAATTAAAAATAAGATTAGGAAGAGGAAGATAAGAGATCTACTGTAACTGGCCTTACTGGTTTGGCATGACCAGTGTTGTAATGGTTTATTAAGAAGACAGTCTGTGTTCATTTGGTAGTGAAGAACGGTGCTGTGGTCCTGTGTAGAAGCAGGGAACAGCATGCAAAGCATTTTTGCACTGCTCTCGAACAGAAAACTCTAGTCCGTGGGGGTTCAGCCAGGTGGAAAGGAATTTCAGGAGAGAAGAGGCGGGGGGGCACGGTGAGTGACTCCCTGGCGATGTGGTTCCATCCGCCCGACCCTTCCCAGCCATATGGGGCCAGGCATCTGAGGCTGCAGAAGCATTTGCAGAGCAGATGTTGGTAGAGGATTTGTGACCCCAGTGGAGCTCCCTGCCCACAGTTCGGTCTCTGTTCTGGGACGAGGCTTTACCCTCGTGCGTTTCAGTGGTTTTGTGGAGCTCAGACATAGCGTGTGCTTGTCTCCTGGTATCTACGCTGAAATTCCCTTGGCTTCCTCTGCTGGCGTTGCTGCCAAAAGGGGATCAGTCTCAGGCCCTGAGAGCATTCAGAGTTCCTGAAAAGAGAGTCAAAAGAGTCACTTCTGCTTAAGGTCATCCTGGGATTGAGACCTATTTTTATTGCTACGCTCCGTGCTCTGTTCCATCCAGAAACTATTTTCAATTCTCCGGTGCTGACGCTACCAGGAGAGACTTGCCAGTGTAATTAGCTGCTTGATGCACCTACCTCCTCTTCATATGTTTGGAAATCTGCCATTTCATTTGCAACTGTAGAGTGGCTTGTTTACTGAAAAAAAACTGCAGCTATCTTTGCGAAGGGTGTTTCTCTCAAAACCCTCTTTAAGAGGGTGTGATGTGCAGCATCCATAACCGCGCTGGATAAAGTGAAGCAAAGGTGCGTTTTCTGAATGCAGCCGCATTATTTGTCAACCTGAAAAAAACCCAAGTAAACAACAAAAAAACCCACCACGCCAAACAGTTGTAAAAAGTGATCCGAATGGTCCTCATCCTGACATTTTCTGGCACGTGGCTGAGGGAGAGTTGGGATGATCTAACTGTGCTTTAGTTGAGATTTAGCTGCGATGTACTTGCGATGATTTAATTTTACTGCGATGGTTTAATCGCCTTCTATCTGATAAATCCTGTCTCCCCTTTCCCACGCGGTGGCACATCGCATCGCATCTCATTTATTAATGGCAGATGCACAGCAGCAGCCGAAGTGGGTGAGATCCTACTGGATCATAAACCAGCTACTGGGATAAAGCCACGGCCTTTGCACTGCTCCGCTCCACCTCCGAGACAGTTATTCATAGACCCACAGACTAGACAGAAAGCTAAGGACGAGTTGCCAAGAGCAACCGAACTGCCAGTGATCCAGCTAAGGGTCACTGGAGCTTGGGAAAATATCTTTGCCACCTGCCATACCTCATTAGGCAGATCTTTGGGAATGGTGGAGAAGTTCTCCGTTGTAATTGAAGGCTACCGTTGCAGGAAGAATGCTTCAGAGATCCCAGGGAGGATAGTCACTCTCTCCTGGTAAAATAGCAAAGAGAGATTAAAGCACATCAGGCCTAAGACCTCCCGACGAAACAAACAGAAAAATGAACGGTGGATTCCATAAGGAAGACAGCTTTGCAGGAGTATTTTGGCAGAGTTGCCTTTCAACGACAGAACAACTGCATCGTTCAAGCTATCCCTAGGGAAAGCTGCCCCCTGTGTCACCTGCAGAGATAGACAAGCTTTGTCGCTCCTCACTTCATCTTCTGCATCGGGATCTGAAGAAAACGACGCTTTGGCTCAAAGGAAAACGTGTAGTAAGTTGGGAGCAAGTATCAGATAACCTTGAGAGAGGAGAGCGTGCATCTCAAACTTCAATTTGAAAAAAAAAAAAAGATGTTTTGGGGAAATAGAAAATGAACCAAGTATCTCTCCAGATATGTCTATGTCTCCATGGCCATGACGAGGATATACAATACGGTACTAAAATGAGAGAGGATGTTTGGTACTTAGAGCAATGCCACAGGCAGACGTGAGATCCTGTTTGGAAACACATTGAACAATTGGATGGTGTCTGGGGAACCGACTCTGCGGTAAGGAAATCCTTAGCATTTTAAACTACATTTTAAATCTATACAGCAGAGGGCACTAGTGTAATTGAGTTGACCAGAGAGTTGATAGTTTGGTACTAGAAAATATGAAGGGGGAAGAAAATATCATTTAGAAGACAAAGAGTTGTCAACAAAGACTAAAGAAGCTGGTTGATGGTCTGCATTCCATGTGTGGATTTATAAAGCTAACCCTTCATGTGTCACTGGCATAATAGACAGATATTGAATAGCAAATGTCTCTAGTACAGAGTTCCAGATGGGTCTTTATGTAAAGCCCATTAAAATATTTCCATAATGTTCTTCGAGGCTTTAAATGAATTTTCCACTGTGATTTTGTGCTGGCTATTTTTTTTTTTCCAGGGTATTTATGATTTAAAATTACCCTGGTGTAAACGACTGCGCCAAAACTTCCTGAATACTTAAGCTCTAAGCTGGGGAAAACCATTGATATAAAAGAAAGGATCTTTTGAATCCATTCCTACTGCCACTTGGAATCTCTCAGTGGTAATATAGACCTCCTGTATTTTATATTAAATAAGATAGGCCTTAAATACAGACCAGGCAAACACAGCAACACGTGAAAATACATCTAGAACTTTCCATCGCATCTCGCAAAATGGCAAGCCGGTCTTCAGAGCGGCTCATGAGTAGTCAGTGAGCAAACTTCTATTTGAAGTACACACAGGTTTGAATTTTGCAGAAACCTGAGGTTTGCAGAGTTCCCTGAGGGCCTTTGATAGATTCTGGTTCTGAGGCATATGTTTGATTGAGACATTCCTAGCACAGGACTGGGGAAAAATGTTAAATGTAAAAGCCACGGGCAATTTTGGTCTTACAGCGCAAGGAAAGAGCTGTTCTGTGCGACTGATTAATTGTTTGAGTCAATAACCAAAACTGAGAGGCATGTTGGGAATTTATTTTAAGAAGATAAAGCAAAAGCATTTATTTAAAAAATGTTTTTGCAGCTGAGACATGAAATTTTTTTTGGTTTGGGCTGAACAATTTTTGCTTGTCGGTCTCTTAACTGGGTAATTTTGTTGCTGTAATGAAGTTCTGTGTTCAAGTAAAGTGTTTTCATCTTTTTATTTTTAACTCTTGGAGCGTATGTGTAGTGATGGAAAGGGAAGACATTCTGGATAAAGGAGTAGGTGAAGGGAATGGTGGGTGATACAGGCTGCCCAGGGAGACGGAAGAGTCACCATCCCTGGAGGTGTTAAAAAAACGTGTAGATGTGGCACTTGAGCAGACGGTTTAGTGGTCATGATAATGTTGGGTAGACAGTTGGACTTGATCTTAGAGGTCTCTTCCAACCTGTTTGATCCTATGATTCTATGTTGAGAGCACTTGCTCTCTCATGACCTTTCTTATGCTTTCTCGTTCTACAAACCCCATAGTTTTCCCAGTTCTTCAGGGTATCCAGCTTGCAGAAATGAGAGCAGAAAGTAGCAAAGAGAAAGGTAGAGAAACCGTATGGCATCTTGCAAAGCTGGCCTTCAACAGCCAGTGGGTCTGAGAGGGAACACAGAAGATCCCTGTATCTCTGTAAGCCACGTGTGCTCCCAGTGCCACACCAGCCGTACGCGGGTAACTGGCAGCTCTGAAGCTGGACGTAGTGGGCTGAAGTTCTCATCTTGGTTCCAGTGAAGACAATAACGTTGCATGAGTGCAATGGTAGAACAGTCAGTTTGGTGTGTTTCCGTATCCGGTTTTATTACTTGCTAAGGAATTCATTATTCAGTCCAAATCCCTAGTGGATAAGTTTTAGGAGAATTCAAAAAAATGAGAAAGGAAACGCAAACATACCAAATAAAAAAAAACAAAACAAACCAACAAACTAGTGACAAATGGAAAGACTAATACAGTCACACTGACTATCCCAGAAGGTGGTTAATTACCATTCAGCAGCAAAATTCATCGCAAATCTTAAATAAGGAACCTGAAATTGAAATTAGACTCATTGATATAACTCTTCATGACCACAACAGACAGCTGCTTCATCATGACAGTGCAAGAAAGATGGGAAGCAGATCCTTCCCACTCCCTTTTTGCAGAGAGTTTTACTACCGTTGGATTTTCGATGTAAGGGAACTTGAATTTTAACGATGGGTTTGCGAGTGGGTTTCAAACATCTCTCATATTCAGCACCTCTGAAGAGAGGAGTGACCTTGCAAGCCTGTGGCAGCCACCCCTCATCGAGTCTAGTACATCATCCTAAACCCGGGAAGCCGATGTTTGGAAGTACAGAGGGAAGGGGTGGAGAGGTGGGAGCAGTAACATCTAACCCTCCAGCCACAGGGTTCTCCGGAGTCACACACCAGAGAGAGAGAGAAGCCGAGTGACTTGCTCAATGTGGCAAAACCCATTAGTTTCATGAATCTTTCATAACAAGAAGGATGTTTTAGAAATGGCACTTGGAGAGCAGATCAAACAAAGAGATAACAGCCCAGACTTTCCAATTCCAGCTTTTTCACCATTATATTGCCTTTCTCTGCCATAAATTAGTAGAAGTGTGATGAGAACGCTTTGCTAGATCTGCACCATTGCAACAAGCTTTTTAAAAGTAAATTATCACCAAAAAAAATAAAATTGGCTGAATAGAAAAGTAGCAAAAAAACCCCTCTTTCATTAAATTAATTGCTGTGATATAACTTTTGTTTTTTACACAGAAAGAAACAATTCAGAGCCTGGAGTGGCAAATGGTTGCCTTATAGTATTTTGTTTCAGTGACTACATGTATTATGCATCTGGGTGCTCTAGGTTATAAATTCCAGGTTATAAATATACTTTAAGCTTGCTGTAATTTATAAGGCTTCACTTTTGCCTGATTTATAGGAAATTTCATTAATCTCTACAACAGAGGGACCTTGCGCTGAGCAGCAGATTGAAAGTGAACCAAGGGCTGGGGGCTTTAAGAACCTAGCGCGAATGAATCAGTACCGAAACGCTTAAAATGGTAATGATCATTTGTAGCGTAAAGGTCTTTTTTTCCCCTTACAGTGAGAGCTGTAGGGTTTGTGTTTTTTCTTTTAGAGGCGCCAATGAAACTGCCAGCCCTGCAGCTACGCAGCTATTTTTCAACATTTAAATGGCTATTCTTATTTCCGTGTTCGACACGCGTTCGCTAATGAATGTTTTCGCTGCTGCTGGTGGCAAACAAAGGATTTGAGGAGGCAATATCATGAAATTGGATGATGCTGTTTATCTGTAGGGAAAAATTGATGCTCAGCCTATTTCTTTGGGTTTGTTTTTTTTTGTTGTTGGTTGGGGTGGGGTTTTTTTTTTTGTATGTTTGAAATAGGCGAGATCTTGCCCTGACATTTGCATGACATACTCTTAAGGGCTTTGCTTCTAGTTAAACTCCAATGCAGGAATCACATTTGGACGGATAGAAACCAGGACTCTTCACTTGCTCTTCATATTATCTGTTGTCTTGTCTTATAATGCGTCAAGAAGATCATCAACTTGAATATTCCGATGATTCCTTTCTTGCTCGTTTTTGCTTTTCGAGGCTCTTATCACTTTCTTCAACTCTCCCTGAGTTAGACCATTTCTTTTAGGTATTCACTGGGGTTGAACTTGTTATCTGCCAGCCAGTTAGGTGTGTTACACACTGGGACGAAGCAGGAAAAGCTGGTGTCTGGCTTTTTCTTCTCTCATTGCCAATTACAGCCAACAGACAGAGCTGTACAGGAAACGAAATATCAGAAGCTCTATAGAGTTGAAATTGGTTGAGTTCACTGAAAGGACTTGAGAAGTCTGTCTAGAGAGCACACTTAAATATTAGAGATTAATTTAACGTTCTCTCTCCTTTTTTTTCTTTCTTTCAGGCTATTCAAACTCCAGAAGGACCAACACCAAATAAATTATGAATGTTGAACAAGATGACCTTACATCCACAGCAGATAATGATAGGTCCTAGGTTTAACAGGGCCCTATTTGACCCCCTGCTTGTGGTGCTGTTGGCTCTTCAGCTTCTTGTGGTGGCTGGTCTAGTGAGGGCTCAAACTTGCCCTTCTGTCTGCTCCTGCAGCAACCAGTTCAGTAAAGTGATTTGCGTACGGAAAAATCTGAGAGACGTGCCAGACGGCATCTCCACCAACACCCGGTTGCTCAATCTCCATGAGAACCAGATCCAAATCATTAAAGTTAATAGCTTCAAGCATCTGAGGCACCTAGAAATCCTGCAGCTCAGCAGGAATCACATCAGAACAATTGAAATAGGGGCTTTCAATGGTCTGGCCAATCTCAACACTTTGGAACTCTTTGACAATCGTCTGACCACTATCCCAAATGGGGCTTTTGTATACCTGTCAAAACTGAAGGAACTGTGGTTGAGGAACAACCCCATTGAGAGCATCCCTTCTTACGCTTTTAACAGAATCCCTTCTCTCCGGAGGCTGGATTTGGGGGAATTGAAAAGGCTTTCGTACATCTCAGAAGGTGCCTTTGAAGGTCTGTCCAACTTGAGGTATTTGAACCTTGCCATGTGCAATCTTCGAGAAATTCCTAACCTCACCCCGCTTGTAAAACTGGACGAGTTAGATCTTTCTGGGAATCACCTGACCGCCATCCGGCCGGGCTCTTTCCAAGGGTTAATGCATCTTCAGAAATTGTGGATGATACAGTCCCAGATTCAAGTGATAGAAAGGAATGCTTTCGATAACCTTCAGTCGCTTGTAGAGATCAACCTGGCCCACAACAATCTAACGCTACTGCCTCACGACCTGTTCACACCGCTCCGCCTAGAAAGGATCCACTTGCATCACAATCCTTGGAACTGCAACTGTGACATCCTTTGGCTCAGCTGGTGGATTAAAGACAAGGCACCTTCCAACACTGCATGCTGCGCCCGTTGCCACACGCCTCCCAGTTTAAAAGGAAGGTACATTGGCGAGCTGGACCTGAATTACTTCACGTGTTACGCTCCGGTCATAGTGGAGCCACCAGCAGACCTCAACGTCACAGAGGGCATGGCTGCCGAGATGAAATGCCGGGCGTCCACCTCCCTGACCTCTGTATCTTGGATTACTCCAAACGGATCGGTCATGACGCACGGGGCGTACCGAGTTCGGATTGCTGTGCTCAGTGATGGCACGTTAAATTTTACCAAGGTAACCGTGCAAGACACGGGTTTGTATACGTGCATGGTGAGTAACTCTGTTGGGAATACCACAGCTTCTGCCACGCTGAATGTGACCGCCCTGGATAACCCTGGTTACACGTACTTTTCGACCGTCACGGTAGAGACTGTGGAACCTTCTCAGGATGAGGCGCAGACCACCGAGCAGGTTGGGCCCACGCCAGTTACCAACTGGGAGACCACTAACATGACAACCTCACTCACTCCACAGAGCACAAGATCGACAGAAAAAACGTTCACCATTCCCGTGACGGACACGAACAACGGGATCCCAGGAATAGACGAGGTGATGAAGACTACCAAAATCATCATTGGTTGTTTTGTGGCTATCACCCTGATGGCTGCCGTGATGCTGGTCATCTTCTACAAAATGAGGAAACAGCATCACCGGCAGAACCATCACGCGCCGACGCGGACTGTAGAGATCATTAACGTGGATGATGAGCTTACGGGTGACACGCCCATAGAGAGTCACTTGCCCATGCCAGCAATAGAGCATGAGCACCTCAACCACTATAACTCTTACAAGTCTCCTTTCAACCACACAACAACAGTTAACACAATAAATTCAATACACAGTTCAGTGCATGAACCGTTATTGATCCGAATGAACTCGAAAGACAATGTACAAGAGACTCAGATCTAAAACATTTATGACGTTACGGGGCTGGGGAGGGGGGGGCGGGGACAACGAAAGATGGTTTATAAAACAGATGACACAAATGACTGGGCTAAATCTACTGTTTCAAAAGTGTCTTTACAAAGAAAAAAGAAATTTATTTATTAAAAATTCTATTGTGATCTAAAGCAGACAAAATTATGTGTATTCCTCAGAACCTGTTTTTGCTGCACTTATTTACCCTCCTCGTTCCCTTCTTCCTCCCCATCCTCCCCTCTTCCCATTTGCCATATTTTTCATAGGAGATCTTGATTCCCCAGAAGAACTGGTCTAGGAAATTTTGTAAGAATTCTGTTACACTTTGGAAATTTTTATGGTGAATTCTAGTGGTGAGATTCAGTCTATTTTGTCACTTCTTCTCTTTTTTTCTTTGGTTTTCTCATGCCCTTTCTGAAATTATTCAATAGAGAATGGAATAATAACAGCAACTTTGCAAGCAAGAAAAACAAACAAGCAAAACTTTTTTTTTTTTTACATGTAATGATTTGCTCTGTATTTACCAAACGCACCTTTCTGTGGAAAAAATGGGAGAAAACATAACAAAAAACCAAAGCCAAACAACAACCCAAATCACAAACCGAAGAAATTAATTTCCTTGTGAAAATCTACAAACCCCACGATCTTTTAAACAATTCTAGAACCAGAGTTTGTAGTTCAAACACTAAACTAAGATTATAAATAAAATACTGGGTTTTTTTCTGTACTTGGATGGAGCTCATTTTTAGTGTGGCTTGAAACATCCAAAGTTTGTTCAAATTCTTATATTTTGCTGTGATGGTCTGAAAGACAATCACTTTAAAGAGAATAATTGCACCATTTTTGGATCATTAGTGAAAAATCGCATCGTTTTGATTGTAGTTTATGTAAGCAGCGGATTGACAAACGAGGGCGTTTGACTTTTAATACAAGATTAAGATTGTTCCTTCTAATGATGCTTTCAATTACCTTTATTATGCCACAAGATGTATTTCCCAAAGCCAGGAGAAGTTTCGCAAGGAGTTTCCGTTCTCACTCAGTTTCTTAGGGAACGCTGAAAAGTTTGTTCGGTGTTTTGTACCTGTCAGGACGAAAATTCCTATCAAGGCCAGTGGTTTCCAGTTCAGTTGTTCTGGGACTCCTAGACATGAATAAGAATTATATTGAGCTGCCTAGAATACCGAGAATCGGAGCTGTATCCCTGTGTGCAAAATGAAATCAAAATGCTGCTGTTAACGGAGCGGCTCACGGGAAGTGGTCCGAGGATTTGGGGTTTAAAAAAAAAAAAAAGAAGAGAAAGAACAAAGTCAGCCAAATCAAAGTCTAGGTTACTGTAATTTGCATGGCAATTAGACTCCCCGTAGCGTAACCAGTTAACATTAATTTAAACTCAGGCTCATTTACCAATAGGAAATGTACACCCTTTTCCTTTCCATTTACATACGTTCTCTGGGTTTAGCTTAATGGTATAGGAACAGTCTATAACGTGCGTGCTGAAAGCTAAGAGGAAGACTGCATAAGAAAAACACCTCAGGACACTCTGTTCTTCCAAGTAGAAGTTCTGCCAAATTGAACTTCTTTCTGCCTTGGCAGCTGAAGAGAAGCATTTTAAGATGATTTAGAGGAGGCGAAAAGAATCCCATGTATCATCTCGGAATGTCTTTTCACCTGTTTTCCTCCTTCACCACCTTTGCTGTGAGTTTTTCAGGGTCATGTGCCAGGGAAATGGTGTTCTTAGTTATCAGAATCTCTTTGGGGCTTTCTAGTATGTGAGAGGGTGTAGGATAGAGACCCTACTGAACAGCAGACTTCTATAAATTTAAGAAGGAATTTCTGCTGGGTTGAGGGGGTAAATCTCTCATGTTGGATGCCCAGTTCTCAAGGTTGCAAGTGAACGTTGTAGTAAGACAGCCTGGTTTCAAGAGGACGCAGTGGAGATAGATGATGAATCACACCCTGCAAGGAGCCTGATAAGTATAATACAGAATGAAACCCAAAGTTCTGTAATAATCTGAAAGAAACATTTGGCAAGACATTATCCTTTAATGTACTACAGGAAAAATCATATCTATTCTAAGGGAATTTTAATAGAGGACAAAGATGGACCTGAATGCAAAGTGTTGCAGTTGTGATTCCCAGCTTTGCCTGTTTCTTCCAGGAGCGTTTTATTGGTGATTTCTTATAAGCATGGTGGTAGAATCTCTACAGAAACACTGCAGTCACACATTGCTGTCTCTACTTTGCCCATCTGGCTGGTACCGTTGTGTCCATGACCAATTTCATTTGAAAATTGAAAAAAAAAAAATTCTTTCCAGGAAACCTAAATCTGGGCCATCTGTAATGAACGGGTTTGTGGTAAAAAGTTACAACACCTCTCATTTGCAAAAGCACTTATGGTCACCGTGGTTTTATAAACAAGTTGCTTTTATTAACCCCTAAACCTTATGTGTAGGAGACCTTTAAGGAAAAAAAGGTGTAGCTATTGCCAAGTGAGACAGCGGGTCAGTGACAATCTTTATTCCGCTTTGGAGTAATAGGAAATAATACCCATGAGTGTTTTAAACAATATATATACATTCTTACTGAGTGTTAATCTGTTTTTGTTGGCTAATAAAAAAAAAGAAGGCAACAACAAACAACAACAACAAAAAGAAAAACACCAAAAAACCCAAATATTCCTGCTTGCTCATAATAAGCATAAAGAAAAAGCATTTTGATGTGTTGTGTGGAAACTGTATTACTTCTGATTTTCCCAGCATCTTCCCTATCCTTGGAACCACCGAGATTATTGCTGACTCCTGCCTGCTTCTATGAAACACCCAGTACTTTTGCAGATTAATGAAATGGCAGAGTTAGAGAATGTCACGGTTTAAATCAAGAACAGAGCTCTGCAATAAAGTGAGAGGAGTGCTGTGCTCTGGCATTTTGGTGCCCATATCACATCCCAGCTCAACCTGTTGCTGCTCCAGGGACTACAAGGTTAAGAGTGAAGCCTGGGTGTCTGATTTGGAGGAGTCCAGCTGAGAGAAAGCTCTAATGAAATTTCTCTTGCAGGTGCCCACGTTGTAGATGATGTGTAATGTACAAAACTCGTGCAAAAAAAAAAAAAAAAAAAGAGATCTTGATTGTGATCGTTTCCAGTGGGCTCATGAGAAAGGATGATGGCGTTCAGCTCATTTGATGGAGTTTGAAGTTTTCCTGCTGTCCCGTAGGAGGACAAAGTGCAAAGCGTTTTCTCTCTGGAGTTGTCATCAAGCCTTACAAATCTTGCCAGGTGCAGAAATACCAGGTGAAAAGCAAAGCAAATGAGTTCCATTCAGTTCACCACACAAGATGGATTATTTCCTTTGAAAAGGTCTAAATGTCTGAAAATTATTACAGTAATTGTAATTTTTTTTGCTAAAATATTGTAATGCATTAAGAATGGTATATAATGGTTTCCAGATACCCTGTCCCCATTGATGGCATTAGAGGTTGATCACAGCATTAGAGAAAAGCTAACTAAAGATAACTAAATTAATGTTGTACTTCGTTGTACTGGATTCGTAATCTTGTGAAAATATTTTGTAATAGTTGTTATAAGCTTTTACATTTCAGGTATGATTATTACTGTGGTCTTTTCAATAGGCAAGATAGAAAATCTTTTCTCCCTTCTCAGAATTTTATATCCCATTTTTTTTGCCTGAGCCAAATACAGCCTTTTTGAAATGTTTGCTTTTTTTCCAAGTCGTGGCAGTGAAGGCCTAGGAAACGTCAGGAGCTACCTCGCAATTTCATACCAAAAGATGTAAATGAAGAAATAATTCATCTTCATCTTGAAGAAAAAAAGTAAGAGTTAGGCTTCAGAGTCAGGGTTTCTGCTTTATTTTTCTTCTGCTAACATACCTTCTTCTCATTCGTGCAGGTGTTGCCAAAAAAAAGGTCTCGTTTCAAACCTGCATCTAAAATTTAACCTGGAGTTTGTCTGGAGATAGTGGCAGACATTTTATTCTGGAGCTGTTATTACATATTTTTACTGTAGGAGATGAACACCCGGAGCTGCTGAAGTCACAGAGGTTCGTGAGCAAGGGATGGGCTTGGGGACATTCTGGGAAACCTTCCCAGAAAATCTGCAATTTCTGCTGGCCCTGCAGCCGCGCTCTGTGGTGAGGCCCCAGCAGAAACACTGGGGTTGTGTGTAGCCCGGGGCTCGAAGAGCACGGCAGGACAGAAGGGCTTTGGGTTGGGAACAACTTCATTGGCTGCTCCCCAATTAAGAGCAAAGACGCGTAAATAATCGAGGTGTAATAGCTCAGCTTCAGACATGAGGCGTATAAGGGAATTATTGTTTTTGTTGATCATATCTCATCACAATTATGTTTTGAAGGCTTAGTGCACACTGAACAATTTAAAAAGAAGTTCCAGGCTCTGAGCAGCCTGATCTAATTGAGAATGTCCCTGCTCACTGCAGGGGGGTTGGACTGGATGACCTTTGGAGGTCTCTTCCAACCCAAATCATTCTGTGAAGTCACAGATCCCAGAATCCCAGCACGGTGGGGTTGGCAAGGCCCTCTGCAGCTCCTCTGGTGCCACTCTCCTGCTCCAGCAGGGTCACCCAGAGCAGGGGGCCCAGCAGCGCAGGGTCCAGGTGCCTCTGGAATCTCTCCAGAGAAGGAGACTCCCCAAGCTCTCTGGGCAGCCTGAGCCAGGCTCCAACCCCCTCCCACCAAAGAAGTTTCTCCTCCTGTTCAAATGGAACCTCCTGGGTTCCAGTTGGTGCCCGGTGCCCCTTGTCCTGTTTATAACTTAAATTAGTGACCCTTTACTGACTTCTGTAAGAGAGAAATCTTTCCTGTACTGTAACTCCAGTGAGGAGTGGAATTTTGGCATGAGGAAGAGACGCTGAAATGATGACATGATCAGCTGATTTTATGGCTAGCTTTTGTAAGATAAAGAGGAAAATTAACTGTCATTTTTGAGAACTTTGAAAACCAAATCTGATGTAGAAATAGGAGATCTTAGTAAAAGAAAAAAAAAAAAAAGAACATTGTTGGACTTGAAAGTAACAGGAAGATGTAATGATTGCAGCAAGAAGTCTGAGTCATATATCCCAGATAATCTTTACGTCTTTTCTAACACCACAATTTGCAAATTCAAAATTTGGAGTTACTTTTCCATCTATCATTTGGCTCATGCAAGAATTCTGACTGCTTTATCCTTAGTTTTTTGGTTTCTTCTTAAATTCTTTTCTTCTTAAATTACATCTGTGATGTAACTGGGGCGTTCATCTCTGGAACAGCTTCCCAGGCAGAGCACACAATGGAATTCTCTGCTAAGTCATCCAAACTCCACCCATTGGAGGTTCGTGTTTAATACTCTCCAGGGCTTTTTCCAATCCTTTTGAAATGGCTTGTGCAGTGAAAAAATCCTTGGTTTCTTCAGTCCTCTACTAAAACAGCAATACATGATTCATACCCTGGTTTGGAGAAGATGCTTTTACATGGATTATGTTTTCATCAAATTTAAAATACAAATTGCAGTTGCTTTTTATTCTAGTAAAAAAAAAAACAAAAAAAAAAGAATTCTGCTGACTTGAAAAGTATTCTCTTTTGTAGTAGCTTAGTTAAACACAACTAAAGTATAAGGTTCAAAAAACAAAAAAAGAATTTAAGGAATTGAAATTACATCTTGGAATGCTGTGCATTCACACATGGCTGCATATGTGTGTCATTTAAAAAGGGGTTCTACAGATGAGATTAGAGGAATCAAATAAAAAAATGTATAGAAAGGAGAAAGATGGGTTAAATGACCTGAGAGAGAATCTAGTGAAACAGAACTGGAGTTAGTGGACCACAGAATTAATCCAACCCCTATGACTAATTTAATTCTGTAACACGTAATTCGATTTGATTTACTTTGCTCATTTAATTCCTCAAAAGGACAGTTAGTTGTCGGAGCAAGGAGATGGAAATCCAAGTTCTGGTTTTGGCAGCTATCACCTATGTGATACCAAGCAGATCTTCCTTTTCCCTGACCTCCTTGGCTTGCCATTTCTGTCTGGATGTTCTGAACCTGTCTTGCTGAGGCACTCACCTCTCCAGCCTGTCCTGGGGCCTGAATTCCAACAGGACACAAGACAGGTCAGTGTTGGATTACTAAGCAGCACCCCAGTGGATCTGAGTATTAGGTCTTTTAATTTCACCAGCTCCTAAACAACTGGTTCCTGTTTGATACTGCAAGGCAGTTTTACAAATCATTGAATGGGGTTTTTAATACTGTGTGGTGTTGATCACCTGCCATGTGTCTGGTTAATTAACTATTTTTCAAGGTGAAATACTCCTTTCTTTCTTTCTTTGGAACATACCTTTCTTTGTGATAAAGTCTGAAAAGTTGGAGAAAAAAGACCAAGGTCTTTGTTCAGACTATAATTCCAAATTTTATAAAACCACACTTTAAAAAAAAAAAAAAAAAAAAAAAAAAAATATAAACGCTCTCAGATTCCTAGAAAGCAAATACCTAAAAAAAGTGTTTCTCCCCC
>VWZK01007184.1:1487-32275 GCA_013396935.1 Baryphthengus martii
AAAAGAAGAGGAAAAATTATAATACCATCCATTGAACGCCTTGTCAAAATCTGAAGTTAAAACAAGTAAAAGAGGACAGTCCTGATTTTCTTACTGATCCTTTCCACAGAAACTCTCTGATGTTAAAGATCAACTACAAACCCTGTGAAATGTGAAAAGTGTACATTGCTGTTACGATACTGCTTTAAGATCTCAGCCACTTTGATTGAAACTTGAGGCCAGAAGAAGTCACTTAAAATGGTGTTTTCAGTGTAACAAGCAGAGCAGAGTCTTCTGGAACACAAAGCCAGTGACTGTACAGGTGTTTTGGTTTGGGTTTTTTTAATAAATAAAATACTAAAAAATATTCTTTATGTGCCATACCATGAATGGCCCTTGTTAAAACAAAGACATCACCATGGGCTTTTACCCAGCATATGAAGCTGTAATCCAGATGGGGGAAATAGAATTTTATTATTAAAAACAAAAATGAAAAAAAAGAGGAGGACTGACTATGCAGTAAAATACGTATAGTTCTGTGCAAAGAGATGACTTGCCAGCCTGAACTATATTTAAAGAAACTTTGTAAAAATGTACATAGCTGTGAGTTTAAAAACAAAACAAAACAAAACAAAACAAAAAAAACATGAAAAAAATGAAGAAGCTTTTATTGATGTTTTCAGTTTGAAAAGAGCTTTTAGAAAGATTGTGCATTCGGTTGTGACCTATATGTATATACATTAGTCATATCACCTCTGTTTCCTCCAAGCCCAAAGGAGGAATTTCTTCTTAATTACTAGTGGTAAACAAAAAACATGAGTTTTTTCTAACATGTTTCATTTATATGAGGCTATGTTGTCATGCAGAGGATACAGTTGTCTGTGTGACCTGCGTATTTTCTCTTACAGGTTACACTAGTGCATGTTAAAGTATTCATAGGAGATTGTTGTTATTTTCTGAGGCTTTTTTTCTATAATTTAATTTTGTGTTAGCCTTTGTTAAATTGCAACACAGCAATGGATTGGTAAACGGAGAGAAAATAATTACAAAAGAAAATAATTAATATTTTAAGCTTGTTAAACCGAACCAAGAAACATCCAATAATATATATTCAAAGTCCAGTTTGTAGTTCTTGGTTATTGTGATACATTATGAAGAGTTTAGTGCCCTAACAAAAGAAAAGAAAGCCTGTGTTTTGGTCAGCCTTTTCTGAGGAAAACTAGCTCTATATTCACCATCAGTTGCAGCAGAATCTCAGCTGAGAAAGCAGCTTCTTAGCTTTGCTAAACAAATTAAAACCACAATCTGAAAGTGGGGAAATGGTGGATTGGTTGCCTGGCTGATTTTGAAAGTGTTCAGAAATGATCAGTGTGCAAAGAACTTCTCTGCCCGATATCCTGTTCTGTGCATGAGAGCGTATCTGTCAGAAATTTTTTTTTTTTTTTTTTTTTTGCTGATTTGTTACACAGCAGTCTCATAGTCAGTGAACATTAGAGAGAGAGAGGAGCAAAGATGTCGTCAGCTGTTCTGCATCTGAATACAAGCAAAATCCCAGAAAGCAGAACTCTCAGGAAGGGCCAAATTCTTAGGTGATTATTCCCTTCTGCCCTTCCTTCACTAGGAAAGCAGGGACTAAGAAGAGCTATCAAACAAAGGAACTTAGTAGTTTGTTTCAAACAACTGATTTGAGTGTGAAAAGCTAGAAATAAGTTCTCGCAGGTGAAGTTTGCTTTATATTTTGTCTTTGAAAGTTATTCCATCATCTAGAGACAGTAACCAAAGATATTTGAACAAATTGGTCTGCACTTGAACGTGATATCCCAGATGTATTTTCTATTATTAATTCACAACTAAGCTGCATCAATATCACATGTCCCATAAGTATCTAACACAAGATGCCTTGTACCTCTTCTTGTTTTCTATGCTTTTTGTTTTCTAATAAAATATCTTGGAATAGTCATCCCTACAAATAAAATCAAATACAAGGTGATTCACTGAGGTCTATTCATCTGCACAACTCCGTATTGTAGCACGCAGTAAAACAGATTCTGAAGGAATGAAAAAAAAAAAAAAGGAACGTTAATGACATAGTGAAAATGCAACATATGGTTGTAATGTGGTGAATCAACATCTCCAAAGTACAACTAGTAGCAAATGGAATTTTTAATTTTTTTTTTTTTCAACTGATCCATAACATAATATTGATTAATAGTGACTCTATACCAGGCCATTTCCACCACCTATGTAATGTCTCAGCTGAGATGCAGCAGTTCATAACTCTTTAAAAAAGGAGAAAAAAAAAAAGAAAAGAAAAAAAAAGAAAAAAAAAAAAAAAAAAAAAAAAAAGGAAAAGATGTTTGGCAAAAAAATAGNNGGTAATGATGCTTGGCATCATAATCAGTTGGGTATGTTTGTAATGTGAATTAAAGTATTTGTTTAGTACTTCCAATTGTCTTCTGCTAGCAATATGTACAGTACTGTGTCAGGCTTGTGACATTTGGGTAAAAAAAGTTCCTGTACGTGAATGATTTTAGCTTTTAAAAGTAATTACAATCAAGTTGATTTAATAATTTAATACATCTGGACTGATGTATGATTTATAGAGGGAACAGATTTATAGGGTCTTCATAGAATTCTATAATAATGATATCAAAATATACTTTTCAAACTGTAAAAGAGAAACAAAAGTACTTTCCCAGGCTTATATTCTTGACCTTAAGAGGCACACAGGGTTTAATGGTTTCTTCTGTTATTGTTTTGCAATTTTTTGTTTTTTGCCTTAAGTAATGATAGAAGATATATATGGCTGGACACATATGTATAAACTTTTCAGCAGCATTTTTAATAATAAAATATCACAGTATTTTCTAATGCTTTGTGCAAAGAACTACGTGTTCATCCTTTTGTGTAGAAAGTCTTTCAGTGGTGTGTTTTCTGCCCCTTCTCCATTTCATTATCTAATGCCTTGATACACAGTACAGAAATATTAAAGTAAGAGATTGCACTTTTAGGTTAGCATTGAGTTTTCATGGCTTTTGTAGTTCTATAAGCCTGCCAGTAAAAGGAAAGAAACTCTGACCATGAAGATATAAGAGAATAAGTTTCATTAATTTATTACCTGTATGCACTGCAAATCCCCCTGAAGCCAATGGTTTAGTTGTTTTGTTAGGATTTTCTGTATCACTGAAAAAAAAAGCTTAGATAAGCAGCTTCCCATATTAGTTTAGCAGCTGAAAAAATATATCTTCCAAATTAGGAATCGAAATAATTCAGATAAATCTAATACATCCGGCCTCCTCAACTAAATATACTTTCATTTTATATTTAAAATTTAGATAAGCAATGAGTTTTTTTAGAAAAAAACAAACATAGGAGTAACAATGTAAGTTACTCATATATATTTAAGGAATATACATATATTGCAGGTATGTTGATATCATCCTTCCTTGAAAAACTAAGTAAATACAATTTGTTCTTTTATTCTCTTAAATTTCATTTACCAACCAGGTTTCCTTTCACTGGAAAGGTACATAGACATTTTAGTAATTTGATCTGGGTATTGTTTGCTTTCTGTAACTATTCTGCTGAATAGAGGTACTAACAATAATGTTTGATGAATTTTAAGCATATTATTGAAGAGTATTTGCAAAAAGCAAATTCAGAATGATTCACGTAAGATTTTTGATGTGAAAAATCAAACTTCTGAGACAGAAACATATTATGTGCCTACTGAGCTAACAAAACAGCTTGAATTTTTAATATTGAATTTGTATATAAAGCTTTTGCAAATAACTGCAGATTTAGAATTGTTAAGCAAATATATTTAATTACAGGTACACTTTGAAGTTCCACAGCTTCCTCTGAGATAATTCATACACAAGAAAAGGAGTTACAATTGTGTCATTTCTGTGAATTGCTCACCTTAAATTTATGGGTGAACTCAGTAAATTACCTTATTTTCAGTTAATCAATTTCACATTAAAAAAAAAACAGAAAACTTTAGAAGTTGGTTCACGCTAATTAAATATTGTGTTGTTTTATTTCTTTACTGTCTGAATTATAAATCTGCAGATTAGTATGTTTCTATTTTTACTTTGCTAAGAGTATGACAATTTAATGGTATTTAATATCACACAATAATCATATGAAATAATAACATAAGAATTATGTGATTCTCAGATTTGTAGTTTTACATTTGTATTATTTAATTATTGTCAACTGTTTCTCATATTTTCATCTACAGCTGTTTGACATCACAAACCTCATCAGGCTGAGTCTCTCCAGAGGCCATTAGCAGCTGTTAAAAACTGGGATTTTCATCCCACTAGAAATTATGATATTACGTATTTAATACCATAATGTGTTAAAATGCTTCTCAGCACCAAAGCTTAGCCTGAAAAGCAAGATATTAGCTTTTTATTAATGGAAATGAAAAATAAGGAAGGAGTTTGGAAATGTCTAAACATCTTGTTTGAGTTATAGCATAATAAATAATATTTCACTTTGGGATGAAGTTTTGATTCCAACTATTTTGTTTGGCGTTCCTTGTGGCCAATAAGGTGCTCACTGTATCTTCTAAAAGTTATATTTTAAGAAAGTTATGCTTTCTTACTTTTTTGTAGCCCACAGATTACTTCATCCAAATTTTACTGTTGTAAAGAAACCCAGATCACTCAGGGATGATGTAAATGCAATCCAGTTACAATGTCCAGACTAGAGAAGGAATTTTGTCATAAACCAGGGAAACTGCAGCCCCTCTGAGACACAGTGCTAATTACTGAGAATATGCATTAATATTCCAACATTTCAAATGTAAAATAACAATGTACATTCAATGATAAGTTGACAATTTTTTCAATTCCTATGTTTTCCCAAGTTCATTTTCCACCCATTCCCCACAAAGAATAGGAAAATATTTTCATCCAGTTCTAGTAATTTCTGGAATATCCACTTATGTAAATGAGAAATGAAAGAAAATCACAGAATCATAGAATCATTTTGGTTGGGAGAGACCTTTAAAGATTAAGTCCAACCATAAACCCAGCACTGCCAGGTCACCTCTAAACCACATGTCTAAGCACCACATCTACACATCTTTTAAATGCCTCCAGGGATGATGACTCAACCACTTCCCTGGGCAGCCTGTTCCAGTACTGGACAACTCTTTCTGTGAAGAAATTCTTCCTCATATCGAACTTAAATCTCCCCTAGCACAACTTGAGGCCATTGTTTCTTGGGAGAATAGCCCGACCCCCTCCTCGCTACAACCTCCTGTTTCTGTTTTCCCTCCTACTTGAAGATTGATAGTATGAAAATTTCTTCTCCTATTGCCTTTTATCAGGGATTATAGGTTGTCTAGATGTTTCAGAGTAGTCCCATTTCTAAAAGTCAAGGTTTAAATAAAACGGAAAAGCCAGATATAGAACTGGCAATGTTGGCAGGCGTCTTAGGCAGCAGTTATGTTTCTCACTAACAGCCAATGATATGGCACAAAAATACGGTGAAAGTTACCTGTGTTTTATTTTAAAATATTGCATTTCTAGAGACTATTTTCCCTTTTTTCAGCTTGTGGTGTCTGATGTCATGCTTTTTGCTGTACCTAACTCACAACCCTCAGTTATTTCATGTCATCTCATATCTATTATCACTGTTTCATCAGATACTTCCCCAAGTGGTACAGATAGATTTTCATGTGTTTTTTTTGCTTTGTTTTTTTTTTTGTTTTTTTTTTTAATGTCACAACAGGTAAGTTTGGTCCCACATTTATTCCATTTTGTCCTGTATGGCTGTGAGAGAGCATTTTTCATCTGACATTTTCCTTGTTGATTTTAGCATTAAAAAAATTCCACTGAAGGAATATTTACATAACAGTATTCATCATCTTTGAAATGCATCAATCTCTAAGACTGCACTTTGTGCCAGCTCAACAGCTTTGGTTTCATATGATCTATGTCTTAGTGGGAAGTGTCAGCTTGGAGCCAGGTTCTTCTGATACTCTGCAGTTTGTATTATTGTTACTATTCACTGTTGGCATTAATTTCTTTATTGATCTTTAATCAAGGATAAAGATTAGTCTGTCATACGCCATTGCAAGATTTCTCAAACCCTAAAAGGTCGTTGTTCTTATTTCTTGTTTAAGATACAGCTAATTACACTGTACCCTCAAAATGTAAATATTTTCCTAAACCATTCAGATTTCCTAATTCTCCTGTTAGTGCAAACTAAGAGGGGACTCACACAGTTAGCCTTGTATGAGAAGAACTCATGATAGTATACCTTCCTCTTGCTTCACATGTCTTGGGAAATAAATGCAATTAACATTGTCATGTATTAAAATTTCATTACATCCTAAGGTAAAATTCATAGAATCTGCCAATACTGAGGATTATGCTCTAATATCCTACACTGGTGATTATTTTGTAAAGGTAACATATTTCAGGTCAATAGCAAGCAACTGTGTGAGTGCTTTGTATGCTTCGGTCACTGGATATTTCACTTCAAAAGCCACAGTGGAGTTTGTGGATTTTAAGAAATGAAGATGATACTACAGAAGTATTCTTAATGGAGTTTCTACATTCAAGAATGCCTATAAGCAGCAACAAACAAACTGCAGGAAAAAAATGTTTTAAAATAAATAGGAATCAAATGCAAATTGTTTCTAAATTAATTTGACAGGCAGAAATATCGTATGATGTGATATGATATGACCTTAAAATATTGTGATGAATTTCTTCTCTGTGAAGGGCCAACAGAAAAAAAGGACAAGTATCTCAAAGGATACATTCTTACAGGGACTAGTCAAACGAAATTACTGCAGATAATGAGATTATAATGGGAATTTGAACAGGAATGTTATGTCATAATGCTATACCATATGGATTTAGAAATGTTGAACAAATCTACAGTGCTCATCTGGGTATTGAGAAGTATAAAATTAGATCCTGAGATGTCCTACTTTAGCCAGACAACAGTGCTGCCATGGAGAATAATATATCAAAGTGAAATGTGCACTTGTGTCAGGGGATGACAAAAGAACATTCAACTTGTTTTATTGCAAGGAAGTCAAAGTGCCAAACTCAATAAATAAGGAATAATGACATTACAAACCAGTCACAGGTCTTGCCTGGAGAACCATCTTGCATATAGAGACCAAGAGAGGGGTTATGATCCAAATTTGCTTTTTTCCTCACTTTCCTGGAGAGGAGGCATGGAGAGGGAAGGTCCCTGGAATATACTGTACTCTAGTAACTGCTGGCCCTTGAGCCCTCAAAAATAACTAACAACTAATATATGTTAGAGGTCCCTCTAAGCTGGAGCTGGGACCAAGAAATAGTAGAAACTGTTTGCTTATTTCTTTTTAGTGAAGGACAGTCAGGAAGAAGGGAAGAAGAGCAATGAGCTGCCAGTTTTCCACAGTACTTGGGGAGAGACAGTCAAGATCCTTACTCAGTTTTCAGTGGGGCTCCCAGGTGCATAAAATAAAATGGAAGCACTCAAGGAGCAGTGATCAGTGAGGGAGTTGCTGAATATGAGCTAACTTTCTGAGTTGATTTGTGAGGCTTGAATTAAAAAACTTTTATGCTGCTCCCCAGACTGTAGATTCTGCACTATTCATTTATCAGAAAGTCAGTAAGAATGTGATAAAAAATTAATCAAATAAAAATTTCATTACGAAAAATCAAAGCTCCAGCATGTGTAAAAAGAAGTAATACTCAGTGTTGCTTGAATCTTGTGATATAACTGCAGATGTGTCATTATATTTCCAAATTGGACACTTGGAATGCTCCAAATTGGAACATTTTGATGGAGTCACTAGGATAAATCATTAGGTGTATATGTGCATAGTTAGGATGCGGCCTTTTGTTTGCAACAATTTTATAAATTGCTGCTTCGATAAATAGTAAGTTTGAAGGTACTTACCTTTTCTGGCCGAGTCTGTGGGATGTGAGGTAATATATGCCAAGGACACATGGAACAGCTGCCAGCAGCTGTCATACCTGCTGCACATAGCTAAAGAAAAATGTATATATAAAGATCACCCTAGCAAAAAACCATCTGTATCTTACATGTAATGAATTTTCCTGTGGAGAACTGTTTCTTCCTCCAGAAGGCTGCCATGTAACTAGGGACTAATATGGATTGGAAACAAAAAATACCTGCTCAGGGTGGTGAAAATAACTCAGTGACTGCACTGACCTCTGCAGGACAGGCTTACAAACTTCCTTGGCACTCAATAGTTTACTAATAGAATAATCAGAACAATAGGAAACAAAAAATCTGTTCAATAAGTACCACGTGAGAGATAATACCAACCACAAAACAGAAATGCGGGTGATTTCTGTTAATAAGGTCACTGTGGATTTAGAAGTATAAGATTTTCAAAAAAATCTTATGAAATTGTCAAATCACCCTTAATCTGGAGACTGCAGATAATCCTAGAGGAAGAGGTAAACAGCAAAAAGCATAGATATGTGCACTTGTACTAAACTGAACATAATTTTCCATTTTCAACTCAAGATCTGATCTCATCTTTGTCACCTGGAATTATTTGGTTTTATGCCTTTTTCCGTAGTTGGGGAGTTTACACATTCTGAATTTGTAGAGTTTTACTGCCATCTCTTCTTTCCTTACAGTTATTAATAATGGGAAAATTAACACATTTTATTAATCTCAATGATTGCCTGAAAGAGACAGTAAAGTTGTTTGAGAGGCGTATTTGAGCACGAACTTACTGATCTTTATCACTGTAAGTCAATTCTTTGACATTTTCAAAATGATACTTCTGTGAGTAGGTAAGGTGGCACTGTCCCTTTTAATTTCACAGGAACAGTTGCTTTAGGTCTGAAGCAGATGACTGATTTTTGCTTTCTATATTGCTTTGTTTTCCAACTGTTAAGAAAACAAAATTAAGTTTATAATAGAATTTTTCTCCTTCTTGTTGGGGCGGAGTCTCATCCAAAATAAATTCCTTAAGACTGTTTTTTGGGTTTTCTTCCCTCAGGAAGAATTTAGAAACTTTTGCAAGCTTTGATATGTTGTGGAAATATGAAAACAACGTAATTTTTTAGGATATTTAATTTTGGCAAAAAGGAGGCTTGCTAGATATGCCATTACAATTATTTTAATAGTTGATATGATGATCTTTGTGCAAATGCAGAACCTTTGAAGAAACTCTTGTTAACTCAGGGGTTTTTTTTATTTAAGAGTCTACAAATTTAGACTCTGAATTTTTCTTTCTATATCTATCTATATGTGCATATATAGTTATGACACATATATATGGTTATTATTTGCTTCCTCATCGCCAGATTTCAGTGTCAGAATATAAAGGCTGTTTTCAATGAGCTATGAGTCACAGGTATTTTGGAATTGATCCTTTCAAACACAGGGGTTTTTTTCTGGAGACACACACAAGCTTTTGCTCAGAAGACATGCATGCAAATGTAACTGAAGAAGAGTTGAGAAGATAACTTATCTTGTGTGTTTTCTCATTCTCACTTGGTGAAAATGACTCCTCAGCTGCAATGGTTCTGTTCCAGAATCTAGTCCTCAGTTGTTTCTCAGAAAAAGGGAATGAATCCTATTCATCTGTGAAAAATGACGTTATGGAAATATGAGCAACAGTGACTGATTCAGGATGGACCAAACCAAGTCAGGAGGATGGCAGAAGCTACAGAAGAAATATGGCTGCTAACCAAGAACACATAAGGAGGAACTGTGAAGTAACCTGAATCCAGATCAACTGAAGTCAGAGGGAGTGCAGAAGAAGAAAAGTATAAACCAGAAACCAGAAAAAGAACCAGAAAGCACATAATACTGAGAATAAAATTTCAGAAAATAGTGCACAGGACAAAAAAAAGTAGTACTGGACTGTCTAGATGTGTTTGCATTAGTATTTTTGTTTGGATCAGAACTGTACTGTTAACGGAAATCTCACAGCTCCCATTTATCAAAATTAATTAGTTTATCTAGTTTCCTCACAATCTAGACTTTGGTGTGCATTGCAAACAATCTTGGAGGGGATGAGCTAGATTCCTGTTGCAGGTGTATACTGAAACATACGATCTAGCAGTGCACTCCATGCCTTCAAGCAAACCACAGAGATTTGTGGATGCAAACCATTCTCTGACACTTCCCGACAGTCCTGGCACCAGTCCCCATCTCTCTTGTATTTAACAGGCTAGCAATTTAGCAATATGGCCCATGGGTATAAAGTGATAGACTTTTCCCACCACATTGAGGCTAATTTATCCTACCATCTAAGTTTAGTTCATGGCACAGTGGCTTTGATTTCAGTCCAAAAATGCATCTGAAATGCCTAGTCCTAAACCCATTTACAAAACACTAATTTTTAAACTTTGCTCAACAGTATGTAGAAGGGAAAGGGCAGGCCCCATCATTGACTTTGCACAGCATATTATACTGACAAAAAGATATTTCTTTTCCTTTAAATAAAGCAGGCACACATATAATACTAAATCTAATTCTTCTCCTGATTATTTAAGGATTCAGCAGTGCACTGAAATTTTCTTGTTGCTCACTTTAGAACCTGATACCTTTTGTTAAACATTTTAGCGGGAAAACATGCACCCTTTCTCTTATGCTGTATGTTCCTAACACTGACCTAAAATGTCAGCCACCTGTGGGTGTTAGGAGTGGACAGAGGCAACAATTTTTTTGAAAAAAGTGTTTCACAACTGTGAAGGGCATTTATTTTTTGAATGCCTCATTTTATTTTAATCCTTCTGCATTATCAAATCCAGACACTGGATATGATAGCATAATATTTTCATAACCATTATTTTACTCACTTTGGTAATTATTTTCATTACAAGATCTTGTGGGAATAAATTCTGAATTTCTGTGTTAGATCGCATAGTTCTTTCATGTTTACATCTTCTAAGTAAATATTAGAACCATGGACAACAGATTTGTCACTCCACACTGCGAAAGGAACAGATAAATAGATGTTCTGATTTCTTTTCTGTACCAGACATAGCAAGGATTTTTATGACAGAGCTGATTTTTCTCTTACTTTAGTTTTGGGTATTCCAGTTTCAACTCCTGTAACTATTAAAGAGAGTCAGAAAAACACACACTTTCCCTACTTCCATGACAATTTTGATACCAGATCAAATGACAGAACTTGGAGAGCATATCATGTACTACTGCAATGCCTAACTCTGAATTTTTCTCTATTTAAAGGTATGTGGGAACATAAATATTTCAATCCGTAAGTTAATTTGTGACAGCCTACTTTTCCAAAAAAAAAAATAATAAACAAAACAAACAAAAAAACCAACTCAAAAGTTTTACAAATTGAGAAGGACCAAACTTGCACCTAATACTGAATCTGATCTATATCACATGTGGTAGCCACAAGTGTGAAGATAGGTCTTCCATGGTCTTCACAAGTACAAATTTACAGAACCATTTTTAAAAGAGATTCTCTGTGTTGAGTAAGATAGTGATTAAGTTTCATGAAATTTGAAGTTTTTAAATATGGTACTTCAAAACTCATGTAATTTCCCATTTCCTCTTTTATTATCTACTGAATAACCATTAGCTTAAACTTTTTAAGTCTTGCAGGGCTTCCTATACATATGAAATTTTTAAAAGAAATAATTTATATTAAATCAGCTATCAGTCTAAAGAATCAAAGTAAACCATCTGTTTACATAGAGTTCTAATACTTTATACTCTTGGTGAAATTGCATAAAAAAAATCCATTGACATTTGGTAGAAAAAGTAATTCTAATCTAAAATAACAAAGCTGCATTGAGTTTTTAATGCTGTTGTGAGTAAAGGAGTCAGATCATCAAATTATCTTGATTAAGCAAACTGTCTTATGTTTCATTTTAGCAAATCGATTGCCCTATGCAATATTTTAGTATTGGAGGGGTAAATCAGCAATTTGCATAGAGTAATGTCATATCAAGTGAAAAAATAAACAGGAATATCCTCAAACCTAAGGAAAATATTTCCTTTTCTTTACTGAACAGTCAAATTATGTCAACTTTATCATTATTTCATTCTCAATATCTGAATCTCACATGCCTGCAGAAAATTGTTTATTGCAATGTTTTAATCAGAGTAATTGTTTGAAAAGTGATTTTGAGGCATATTGGATAAAATAATTAGAAATTACAATCAGAAAGAAATCAAAATTAAGAACCAAGCAAAGTGCTTAGTGAAAGTAAGAAATATTTGATGATTTTAATTGGTTATATGTGAAAAGTGTGAAGTATAGTGATGCCTCACATAAAAGCTGAAGTATTTAAAATTATTGTATATCAGTAAGGCAAATTTGACCCTCAAACAGCGAAGTTTTTACTGTAAAGATAGTCTGTTTTCTGAAGTACTTTAAATATTTCTAGTATATCTTATTTGTAGCCCCTGTGAACATATTAGCCATAGTAGAAGAAAGACATAAAACTATTTATATTACATGTATGAAAAAAAACCTCCTCTAAGAAAAAGGCAATATTTAGCTACTTAGATGGAATGCAAACCTATTTAGTTATTATAAGACATTCCAAGAAAATCAGAACTTCTCTATCTGGATGTCAACAAACATAGTTGTTTGATCTGTTTTTCATAACTGAATACCCTATCACACTAAAATAATCTGAAATTATCAAAGCTCCTTATCTTTTAACCTTTATGAAGGGGCAGCAGATATTAAAGTTTTAAAGGAGACAGTGAAAACAAACTTTGTAAACTGAAAGTAGAGTTTGAAAACAGTAAATGGAAAAACATTCTCAACAGAAGTTCAGAAATGTGTAGTCCCATAAAGAAAATGCTTTTATTGCTATTAAAGCATTTGGGAAACAGAGATATTCTTTACTTCTGTCTCTTTATTTTTCCGCTTTTCCCAAGACCCATAATATCAACAAATCAGACAATCTGCACATTCAAATAGCTGATACTTAAATACTTCAGAGCACAATGATTTGCAGATTAGGAAATATAGATCTTAGTATTACAGTTTTAGTGGTTTAGGAAATTGCCTCTTACTGACTACTTCCTTTTTTTTTCCCAAATGAGTAAGTTTATTGTATAAGGCAAGTGGAGTTCCTTCTTCCTGTCCAGCTGCTCAGTCTGGGAATAAGGAGGAAAACTGGAAAGCATTCAGAAGCTCAGGAATGCTCCGCTCTGGCTGAACTGCAAATATTGTAGCTGCTCACACCTGTGAATGAAGATACAGTTTTCTGGTTTCTACTCTACAGACCATATTAACACCTGGCCTAAGAATAACAAGTAATGGGATAGAGTATGGAGAAGATGGTTGAAGTTGTGTTACTCTGCAGTCATTCAGCTATCAAGAAGAAAAGGAAAAACTGAAAGATGTAAAAGGAGAGTGAATCTTATAGAGAAGGAGCACCTATTAAGGAGGTAGGAGCAGAATAGATAGGGCATTGTGCTTGGAGGAAGAGATGCTGGAGCAGAAAATATGAAATTCTAGAGTTTGTAAAGCCAGAGATAAAACTGTTAGAGAAATTTAGAGAGCAAGATTGACTTGATGTTTAGCCAAAGATTTAATTTTCAATAATGAAAATTGAGTTGCTGATGTAGCTGTCCAGTATTTTTTCAAACTACTGTAAGCACAAAAATATATGTACTTGCAAAAGCTTAAAAAATACCGTATTTATGCCCAGCTCTGGTTGGAACAGTGAGTTGCATTATTAAAGCCTGGAGACTTTAGGACATGCACGTATGCAGAGTGGGGCAAGGACCACACCAACATCTGGATACTTTCATGGCATTACAACTGTAGCTGTTTTCCCTGGCATCAAGCAAAAGGAGTGATCCATTAATGTACAAACTTCTTCAAGCAGACCAGTCTGAGTGTGCATGGTCAGCAGGTCAGATTAGTCAGGCCTATAGCCTTTCTCTATGATTTTCATACTCAGCGAATCAGTTTTCTAGTGGCCTGTTCCATCAACAGTAATTGAAATGACTGCAAGGATTTTTGACAGAGGAATTGAAAGTGCAAACTGTGATCATGAACTGCCTATATCAAGTATCTCTGAAGTGGTGTTTTGTGAGATCAGTATTTGTGTTGAGATTTCACAATGAAAAAGAAACTACTTTAGGGACAGAGTGTAAGGATACAAAAGAGCTATGACATAACCCAGAACAGATGAAAGCAGTATTTGTATTTACAAGGGTGTGATAATGGTTGTCCATAAAAATGCAGAATAATGAAACACAGTATATGAGAGAGATCATGAGGGAGATAACTATTAAAAAAGGATTATATACAACATGAACAGAAGACTAGAAATAAATAAATGCAAACAACAGATAAACAATGGGGCTGAAAAATTTCTTCCATTCTTTACATTTAGGTAAATGTTGAAATATTATGCAGAGCTGTATAATCTCTGTTATAAATCTGTATAATGTGTACATAATAAATAGCTATAGCAGTAATGGGCAGCAAAGGCTGATGAAATTTAGACATTGCAAGAAGGTGCAAGTGTAAGGATATTATGCAAAATGCATGCACTCTCATATCATAAATTATATAGTCATGCCAGTTCTGGCATTTTCTAGAATATACAAACTGTTTTGATACTTCCTTCTTTTTTCTTCTGGTAATATGTGGGCTGTACTGGCATATGGGTAATGTTGGTGAGTCCACAATTGCACAATCTGAGTTTTCCACAGAAAAGGTAAGTGACTGCAAGCAAAAGCTGAAAAAGTAATTTTTGTTCATTCTACAAAATAAGATACTATACTGTGCTCAAAGTTTTTCTTTTAAACATACAGAAAAATTCTTTAATGTGTCTTACCATCACAGTCCATTCTTTTCTCAAGCTGCAGAACATTTGAATATATTCTATATCAGCTATTGAAAGCTGGCTATTCCAGTACACGCTCTTCTGAATTATAAAATCACCATTCCCATTTCATATATAGATTTTTTTTTTTTTTTCGTTTTTAATAGTTAATTGATGCACATTTATGTGGAAGAGGAAATACCTGGTCCCTACTTCCTGTGCTGTACTTCGTTTTGTCACTCTTCTGAGAACAAAAAATCAAACCTACCCAGATGTAAGATTCCTGTCATTAAAAGTGCTTCACCCACTAGGCTATGCTGTGTAACTATTATTTAACTGTCCTGCCCTTCTTCCTCCTACTTCATGCACACAGATAGTGGTGCATATTTTATCCTGGGTCTTGGGTGAGCATGAATGTAGACTTAGGAATGCATTCAGAGGCAGTCTGGACATAACATGATTTGGTTTGTCCTGGCTTGCTGTCTTCCTACCACTACCTCAAGGGACCTATTAGATGGGTTCTCAGGTGCTCATTCACCAAGTGCCAGGTCATGATCTGTGAGGAGCAAAACCAACCCTTTCCTCTTGTTACCATTTCTGGGAGAAGAATTCATTGACTCTTGCACCTGCAATCACAGCTCTCGTTTCAGTTAGCTGGACAAGTATTCTCAAGCAGTAGAAGGTCTAACAGGTGGTGGAATAGTAAAACACTATTTTTTCTCACCCTCCCACCCCCTTTCTTTTTATATTACATTTAAATACGTCAGAATTAGAGTTAATTAACACAAAAAGACTGCAAACATTCACACCAAAATTCATGCATGAAGACAATTAAGTGTTGTGGAAATCATTTCGCTTTATTCACTCAGCTATCCTAACAGGTTTCCTCATACAAGGTCAAATGAGCAAATAATATTTAGACATAAAGCCAGCAAGAACTAGGTGTCCATTTGTAACTTTGGAAAGCACTATTCGTTCTTCTTTGAAGCTTTAATTCCACTAGTTCTTTAGGTGCAGATATGCATATTGGTCTGAATCTCTTCCCTCTAAAACAAATAGTAACATTTCCAATTAATACAATACTGCTGAACCAAAAACAATACTCCTGCTTTCTTTAAAATAAGACAAATGCATTTTCTTGAATTTTAGCAGTTGCTTTGTTGTTTGTCAACTGAAGTATTTCCTGTGTGCTTTTCCTCTATGTTAGGTGAAAAAAAAAATGCTGGTGCCATATTCATAATACATTTGAACTTTAGCTTATCCCAGCAAGGAATTTACAATTATTTATCATGTATTTGAAGGATTTAGTTGCAAAAACATGTCTAAAAAACATTCAGCAATCAAATTTTATTAAAAATATCACTAGAAGTCGTACTCACATGCCAAGTCTCCAATTTTAAGTCACGTAATAATTTGGGTCATAATTTGTCACTGAAGACTAAGAAAAATGTTGATTATTACAAAAGAGCACCCAGTTATATGAGCACGTTTCTAGATGAAGTACTACGGAGAAGCTACATTCAGAAAAGAAAAGGAAGTCCCAGGAATTCTTTTTTTTTTCTTTTTTTTTTTTTTTTTTGGTTAATTCATCAAAGATATCCTATTTATACAGAAAGATGTCCTATTTATACAGGAAAGACTTTCTATTTACACAGGAAATCTCTCCTTTGGGTACTTATTAATAATGGGATTTTTTTCAAATTCATGGTAAAATGAGATGGCAGACACATGAGGGAAATAACAAAAATCACAAGATTAGGCAATACAAATGAAATACCACTTTGGAATTTAATATATGCTGCTCCTGTCAGAGTGTACATTTTAACATTTCAATTCAACTCACATACAAATAACATAATTGTCTTTAAGAATTTTCTACTCTATTTTTTAAAAAATGAAGGGAAGTTGGAATGATAAAGTTAATGAATTTTTATTATACTAGGAATTTTTCACTGAATTGTATTAATACTGAATTTTTCAGTATATTTTTTTGCAGAAATGAAACAATAAATCTTTGTTATCTTTGAAAGATATGAAATCAGAGTGACTGGTTTTTTTTTATATTTTGTGAAGTCAGGGTACTATTTTTTAAATACCATAAGATATAAACAAGGACAAGATAAATAAACTAGTCATTTACTCAAATTACCCTATGGATTGTACACAATCAGTAAATCATGCTTATTTGGCCCAAAGAATTAAGGAACATAAATAAAAGAGTAAAATGTACCAAAGAAACACAATCACACTCATAATGTATTATTAACATACCCACATGCAGTAGTTGGTGCATCTCATGAAACTGTACTTGAAAAATAAATTAATTTAAGCCTTTAAAAGGACAAAAGAAGAAAAATCACATGACATATTAGAATTATATATTTGCTTTGAACTAATCAAGGTGACATTTTAAAAATTATTTAATTCTGCAAAAAATAAATAATTGTTAATGAAACAAGAATTTGAGTGTTTCCTCTGTCACCGATGACATGTCTAGAAAAATAATTGTCCTCGTTAATTAGAGTGCACTTTCACTTTATGCTTCTACTTTGTAAAAGAGGTTGAAAGGAGGGTTTGATTTGATATAGATGATTATTTCATAATAATATTTAATATAGAAACAGAATAAAAGGAACAAGGTAAAACCAGTTTTTGTAATCGCCTTTTCTGATAGTGGTATTAAAGTAGAATAATCACTCCATTGAATCCAATGCAGCTTTGTTTATTTATGGCAAATTAGGATTTGTGACAGGAAGTCTTCCTTGTAAGGTTTTACTACAGGTATGTTTTTTTGTTATCATTATCTCCTTAATGAAGATATTAGAGATGCTTGTACTCTGTGCTTGAAAAGCAGTATAAACAAATGATTCAAAATGCTTGTCCCCATGGTACTGCAATTCTCAGATCAGTTACCCCTGTGTCATCACAGCCGTCATATTTGTGTTAAATTAAAGACTGTTTGGGATACTTGAGACAATTTTAGACAGGTTACTTTTCAAGAAATATATAGTTTTTTGATGCATATTAATCTATAAAAGTAACATGAAACTCAATTGAAGATTTGCACAGCTTTCAATAAGGATTTTTTTTTTTTTTTCTATTTTTTCTATGTTATAAAGTCAATCTGGTCAGATATACAAGGACTATATGTGACACATTTTTTTCTTTTTTTCTTCAGTTTAGTCGTGGTTGATAATGTTTTCTACCTCTGCTTTTTTTCCACGTTTTCACTGTTACATGGCTATTCCACTATACAGTAATTGACATCATGAATTTTAGAGTATTGTTCTGTGGGGTTTTTTTATTTGTTTGTTTGAGTTTTGTTGGTTTGGGATTTGCTTTTTGTTTATTTGTTTTAAGAGGACTGTTTCCCATGTTGTTATTTTAGTGCTATTTCAGAAAGGTTTCAGTGAATTTTCAGTCTTCAAAGTTGTCTTTTGTCGGGAGTAAAACACATCATCTGTCTCTGAGCTCCTCAATTGCCTTGGTGTTTGCCTTCAAATTAAGTTGCCAGCAAAATATAAAATCACATCAGGAAACAAATAAATGATCATGATTTTTATTCTATCAAGCTATAGGAAAAAAGTAGAAAACTCTGCTAAAAAATCATCCATTCTCCAAACAACCTGCTTTGAGGGTGGAAAGAGATGAAATATTTGTACCTGGGTGGAAGTAATTGCTCTGCTTGTCTGCTTGTTTTGCAGTCTTTCTCAACATCTAAGTTTCAGGTCTTGAACATACTCTTACTAACAATCCTCAAAGCAGAAAACTGTTCCCTAATGAAATACTCATATTCTGCTTTTTAAGAAAAAGTATTCTCTAGTCCTTCCTGTGAACTTCACAGAATCACAGAATCATAGAATGGTTAAGGTTAACTTGACTTATGTTACTACTACAGTATACTACAAGTCAGGGATCTATTACCTCTAACTCACAGAAGGAAATGGAATTTTCTTGAACCATTAAAATTTGGAACCTAAGATAAGGCCATGAATCAAGCAAAGCTATGCAATCTAACCTGAGCATCCTGACATTAAACTGTATATTTGTGTAATCCTCAAAAAACCTCATTGTTACTTATCTTTATTAAATGACAAAAATAAACTTATGATAATTTGGAAATAATCAAATGAAAGGATTACTGTATCTACTGCATTTTTTTAACATATATTTTTTCCCTCAAATAATTCAAATTAACATTATCATCATCTACATGCTTCTGGCATCACATGCCATATTACATTAATGAAATTTGCTAAATTGATGCAATGTCCTGACAATAAGAGCTTGAGAGATCAGTTGTGATGGTAATAATAACAGCAACAACAGCTTCCTGTCTTCAGCTGACTGATGCTATTAATCCTGTTACTCATCATTCGTCATATTCGAATAGCAGAAAATAATCTTCACAACTTTAATGTCATCATTTACCCATAGGTGAAAACCAGGCATTTTAGATAATGCGAAACTGTTATTTTCTTTTTATTCCCCATCACCATGTCTCTCAGCTCCTTAACTTTCTTCAAAGAAGGTCTTAAACCAAACTTTTCATATCAGACTTCCATGTCTATAAGTGATGTTGATTTGCTTCGATGAAAATATTGCTTGAATAGTTTCAAACAGATCTCTGAAGTAATCTATCACTTGTCAGTATTGCTGAAAAGCTGAATTATGTAAAAAGCAAGTAACACTTATGGAAGTATATTGATGTTACAGGTCTGTAACTGAAACATTTTATGAATTTTAAAGGTATTATAGTCATCTATGCGTTTATCTCAGGAATTATATTTTTTGTCTTAATGTTTGTTTTCTCTAAAATTATGTCAGAGATTAAAACAAATTGCTTCTATGATTTGAAAATGCAAACTGTATCTTTGTTTTACAGTAATACAAGATATTCCATATAATCTGAATTGTGGATTTCAAGGTAAATAGATTGGATATGAACTTTATTTCTGTATGAATAGCTAGCGATGACCCGAGAATTTTATTATACATTCACAGAATATCTACCGACTATACGTCCATATAAGATGCTACTATTAAAAAATCATTTGTAAATTGAGCAAATAGAAGGTTTTTCCACTCTTGCTGTTTATTGAATTCTTCAAATCAAAAGAAAAGAAGCAGCATTTCCAAAGTTTTAGCTTTTGTAGAAAGTCAAAATATTCTAGTTGTTTCTCATAGAATCATGGAATCATTAAGACTGGAAACGACCTTCAAGATCAAGTCCAACCATTTTCTAAACATAATCATTATGATTAAACCATGTCTTGAAGCACCACATCTACACTTTTTTTTGAAGACCTCCAGGGATGGTGATTTCACTGCCTCCCTGGGCAACCTGTTCCAATACCTAACCTCTCTCTCAGTAAAGAAATTTTTCCTAATATCCAACCTAAATCTCACCTGGCATAACTTAAGCCCATTTTCTCTCCTCCTATCACTAGTCACATGGGAGAAGAGACCAACACTCACCTCACTACAACCTCCCTTCAGGTAGTTCCAGAGAGCAATAAGGTCTCCTCTCAGCCTACTCTTCTCTAGACTAAACAATCCTAGGTCCCTCAGGTGCTCCTCATAAGACATTTTCTCTAGATCCTTCACCAGCTTTGTTGCCCTTCTCTGAACCTGCTCCAGCACCTCAATGTCTTTTTTATACTGCGGCACCCAAAACTGAACATAGTACTCAAACTGCAGCATCACCAGTGCTGTGTATAGGGGAAGACTCCTGGTTTTATCTGTTTTAAATATATGATAGTCAAAACCAATCCAAAGATAAGGAAAATTCTTAGTGATATTGCCAAATCCGTTAATTCTGTTCCTGTCTTTTACCTGAGGAATAATCATTTTAAAATGAGAGGAATCTTTGTAGATTTAAAGGGAAAACATTCTCCCATTACTCTGCTAACCAAATAATGTTTTTGTGTCCTATATGCAACATGAAAACAGAAAACGTCTTATTAGATTCTCTAAGGAATCCACACTACATTGTTTCTCATAGAGTATCTACTAGTATATTGTCAAATTGGACATCATGTGGCTTGATCAATGAGACTTTTGTCACTTCCCTTGGGAATTCAAAGATTAACAGTAGATCTCATCAATAGGATGTCTTTCTTCATCATTTCCCTTGCACATAACTATATTTCGTCATTTCACTTGTCACTGCAGTTTCTCATAATTTGTCCTTACTCAGTGATGAATACCTCTCTGTAGATGTCTGTGTTAAAGTATTTAATATGCTTCTGCAAATGCAATCCAAAACTGTGTTAGGTTTCTACTGCTGAACTGATCCACTTTACATTGCAAGCTAGTAGCATTATATAATATAAGCTCTACTACTCTTCCTTGATATAAAGAAATCAGAAGAAATTTCACTGAAACAGATGAAGTAGATACCTTCTAGTAAGTAGAGCTACAAATCACTCAACATATTGCTTTCTATGAAAAGTTAACTTTGGAACTGAGTCTGTTGTAATTAAAATATTTTAAAGTGTTCTGAATTAAATGGATTGACACCTTCCCTCTCATCTTCTCCCTCACCTCATTCCAAAGTGACTGATTTTTCAAAGTGTTGGGATGGAATGACAATAAGTGGAAAAGAGCAGTTTCAAGCTACAGGATTTCCTTATTTTTTTAGTTTGCTTGTTTGCTCTCCTGAAATCAACATGTAACACTTGTTAACATAATGTATTTCTAGTTAAAAAAGAAAGATCTTTCAAATGAAAGTTAGTAATTTGTAACTTAAAGAATCATAGAATGGCTTGGGTTGGAAGGGAACTTAAACATCTACTAGTCCCAATCTCCCTGCCATGGGCAGGGTCACCTCCCCACTAGACCAGGCTGCTCAAAGTCCTATCCAGCCTGGCCTTGAACACGTCCTGGGAGGGGACATCCACAACCTCTCTGGGCAATCTGTTCCTGTGTCTCATCACCCTCATAGTGAAGAAATTCCTGATTTTTAATCTAGATCTCCCCTCTTCCAGTTTGAAGCCATTACCCCTCATCCTGTCAATATAAGGCCTTGAAAAATGTCCTTCTCCAGCTTTCTTGTAGGCCCCCTTCACACACTGGAAGACTGGAATAAGGTCTCTCTGGAGCCTTCTCTTCTCCAGGATGAACATCCCCAAATGCTTAGAGTATTTCTGCTTTAGCATTCAGTAGGGGTTTATTACTATCCCTGGTAAACTGAAAATATTTTAACATATTTTCGTTCAGTAGAAAAAGCAAAAAATAGTAACTGCCCATACAGCATTGATTCACTCCTATGTAGAATACTTATATAACACCCAAATGTGGTATTTTTCTAGTTGCTTTTCTTGTTTTGGTCTTATTAAATACATACTTTCATATTAAATTTCCTGACACAGCAGCTTGGGATTTGTTTAATATTTAATCATGTTATGTATCATCTTTTTTTACTAATCTTTGTGTAAGAAAAATATTGTTAGAATATCAGCTTCTTGTTAAAAACACGCATTTTCTCCTAATGAAGTACTACTCTTAAATTGTTGTCAAGGTTTAGGGTCAGGGCAGCCCACTAAACCTATAATAGATGCTCTCTGTTAACACACCTCCTGCCCCAAAGAGGAAGAGAAAAGAAATAAGGGAGAGAGAAAAGGAAACTAGAACAGCTTTAATGAAAATGGAAAAAAATAATAAGAATAAAATGGAATATATACAAATACATACAGAACCATTATCGAGCCCAACTCCCCCTGATGGCAATTACATCACCGTCACCACTAAAGTTTTGGAGTAGACACCAGAAAAGTCCCAGACAGGGCTTAGCAGCAGATGGGAACCGGGTTCAGGAGCTCGGTTCTGGTACTGGATTCAGGAACACTCAAATCAGAATCAGGAGGCAGAGTGGACAGAGTCCTCCTTGGATTCCAACCATTGAAGAAATGAGGAAGAATCTGAGCAAGGGCCCTGAGCAAGAGTCCCTGAGCTGAGAGCAACTGAGTGACGGCTGTCAGCAGCCAAATATGGCGTATATGGAATGGAATACACCGTTGGTCAGTTTAAGAACATCCATCTGTCCACTTCTCCCTGAAGGTGTGATCTTTGTCTTTCTGGAACACCCAATATGGTATAGAAGATCTAGCAGTGACCTTGGTCTGCACATCGATCCCTGGTACTAACTCTAAACTTTGAGCGTTATCACTGCTACAAGCAGCCACTGCCTGCGAAAACATGCTGCTGATTGCAGAATGTGCAATTAGGTAGAGGAACTTAGCTGAAAAGTAAAATCAATGAACAGAATTGTTCTGTTCTAACTCAAACCAGAACAATTGTATTTACCTGACATTCATTTTGCTTATCTTTCACACTGTCATGTATGAGATCATTTTATCACATATGCCCCAAATATGTCCAAAATAAGGTCTTCTATTTTGTCATGATTCATTCTTGTTATTTGTTCATGATGTAAAGGTGATCAGGCATTGGATGAGCAATACAAGGAGAGGACTACCAATCTTTCCAACCTGTTTCCATTCCAGAAAAACCTTTCTAGTACATACGGCTAGTCATGCTTGCAGGAACATTAATTTCTGTGCAACATACTTTATATCCCAGCAGACAGGTAGTAAGATGAAGTCATCACCTGAGAGTCAATAACAATCTTGAGAGGAGAGCACAGGGAAAACCTGTGGTTTCGGTAAGAATTCTGAACAACATGCAGACAACTGCTCTCTATGAATGAGATGTGGATTCACATGTACTGTAGGCAAGGATGATATCAAGAAGTTTTAAAGCACTTCTTTTTATAAATTCAGGGAATGGAGCCCTGGGATGGAGCTGTGGTTTTTCAAATGTATTTTTGCCAAACTGGATCTATTTGAAAACAGATGCTTTCCTGGCAAAATTTTCTTGTACTTGTCTGGCACTGATTTCTTTTCCTTCATCTTTCTTATCCCACGAGCAGGTTCCCCTTTAAATTATATTTTAAATTTTTCACACAGAAATGAGTCTAAGCTTCCATATTGCTTTCTGACTATTGCAGCTTAGGCATCTAGAGTTGGAACAATTGGATAAAATGCAAAAAACCAAAGCTATATAAGGGAAGAAAAATACTTTTACAATTGATTTGGAGGAGAAAATAGAAACAGCATTAGCTGAACTGGTTAAACATGGAAGAAATAGCTAGGAGTCAAGCATGGGGAAACTCACGGCCAACCCACAATAAAATGTTTCATCCAGATCCCAGCAAAGAGCCCTAGAAAGCCGAGGTATATGCTTCTCTGGGGACAGTAAACAGCTGTGGTTTGTTTTTTTTTTTTATCCTACTTAAATGGATTTCAGTAAAAAGATGGTGTATTTTCCAACCATGTGGGATTTTGTCCATTCTGGAAGTGTGATGGTTCAAACACTTAAATGTAGGTGTTTGCAATATTGCAGTCTACAGTACACTTTAGATTGTGTGTCTACGCTATTGTCTAGTCCATAGCTAGCTGAATTTATAGAATCGGAGTATTTATCCTAAAGCAGAAGAATATTGGTCAGCTGAGGAGCTTTTTAGACTTCAGTAATAGTATTCATAGAAACAGAGAATCATTAAGGTTGGAAACAAACTTCAAGATCAGCAAGTCCAACAGTCTTCTAAACATTATCATGACCCCTAAACCATGTCCTGAAGTGCCACATCCACACATTTTTTGAATGCCTCCAGGGACGGTGATTTCACCACCTCCCTGGGCAGCCTGTTCCAATGCCTAACCACTCTCTCAGTAAAACAGTTTTTCCTAATATTCAACCTAAACTTCCCCTGGGGCAACTTAAGCCCAATTCCTGTCCTTTAATTGTAACGACACTTTACAGAGCCATTTTACCTGTAAATTTAGGCTCCAACAGCCTGACTCTGAGTCTCATTCCTGGTGTCCATGATTGTGTGGAACCACACTCCCAGCAGCTCGTAACATCCCAAATATATCCAATGTTTATAGTAAATAGGAAGCCATAGTGCTATCTCAGCAACATACTTAAAATAGTGAGATTATTTTTTACTGTATCGTGAGGACAATCTATTTATATATTATTTTGTTGCCAATTTTTTTTTAAATTCCCACCTGAAATAATTATTTATTCTAGTTTAATCCCTATTTCACACTGCTTCCGTTTTTAGTTCTGTTTCTTCATCTAATTAACATTTCACATCTCTTAATTTCTTTCCTGAATTTAAGCACTTTGATCTTATTAGCACTTCAAAAATCAGAGTGAGAATTGCGAGCAGATTGCTTAATTATGTGAGTAGCTAATTTGCCATTATGTGGAAATTCAGATATTGTAAGCGGTCTTTAACCTTTTAAAATTTTGTAAGAAGATTACAGCATGAAAGAATTAACCCCCTTTTTTTAATATTAATTGTTCTTACACTGTTTTGTAATGAGCTATAAGGAGATAAATAATATATTTTAATACTTGTTTTTATCAAAGCTTTCTATAAAACTAGTAATACACCACAGGTCTCTTTATCTATTCATCTAAAACACTCTTGAATCATAGCTCTCTATCACAGTCTTAGCCTGAAGAGAGAAAATCTCTATAACGATGTTCCAAGTTGATTCATAAACTTGGCAGTATCTTTTTTATATCCCCTGGAAAAAATCTTGTCAAATGTCTAACCTAAATCTGTATAACAAATTACAGATAGCATGTTGTCTTCTTAGATTTTTTACTTTGTAGTTGACTGATTTTAATTTCACAAGGAGATTGTGATAAGATCCTGGGCATCTTTCAAAAGAGTAATATGTAAGTGTAGTTACCAAGCAAAAAGTGGCAGAGGTGACTTTAAAGGTTTTGCTCCTGTAAATTAACCCATCCAGTCTAGTGGAGCGTTTCAAGCCCTGATTTTTTTCCTACACAAGCAACTTGGAGAGGGAGAAGGAGAGGAAGAAGAGTCAATTCTAAGCTAGAACAAAAAAACTTTTTTTCAATTAGAGTGCAAAATGTTTAAGGTATTTAAATTACAGGGCTACTTAGACTTGTGCTCTCTGAAGACTAGACTGTGGATGGATGTAGGTAGGGACATCTCACTATAATCAATGGGAATAGCTCATTAAATCTCTTTAAAATGCCTATCCAATCACTCTGACTTGTAAAAAAAGTGCTGTTCAAAATCCAGTTGCAGTACAAGCCACTGTGTCACCAGTTCATCCTGCCTTCTGTTTTTTTCCACCTCTTGTTTGCTGTACAGTCTGTTCAGTTTTCTCCAAGACAGGTCTTGAATAAGCACTGCTTACAGCCTGATGTATTAATTAAGATGAAATTTGTGCATGTTTCTTTTTAAGAAGACAGGATGATTCAGTAACATCTTCAGAAGTCAGCTGCGTGGTAAGAGTAGGAATCTCTGAGGGAAAGGAATAGACTGGAAGAAGGACAAGCCCCTTCCCCAAAACAAGCCATTTCCACTGAGGAAAGAAAAGTGCACATCACAACTTGATAATCCAGTATGAACAGTTTGAGTAATGTGCTTTTCTGTAATTTATTTAATTTATTCATTCTAAAAAGATGAAAGCTGGAGAGACTGAAACTATTTCTGAACAGATTCAATGAAGAAAAAAAAAGATATTTTAATTGTTTTATACCAACATTTTCAAAGTGAAATATTTACGTTTCTAAACATCTTTTTCCATTTTGATATTTTTTTTTTAATAAAATCCTAATGTTTTCCTTTCCCTCTACATGAGGAGAATTTTATCTAGGGCAAATGCAATACTTGTTATGGCCTTTAGTAGTTCTGTGAAAATTAACACAGATACGTTTCAAATCATCCCACTTCTTTTAAACCTAATTAAAAGAATCAGTGCTACAACCAATGAATCAGTTTCTTGTACAGCTCTGCTTAGGATTCTAAGTCCCATTGAGTCTCAATGAGTCTTTTTGTTTGATACTGTCCCACTGAAGTCAGTGGGTGCAGGATGAATCCCTTTATCCCTCATACACTTTGTAAATGCATGAGTCACACACCATGCGTCCAGGGAAGTGAGGCTATCAGCCAGAATTGTCAGGACTGATGCCAACACTGCTTTGTTGATCTGCTCATAGGAAGAGCCATGGAAGAATGCAAATTAGTCCTTGCCCTTTGCTGAAACGAAGAACACTACTTAGTGTTTCTACATGCCTCAGTTCCAGGCAAACATCCCCAAAATTGTACTACAATCTAATTTCCCAGACTATGTTTTATAATGACTGTAAAACTCACTTCAGTGGGAGCTCTACTTTATTTTTATTAGCATCTTTAGAAGCTAAATCAAGTATTTCTTATGCTATATATGTATATGGCAGCTTTGATAGACATATTTATATAACACCTTCATTGTTTTCCCTCTAGTTTACAGATAACTTTTAATAATTCTTGATAAATAACGCACACACACACACAAAAAAAAAATCACCTATCAATGTATTAAGCTTGAAATTTATGATGGTACTTGACAGAATCTAATTACACTGACAGGTGCTATTGCAGTGCTCATTGAAGTATTACCGTAAACACGTGAAATTGAATCACAGCTGCTCATCTACTTCAAGATATATTCATCCTCTCCTTGTGCAGATAGAATACATAGAAGACCTCTGAAAACAAACCACTTGACTGCAAAGATTACAGTGCTGCGAATAGTTCTATTGTAGACATATTTACAAATAAAAAAAGAAGCAATAAAAAATTATGAGATCAAACTTGTGCAATCACAAGGAATAATTTAACAAGAACATGATTTACTTGTACAAGGTTCAGTTTCCATGTATGTACCACATTTCACCAAAAGAGCGAAAGAGGAACACTTCCATATAATAAGCATTTCCATTGCTATGGAGCATTTTCCTTGACTCTTGGATGAAAAATGAGCCTGTTACTGACAGAGGAGTATTATACTCAGTGTTTAGAATTAATCCAGCTCTGAGCTGGATTAACTGGTCCACAGATCCTTTGGGCAGACCACCAGAGTGCAGAGGACAATGTATATAATGGAACTTTCTGAAATTATTTCCAGTCCAGATATATTCTCTTGTCTCTTCACACTTATGAACTACAAAAGGGAGGGCTTGAAGCCTGCTGGCAAGTTAGCAAGTTATTTGCCAGGAGTAATGAGTGCCAGATAGTGACAAAGTTCCACGGGCATCTTGCTTTTGCGTTTAGAATTACCTGTTTCTCATAGCTAATTATTTATCCCTTCCAGGTCTATAAAACTGGCAGATCACAAACTCCTGTAACCAAATACTTCATTAATCCGTTTAAACCAATTAAAGAGAAAGTTAAATGGCAAGTAAATAAAGAGTTGGAATAAATTCCTTTTTTCCCCTGCATTTTCCGTCCAATTTTATACTTCAAATAGTGGCACATACTAGAACATGTGATCAGCGTTTTACAGGTATACAAGAAAATGCCTTCAGGACCTTACCTTCCTAGTACCAGCCTTCTCTGCCTTCACAGCATAAAGACAGTAGGATTAAATTAAATCTGGCTTTCAAATTGACAAAGACACTATTTCATTCTTTACCATCATCTTCTTTTGGATCCACTGAATCTTCCAGGTGGCTGAGTGGAGGCTCACCATGCCTGACTCTAGTGAGACAGTTAAAGATGCTGCATGACAACCTTCCTTTGGGGTAAGTAAATTAATACCATCAGTACTTACTTACATTCAATTCCCTTTGGTATTTAAAAACTTCTTTTTGAGTAAGAGATATGTAGAAAAATAGTTTTAAAGATGCTTCTGACAGCCTGGGTTCCACTAGAAAGATACTGAGAGAAATAAGAGCCGTGTGCAGGCCTTGAAATAGTCAACTCCATTTTGTCATAAACCTCTGTGGCAGAATGGTTGATTCTTTGCATAGAGATATTTTGACATCTAGTGTAGAGTCAAAATCAGAAGTTCAGTGTGTTGGTGTAGAAGTCAGCTGGAAAAAATACAGTGCAACACTAATCTATTATCGAATTAAAAAAAAGACCAGTGTTAAGTGATAGTTTTTGCACAAAGCTTTAGTTTGCTAGTGGTTTAGTTTTAGCGGAAGACAGGAATAGAGGAAAAAAATTGTTTTTCTCTTATTCACTCTCCTAGCTTCATACAAGTGTGATTAAGACCTTTAAAAATAATGTACAAAGAAGGGTTCAAAATTAGTTAACTGAGAAAAATCAACACTTGCTAAATTGTAACAACATTTTCTGGTTGGTAAATTGGTTGTTGGAGGGGATTCTATTAAATCTAATACAAGATGTCTGATAGAAAGAAGAAATAATGGAAAGCATCCCCAGTCAGGATGATTTCTTCAGCATTTTTTGACACCATGGTAATAAATGACTGTTAAAATAGAGGGGGGTTGCATTAATTGTCTTGTCTGGACTCCAAACTCATATTCACAAAGTTTTTTTCTACTGCTCTTTCATTAAGATTTCCTGACAACAGAGAAAAACAAATCTTGAACTAGAAGCTGCGTTATGTTAGCACCTAAATTGTTTTATTTGCAGCAACACGATGTGTAAGGCATGCATTATTTATTCTAACCACTTACATTGCTTGTCCACTTTAGTCCAGTGTAATCTTAGAACTGTAAGTAAAATCACATCAGTCAGGCTTATTCAGGTAGATATTAAACAGAACTCATCTGAGAAAAGATCAAAAGAAATAGAAACAAAAAAAACCCTGAAATGATTAGCATTATTTTTTTATTATTATTTCCAGTTGTATCAACGACTCTTAAAAGCTCAAGTCTGTTTGCGAGCTACAATTAATTTTACAAAATTCAAATATTACTTGACAGATTAGTGCAATAGAAAAGTTCTTTCTCAGTCGTCCACTGAAACTTGTTTTAATTTTTTTTTTAAGTCATCTTTAGGTCTAGCAAACAAGTACAGACATACAGTATATTCATTATAAATATCAGATCTATCTGGTTTTCTGTTGAAATATCTATTTTAAAACCAAAATAAAAGTATTATATCCAAACTACAGCTTATGAATAAAAAGTGGCTATGAAAGAGGAAGGAGCACTGAGAGAGAATTCTAGTGCTTTCATTACGAAATGTTCTAATGTGTTTCTGAGATAATAGTTTAGCTTGAGATCTTCATATAGTTCTGCTCATTAAATAGTATGCAAAAGGAAGCAGTTTTCATGATGAACTTGATGAACCTTTCTGCTTTTGAGAAACAGAACGCTAGATGATGGCGTCCAGTAATCATATCCAACTGAAAGTTTCTTTCAAGGGCACACATGAAATAATCTATGTTACAAACATACTATGCTATGTCCAAGAGTCCTTGTTGTACTTCTTGCCTAGATTCAGATCTTGGTTGACAGTTACTTTATAATCTTCCTAGATGCATACACAAATTCCATGCATACCCAGAAATCAGATGGTGAGGGACATGTAGAGATCAGGAATCTGGAGGTAGCTATTGTATTTACCTGGACTTAGGGCCTTATCCCTACATTTTCTATGAAACTTAAAAAAACCCATCAACAAGAAAATCTATCCCACTTCATCCTGCATTAAAAAAAAAGGAAGTAGTAAATACACTGAAAAAGAAAGGAATGAAAGAAAACGTAAGCTTTTATAATAATGCAAGAACTACTTGAGAATTATAGTCAATTTTTGGACATATTTTAAACACAAGTTTTTGATATTAATTACATTAGTTTTAGGCTACTACACAAAGTATTTTGCAGGAACCATCAGAAAAGAAATTAGAGAATAAACTGTCTAATAGATTTATAACATGTGTAGATATAAACAGAAGAAACAGAGGAGGAAAAAGAACAACAAAAAAGAACCCCAAAACTTTGGAAAGAAATCTTACTGGATTTAGCACTTGTGAAATAGAATTTAACAAGTCTGTATCATGAAAAAAGAAAGCATTATAGACCTAAAATCAAATCAGTAAACTGTGTAACATGGGAATAAATATATTAAAGAAAAATGAAACCAGGAAAAACATTGTCCTTTCTTTCCTTTCCTTCTTGTGTTGCCTTGTCTTGTCTTGCCCTGCCCTTTCCCTTTCCCTTTCCCTTTCCCTT
>VWZK01007187.1:0-13953 GCA_013396935.1 Baryphthengus martii
CCCTGGCTCTAGGAAGCCTCTTGAGCCCATGGGCCTTGTCAGTGCTGGTGCTCTTAAATGAGAATTAAATGCTACTGGTCTGACCATGCTGCAACAAAGCAGCCACCAGTGCAGGTAGAAAAGGACCAGCACAGACCTCATATGTTAGTTCTGGTAGGTGCTTTGCTATTCTCCCCTTCAGAAAGGAGAAGCCTGAATAGCTGAGTTTGGGGTTGTGGAGAGCAGACACCATCATGGCTGTCAGAATTAAAACAAACTTTAAGGGTCAGGGGGTCTGAGACAACTCTTACTTCCATCACCCAGTGGCATCTGTCAAGCGTTGTTCCAAGGGTGTAATTGCCCACAAGAGTAGAAGAAAGAAAGGCATAGTGAGAAGAGATGATAGCAGCCTGCTGCAATCACGGATCAATAGTGTCAAGGGCAGGATGGAGCTCGTTTAAAAAGAAATGCTTTGTTCGAGCTTTTCCTCCACTTAAGTCCAATTTTCTGGTAATTGAGGGTTGAATTCCCCTCAAGGACTGGCTGCCCGTTGTAATGACCAAGACTCTGCAGTGGTGGGACGAGGAAGGCCAGATGAAGATAGTAGTCTCCTGACTCAAGACCAGAATTGCACCACACTTGCTGGGCTCTCCTGGAGATCGGGCCAACCCCAGCACCACTCCACACTTTCCTTTGTCTCTTCTGGCCGTGGAAATGCAGAGCTGAGGAGGGATGGCACCGTAGCAAGTGGCATAGCCTCACCCCATTGCTTTCCCTCTCATCTTGGCTCTGGAGCCACTCCAGGGCTTTCCCTTCCAAATGGATATTTCTTGGTATTGCTTGCAACTATTCTTTCTGTCTCCTTCCTGTGCTCAGGCACAGCTGAGGAGCTGTTAGTGTCTAGAAGTGACTTTGCTCCTGCATGAGTCAAGTTTTCCACTCATTACAGTTATTCGCTGTGGGGCAAATTGGAGAAAGCAGATACCCTTGAAATACCCCTCCAAATCCCTTCTCCTTGGGCATCTTTCAGAGTAATAAATCAAAACTACCCATTCTTATTTGTGTTCACCATCTGACTTGGTAGCACTAAAGAGAATTACATTTGCATATATTTAAATATAACCGTGATTTTGAAGATTGAGTTATGAATAATTTGTTTTCCTTCCAAGACATTTTCTATTAAAAACCCTAACCTGGATCTGGCCTTTCTGCAGCATGGAGTTCCTGAGCCCTTACATGTTCTAATTTTGCCTGCAGGATGGTACCAAAGTAGTAGGAAAATGTGGTGGTTACTGTGGGAAGTGTACTCCATCATCTGGAACGGGCCTTGACGTTCAGGTGTTATAGCGATGGTGAGTTCCCAGCAGCTTCCGCACAAAGGGGAATCTTCCCCAAAACGTCCTTAAGGAACAGATCAGGCCACACTTGCAAAAGCACTCGTGCAGTGAGTGCATCGGTGGCAGACACCCACCCACCCCACACAGCATCTGGGGAGCAATGGGATCCCATGCTCCCAGTCCTTGCTTTTCCCAGTAGAGTCATAGAATGGATTGGGTTGGAAGGTCATCTAGTCCAACCCCCCTGCAGAGAGCAGGGACATTCCCAACTAGATGAGGTTGCTCAGAGCCTTGTCAAGCCTCATCTTGAATATCTCCAGGGATGGGGCCTCAACTACCTCCCTGGGCAACCTGTTCACTACCCTCATGGTAAAGAACTTGTTCCTAATATCCAATCTAAAGCTGCCCTTTCTAGTTGAAAACCATTGCCCCTCGTCCTATCGCTACAGCCCTTTGTAAACAGTCTCTCTCCAGCCTTCTTGTAGCCCTTATAGGTATAACAATATCGACTGAAACGCCCTTCCCACCTCACTGGCACCCAGCTGGGCTCCGTTCCTGTGCCGATCATTCTAGTTCCAGGTTTCAGAGGTGAAGATGATGTTCTGACTCTAACATGCACCTTTGTCTGTATTTTCCAGGTTCTCTGAGAGCAGCCAGTGGAGATGAGATGGATGAAGGATAGTGATGCAATACCTCTGCCTTCCACTTTTTAATCTGTTTATGTGTGTATGTATATAGATTGCATATTCTTAATGTACAGTATAATATTTATGTTTGGAATTATTTATTTTGATTTAATATTTTTGTACGTAAAATCATTATATTAAGGCTGCTTTTACTGTTTTTATTTTTTAATGTTAAATCCTGCAGTCAAACCACTGCATTTTTTGTACTCTACATTATATGTAGCATTATGACAAGTGATACTTTATTGTCACTGTATTCAGTTGTTTACTTTCAATCAGTAATTTTCCTTCAGTTACGGGCTGCTTTGCCCTCTACGGTGCTACACAATCTGCACAGGGGTATTTTTGGCATTTCAATCTGTCTTTATGTAAGGAAAATAGACAAGATGTGCTTAAATTTTATTTTTAGGGATTAGGCCGAGAGCACTCAAGGAAAACATGGCAATGAATACAGTACTAGTTGCATTAGCAATCTTTATCTTTTAGGTATGTTTTGAATTTCATATGACCTCTGTGGCCAGTGCTAAAAGCACTGGTTTGGTGCTAACATGGTATTTATTAATGCTCTGTAGTTTTAGTTAATCCAGTGCCTTTATCAGTGAAAAAGGGAAAAAAAGCAGATAAATTGTCAGGCGATTCAAACAAATGAAGATCTACCGCAGGTTTAGGAAAATTCCTGCAGACAGATATTCAGCTCGAGCCCCTTTTTTGTAAGGCTCTGACATGAACTTGCTTTTTCAAAAAACATATCCTTGTCTCCTGACTGCATGTGCCACTGTGCTTCCTGGCTCCATCTGGAAGCGGGGCATTAACTCATCCCAGACAGGCTGATCAGGCCATATGTTTCCTTGGGCTGTGTGCTGAGAAGCACCGCAGTTTCTTACGAACGTTGTCACAAAATCTTAACGTGAAGCCGAAAGCATCCCTGCCGCGTTATCTCTCGGCAGAGCCACTGAGGACCGCGGGGTCCGTGGCAGGGGATGATGGGGGTCAACACGCCCAGCCGAGCTGCGCCTTCCTCTTGGCTGGGGGACTCCATTGCAGACACCTGCAGCATTTCCCCAGCTTCCTACTCACTTATGGACCATCTGCAAAGGGAGGCTTCAGTGCTGGCTCTGCCTCGTTTCAACAAGATCACTCTGTACTTACAGATAACTCTGCCTCCCCCTTCAAAAACAAGCTGCTTTACGCCTACTTATATGTTGCTTCCGATCTTCCTGGTAAGGCATCTGTGCTCCTTGCCTAGCCACCGCCCCATGTACAACCAGACCTTTAGTATTGGCTTTTTTATATATATATACACACATTAAGGAGATATCTCCTATAGATGCCGAACACAGCTGTGCAATGGCTCCCGCCTGTACATAGCCCGCCACTTATGGCACGCCACGTTTTCGCAGAGCTTCGTAGCACATTGAACGGGGGTGATGTGACCAGTTTATTATTGTAGTCTATGACTATGTCCCTTATCTCTTTCTCTACAATTTTACTTAGTGATAGGAAGATGCTACCCCTTCACCTTATATGTCGGGGGCAGCCAGGAACACAAAGTACATGGAAAGGAAGCTTTTCAGCACAAAATTGCCAGCAATTTGGAAAGCCAGAGAGGCTTATCTGCTACTTCAGATAACTCTTCCAATTTCATATGTAAATAGTTACCAAACGCAACCTCAGGATTTTATGTGAGTTTTTTGCAGAGCTCCCCAAAGGATGTGTAATCAGCCTGTTACAAAACAGCCAGATCAATAGTGATAAACGATCCGATCCCTGGATTCAGGACCCATGTGGGCTGTGTTCAGCCTTCAGAGTGAAACCTGTCAGTCGGGGATCAACGTGTTCATGTCAGCCAGGAGACATCTCGCAGGGAGCAGGGCTGTGTTGCAGTCCAGCAGCTAAAGAACTGGTGCTCTACACTTACTCTGTGTGTGCCTCTGCTGCTCTTATTAATATTCAGACTTAGAGGAAAGAATGAGACTCGTACCCATAATTTGGGGGTTTTGGCTTAATAGCGTATAAGTAGATAGGATCATATCTTGAAAGACTAATTTTTCACCTACGTTGTATGTCTGTGTATAACAACAGTGAACTCTACCTTTCTGAGAAAAATGCCAAAAATACCATTTCAAACTGAAAGAAAAGGGAAAGGGAAAAAGGGAAAGAGAAAGAGGAAAAAGGGAAAGGGGAAAGAAGTAGTAATGGAATAGTGACTTTTTAATGATAACTGCTTATGTATAACTTCTGTAGGGGAAAAGGGAAAATTGCACTATGAACTTTAGAAAGGAACAGTGGTGCTTAGAAAGTACAGGCTTATTATATTTTCTCTAATGAAGTGAATGACTATTTATAAAAAGAAACATTATTTTGACCTGTACACATTAATTTCTACCATATAGTTTCACAGCAGCTATTAACAGAGCAAAAGAAACTTACAAAAACATTAAATAAACTATAAGGGGAAACAACGATAGAGCACTGATCCTGTGGTTCATTAATGGGCTTCATTACCTAGGAACACTTTGAGGACCAGAGACATTAGACATTTCTTGTTCAGGAAACAACTCTGGGGTTTTTATATCAATGCCATTATTTTTCTACAAAGCATTTTGGTGTTTTGTTTTGGGGTTTTTTGTTTGTTTTGGTTTTTTTGCAAGCACTTTCCTGTACAGTGTTTCTTTTCTTTCTGCTTATACTCAAAAGGAAATGAAAAGACCTGTAAGACAAGTTTGTATGGTCTTCCTGCATTTGCCATCGTATTTCTATACCTGTGTGCTATTATAGAGGCAAAATACTTTGTACACAAGGGAATAATACATTGAATGGTAAACATTCCTTTCTGTGCTGGTGTTTATTTCCAAGCTTTCAGTCCCTTGTTTGTCTCATGCGAAAGGAATGAAGGAGGGTAATAACATTGTTTATGTGGAGCCCTGCCCCAAGCCCACATTGCAGTCTGTGGATGAGGGACCGTCCTGGAGAATTGCCACAGCCATCTATTCGTGTCCTGCTGGTTGGACAAACAGATGCTTCTCGATTTCTGACCAAGCAAGGAGTGCCCTGAGGTACCAAACGTACACGAGCACGTCTCAGGGATGCCCCGTGCGCTGCCATCCATGCAGCAGGGACATCCCTGGCCATGGGATGATAAGGGAGCCAAATGTTTCATTTTGCAAGTGTTTTTTGAAGGATGAGCTGGGATACTGGACCAGGTCTACACAGCTAGCAGCGCTATTTAAAGAAATCTGAAAAAAAATCAAAACCAAAAAATTGTATTTTCTAAGTTTGAAAAAATAGTATCAAATATACAAGAAAATGCAGGTAGAAGAAAGCTAACATGGGGACCGGCTCCCAGGAAGGCAACCAAGTGACAAGCTGCAGCCCGAGTCTAACATCGCCTCTGCCCCAGAGGCTGCAGGCAAGAGTGAAGAAGCTGCATTTTGCTGTCCTTTCTCATATGTTCCTCATGCTTTGTCTCAGAAAATGCAGTAGATCTCTTAGTGCTGGAAGCTTCAGCCCTTTTCAGCGTCTATGTTTTTAATCCAAAAAGAGGATACCTTTCTGTCTAAAACAGTCAGATGCAGAAAACAGAACACGCAGTATTTCTGAAGCTCGATTCTTGGTTTAAATGACCAGTATCTTAAAAGTGTGTTTGGTTTTTTTTATCATTTGTCTTTCATAAATGCTTACTAAGTCTTTAAACGTGGACTGCTGTGGAATTGATTGGAAAAAAAGGGTCTGTGCACAGCCCCTGACTCATATTTAACTTTCTAGCCCTGTATAATGAAAGGGTTATTTTAACACTTTTGATGCTTGGGTCCATTTATTCTATGAAAATTACAGTGTGCTTTTTCAGCTTCTTTGTACAGCCTATCAGGACTAATTGCTCCAGAGACAGAGATGATTGCTTCATCTCTTCAATGTTCTCTTCTGCCCCAATAATGGGCATTTTTTCCTCTATAGAAAAATAAAATATGTGTTGTTGAAGGCTGATGGAAATGCACACCTCAAGGAGCTAGTCTTAAATCTGGACGTTTGCTAAAAAACTTCTCCTACATAGCCATGCTTTGAAAAATACATTGAAAAATACGGAGAGGCAGATAACACCAAGGAGGACAGTCTGTGCTTGAAAGACATTTTTCCAGTTCTCTACAGAGGCACTTCCAGACCTGGTGTTGTGTTTTTCCAACATGACTCCTCTTCCCAAACAGATGATTGAGGGCTACCATAGTTTATCCAGGCGAAGGCACAGCAATTCAGCCCAGCCCAGGAGTCATTAAGAAGCAGCTCGGCCCACTTGGTAAGTTCACCCATTGCTTGAGCTCTTCAGATTAAGAACTCTCCACATCAGGTCTTTTTAAGAAATACATTTGAGTTCGTCCAGAAGTTGCTAACCTTAGTAGCTGTCGGTCATTTATTGGGAGGGGATGAGTCGCTTTGTGGTACAAATTCCTGGAGGCAGCTCTCCAGCTTGCATTGTGCAGGAGGAAGGAGCCAATGGCCAAAAGTGGTGCCTGTCGGTCTCAGTACAGTATTTTCCAAGTATTTTTGTGTGTGTTGGAGTAATCCAGGCAATCAGGACTGTAGCCTTCCAGAAGCAGATTTAGTTGACAAGTTTCTGACCTCTCTTTGCAATAGAGAAATGAAGATTGCTAAGAATTTATTTTTGGCCTTCACAGAAGAGTCTTGAGTTTCCACTTCAAAGCTGGCTTAATTTTTCAGCTATTTTAGATTACCAAATATAAGGCACAGTTTTTGAAAAATCAGAATGAGAAGAGAATAGTGTTTTTGACCTAACCCACATGCTTTTTATGCTTTATTTCCTGGGGTGAGTTTGTTTGTTCCAATTAAAAAAAAAACCAAAAAACAACCAACAAAAACAAACCAACAAAACCCCAAAGTAACAGCAACAAACCTATGAAATTTTCCATGGAATTACTTCATCCTCTCTCTAGTTACAAATATTACTTCTGAAGTGTTTGGAGACATGATCTGTTGACTGTAAGTACAGGGAGATCTGATGTAGATGCCAGTTTAATCTGAGGAAAGATAGAAATGCATTTCTCCTTTGTGAAGCTTACTGAGGTCTTTAAATACAGGAGCTGGATATGAAGTGCAGAGGTTGAGGCCACGGACATCAATCCATTTCCACCAGTAAAACTTTAGTTCCGCTGGGAGCATAAGAGCCCAAATGGTTTCCACATTCCATCTCCTCCCAGGCTTGGGCACATGCCCAGCTTTAATGCTCCTGCTCAATCTGAGCCGCCAGCAGTGATATCAAGCTGCAGCTACTTAAACATTTGTTGGTAGTCAGTGTCTCCATCTCTGAGAAGACAGGAGAAGAGCCAGAAGTCTGGAGTAATCCCTGAATACAAACTCCTTTGTATGCAGGGCAGAAGGTGCAGGGGGAGGAAGGGCTCTGTGTATTTTCTCCCTTAAAATCATTACTTGGCTCCATTCATATGCTTATAATTTCTTCATCCTTCTTTAATCTGTGACTACATTTCAGATGAGCAATTAAATTAATCAGGTCTTTGCTCATTGTCCTTTACTAATCCATCCTTGCTGGTTTGCTGACCTTTCTCTTTGAAGCTATTCACTTCTTACTGCCTGCCTGCCTCCCCCCATCCCCACGCAGGAAGAACTATTTGCTGTGAAATGCTTTAACTGCTCCTGCTCACGGTAGCAGGGAAGCGGGGATGGCTCCCTGCAAACTGGTGAGAACAAACATGTTCAGGTTAGTCGCTGTGACTGGCAAATACAAGCAGGGGCTTATTTGCTGCCGTTCCTCTCTAATCCCCTGGCAGGCGTGAGTGAAGCTGCCTGCAGCAAAGGACACAAGCAGGTACCAGATGCTGCCAGAGGCTGGAGCTCTGGCCTCATGCATGGCTTGGGATGAAGTTGTCTCGACTAATGGTCGCAGGTTTGACAAGCCCTTTGGAGCTGGGGCCAGATTTGTGGTGTTGGGAACACGCAGCCGTGCATTTGCCCATGAGGCTGGCACCCTGCTGAAGCTTAGCTCGAGCAAACACGTACCCACTGGTGGCAATCTAGACCTGCTTGAGAAAATGCAGCCGCAGATAAAATGTAGCCGCATTAGCTGAACTGGCAAATAACTGAGCTGTGAAATAATAAACCGCATATGGCACAGGCCAAGAAGCTGGAAGGAGGCGTAGTTCAGCAGTTGCCACGGAGGTTTGTGTCCTGGCAGCAGCAGGAATAACACGGTGAGTCTAAACCTTGCCTTGGAGAGCAGAAGCCAGTGGCCTTTCTTCCCATCTGTGCTGTGGTTCAGCTGCTGAAAGACCTTGCTGTCTTCCTCTCTCCTTCACTGCTCTCTGCCCTGGGGAATCCTGAACGTACCAGGTCTCTTCAAATCCAGGTGTCTCGGGGGACAATCCACCGGGATCGATGGTACAGATGATCTAAGGCAACCTCAGCCAAGGGCATTACAGGAGACTGCTCTGATGACTCTCACCTGGGCTGCTGTCCCCATCCAGGCAGGGCAATTGGAAAGATGATGCCCTTCAGATACAATTTTAGAGATATCCCTAAATTCTGCTGACTGAATTGCATAAAGTGGGGTGTCCCAAAGTCCCTCCTACAGCTCTCATCAACATCTACAGTTTCATCCCACTCTGTGTGGAAAAGACAGCGGGTGTGCCTTGTGCTGTGCTTAGCTCACCTGGAATAACCCCCAAGAGCTTCACACCCACCTCGGGAGAGGCTGCCTTCCTTAGGTGCCTGAGATAATCTGGTTATATCCTCCTCTTCACCAGCTTTCCTCCACACTGTGCAAGAAGTATGTGAACCTTTCCAGATACAGTTTGCATTCAGATTTCCCTGACGGCATTTTCCCATTTGATCATTCCTAATAATCTGGGTCTTTCAGGAGCCCAGATGTACAGAAGCATTTAACTTGGGAGTACTGGAAGCTTTTGACAGCGGGTAGGTCCTGGGCTGTTTGCCTTGAGCAAAGAACCAGTATCTTCAACAGGTAAAAACAGCACAAATGTAAAACCTTGACAACATTGATGGCCAGAAGAGAAACCTTTCTGGCATCTCAGGGACCACAGACTTTTCTGAATTTTCCTCTAGAGGAGCCACCCAAATTCTGTCTGATTTGAGCTATCACCCTGCCACTACTGGTAATCTGGTCTTGTCAGATGTCTCGCTCTCCCATTTATCAGCAAGTTCCAATTTCGTGATACAGTAAGAAAAAGGCTGTTTTCTTTTTCTCAATGAGAAGAGACAATAAATCAGATTTTAAAAATGAATAAAAGGACCTTTCCACCTTTGGGATGGCAAATGTGTGATTCATGTGAGGGTCTGAACAATATCTGTGATGCTTCCAGTGTTGTTGCAAGCAAAGGGCAGGAGGGCTCCATTCCAGAGAGCTCCCCTCCTGCCTTGGCTGTTGACACTTGCCACGCTGTGAGTTACCCCAAAGAGGTTTATTTTCTCTCATCTTCAGGAATGGTCCTAAAAAGTCCAAGTAGCATGGCAGGAGTGTGAAATCACAGCATAAAGTAAATAATTCTGCTGGACCACAAGAATGCTCAAGGGAGCGAGGAGAGGATAGTAGAAAATTACTTGTTGCTATAGCGCAAGGAGGTTTTGTGCAAATTGGCAGAGCCCCACTTGATTGCTTTGTTTAGCCTCAAATCGTAAAGCATTAAGGAAGCGCATGAACCAAGGCCATCCACCACCCCCCTCTCCTCGCAGAGAGGTGAGGTAGAGCTGCACCTGGGGAGCCTTGAGCTTGACCGCAAAGAAATCCAGTGCTGGGAAAAAGCTGCAGCGCTGTCATTTCGAGGAGCGAGTAACAGCCTGCAAGGACGAGGAGGGGGCTCAAGAGGAGCAGGAGGAAGGGGAGCGGGGTGGCAGCTGGGATGTGCTTAGCACCCAACACAGTCCATGCCTCAGCACCAACACTTTGTTGTGCCAGCACCAGTGGCTGGGGAGCTCAGGGTTCCTCCGGCACCGCAGCGGTGTGCAGCCTGCCCAGTTTGAGAGAGGCTGGACTCTTTTTTTTGGGGGGGTAATCTTTATGCATCTACTTGGCTTCACGTTTCATAGCAGGTGCTCCTCTCTACAGAGTGGGACTGGACTGCAAGTTTTTATCGGTGTGGACTCCAACTCCCAAATGCTATTTTTGGGGAAATTGAGGACCGCCTTCAAAATTAACAATAGATGGCTATAAATCTTACTCGGTTACCTAGCAACTAACACAATAAAATCCTAAGGTTAAAAGGAGAAGGGTTATTTGGAGATACCTTGGGGAGCACATAATGGTCATTTGCATTCCTGGGTGGGAGGACAAAAAAAAACCTCCTGGGATATTTACAAATTACTGTATTGATGAAAGAAAAAATGTGAAATTACTCAGTGCAGTTTTAATCAAAATACCTCAGAACTGACAAATCTAACTAAAAAATAGTAGTCAAATGGCTGTGATAAAGAGCACTCGGAAAAGTATGGTGATCTATGGAAATAATGGAAGGGTTTTGTTAAGTTGCTAAGCCCACTTTGTTACTCTTTGTGACATCTGAAGTGTATGTACTGCAGACTAACAGTGTAATAAAGGCTCAAAGTGAATTTGACCGGTACGTGCCTGATGGAATATGCCCTAGAAAAACCTACGCAGTGTAAAAAAAATGTAAAACTGAAGTAACATAGCATGATTCATCCCAGCCTGGGTTCCTGTTATGCACAGCACAGATTGAAATTCCATATCCCCACCTCAAACTGGAGCTTATGCGCTGCCTTTTCTGCCTGCAGTAATTGCAAATCTTGAAGATGGAATGAGCGGAAACACTAAATTGTTTCCCTCCTAAAAGACCCTCACAGGGGAACATTTACCCAGGAAGGAGGAGGCTTGGTAAAAGAACTATGCAGTAAAATAGATGTCTGGTCCCTAGAACACTCCTTCAGCAGTTTTGGCACTTTAGAAGCGTTTTTTAAGCCCTTCTTTTGTTGTTGGAAGGCTTCAGACAATAACTGCCTAATAACAGTCAGACATTTATTACCTTCAGGGTACTAGATTCATGTTGAGCTGTAATTCACCCATGCAGGCTGCTGGCAGGAAGAACTGTGAGAGGACTGACTTGGACCATAACAGCCAAATTCACCTTGACATCACAGAGGGGAGAAATGTATGGGGCCAGCAGACAAAATGAGAGCTGCTGTCTGCCTCACTCCAGGGTTTTCTGTTGGTGGTACTGCTGCCCCAGTGCTGACAGTCACGTCTGGACTGTAGGAAGCACAGGGGATGCTTTGAGATTTCTGTAGGTATTTTGGAGATGGTTTCCTAACCCAAGGCACGATTTGCAGGGTAGGAGAAGAGCTGGGAGCACTTTCCTGGAAAGACCGGCAAACTTTCCTGGCTTCGTACACAGAAACTTTGTGTCTGCCAGTTAACTCCCATCCAGAAGTGTTGGGCCAGAGCTGGAAGGACAGATTCCAGGGTCTTTGGTGGCACAAGTTGTCTCCGTATTTCCGATCCCCATATTTCCCATCCTCTGGTTCCAGCTACTGCTGTGGACCTGCAGCTCCTCTTCATTGATGGTAAGAACTGCCCACCGGGCTTGGACACCAGTGACTTCTCTGCTGCTATTTGCTCAAGCTGATGTCGCAAAAGGAACAGAGGTCACTGAGAGAGCAGAGTCCTAATAGCAGCTCCTTTCCTCCACGTGCAGAGGTGGGGCACGCTACAAGGTGAGAGTTGGCAGAACTATGAGAGTGGGCACATACCCTGGGACCGGGCAAGCTCTGCAGGAACATAGGTTTCTTCTTTCCACCTTCTGCTTCCCAAATTCTGCCAGAGGCTGAATGTACTTGAAGAAGTGCATTTCTCTGGCCAGGAGACATAGTGCAATGTGCCCATTGGACTTAGATGCTCTGCAGTTCTTGTGACCAGAGGGCTAACGGAGCCCGAGTACACTGCGGCCACTGCAGCGCCTGCCCTGTGTCCAGGGCTGCTTTTCTTCAGAGATCCTACAGTAGCCTCTGCATCGCTTATTCTGTGACTGAATACTAACACAGGAGCTGGATTTATCTTTTCCTGAGCTCTCTGACTTTAATCACAATTATTCCTGTAGTACCAGGTACAGCAGGAAGCAGGGAAAGAAGAGCATCCCTGTCACTTCCCTCCTCTCAGCCGTCCATAAATTCAAAAGGGAAAAGGTTCCATCTCATAGTGCACGAATGGAACAAACCAGATTTTAAACTGGCTTTGTCACGAGAAGGGCTGAAAGAAGTGTCATCTCTAGGCAGGTTTGGTTGAAGTAGAAATGGGAGGGGAAGATGACGTACGGAACAATTTACATGACAGTAGAAACAATAATTTGTCAGACAAACTGTCTGGCATATATTATTCATGTGTCTCTGTTTCTGAGCCTATTTGACAGCAGTATTTGACACCCTCCACCTCCAAGCTGAGTCTATCTTCTCTCAAAAGGAAGATCTACATGTTTATAAAAACAAAAATTCAAAACCCTCTTTTGAAAGTATCTCTTGTGGTAGCACAGGTAGGACTGGAGCTCTGTTGCTGTCCCCTGCCCGCCCAGCCATGCCAGGATGTGTGCATCATCCCCTCTGAACGTGGTGAGAACAAGGGAGTGGGAGTTTATTTCCTGAGAGATCTTTACTCTTGGCAGCTTTTCCGGGGGAGGAAAGAGAAGAGGAGCATTCAGGTCAGCGAGATGATGTCTCCCCTCCCTTTCCCAACTACATCCCAGTGATGATGTTCTGGCCTGGCTGTTTCCTTATGTAGATGCAGCGTTGGAGCATCCCCAAAAATGTGTATTGAGTCCTCCTGACTATCCCTTTATTTGTCCTGGATGTCTTGGGCCAGGGGGAAACTGCTGTCCTCATGAGATATTTAGATGCCTAGGAGTCACTAAGGACCTGACTCCCTTGGGGTCTTTGGTATCTGAATATTTTTGTGACTCTGGCCGTACATGATTTCCCCAGATCCCCCTCCAGGCACATCAGGGCAGAAGCGGTGAGCAATCCCCTTCTCTGCATCTTCTGCACTCCCAGGCTGAGCCCTTATCTTCCTTCTCCTTTCCAACACTCTGGTGCAAGTCTTGATGCTCAGAGGCTTTCTTGCCTTTTGCCTGTGTGTTGAGGAATTGCCAGCAGCGTCTGCAGCATCTACTGAAACGAGGTTGGAGGATACAAGCTGTACAGGGTGGCAGTCAAGTTTGATGACACCACGGACAGCTTGAGATGGAGGGAGGGGACCAACTTGCCTTGTTTTAAGAAGTAATTTAGGACCTGCCACTCCATCAGATGACTGGAGCCATGATTCAGCACAGCCACACCTCCAAGGAATTTACCCTCTAACTTTGACTTACTTTTGCTGTTTTAAACTCATAGCAGATGTCCTCACCAGCCCTGCTATTGAGGGCACACAGCACGTCTTGCAACAGCAAAGCAATTAAAGAGGATTTGCAGGTCACCTTTAAAGCATTTCCCACAGCACGTTGAATCTTGTTATAAGTCCTGTATCCAATAATGCTTTTATTTCAGCAGCTTTAATTGGAGTTTTAAATATTCTGAATCTTATGCAAGACACCCAAAGTGATGGAGATTTTCAGGCCCTCTCTTGCACAATGCTCATTCCCTGATATCCTGTTGACCTTCAGCAGTGATAACAGTAAACCAGCAGCTCTGATACTACTGTATCTGACATTAGATACAGCTTATAGGTAGGGATGCTTTAATATGAGGTCAGTCACCCACCAAGTGGTGAAATGTGTGTGTATTTGAAGAGATCACCTCCTCCCTCGAGAGTTTATAACGTATTCGTGCACCACTCCGTACGCTGGAAACTGGGAAAGAACCTGAGGAGGAAAATAATGAGGAATTTTTTGTAGAAGGAGCAATAGAAGGAAGCTGGAGGTTTTTGGAAGGGTAAAAATAGCAACCACAAAAAAAAAAAAAAAGAAAAAAGC
>VWZK01007187.1:16294-150354 GCA_013396935.1 Baryphthengus martii
TTTTTTTTTTTTTTTTTTGTTTGGTTTTTTTTTTGTTTTTTTTTTTCAGCTGACGGCGTCGGGGGAGCCAGAGCGGGGCCAGCCCTGCACCACCTGCGGTGACCAGTGTCCCGGCTTCGCCCTGCACAAGTGGAGGTGAGGCCCGGCGGGACCCCCGTCCCACCCCCCGCGGGCAGAGCCCCCGGGGAATCTCCCTTTGGATCTCCCTTCGCGGGGTTTTGTGGCTCCCTCCCAACTCCGCGCGCACCCGGGATGCGAGCGTGGCTTTTTGGGGGGGAGCGCTCGTGTTTTAGTCTTTAAGGCGTTGCCCACCCTGGCCGTGGGTTCTGGAGACACGGGTGGGTTTGTCCTTTCCGCCGAGCAGGTGTGCCCCTGCCTGCCGCTGGTGCGGGGCGCAGCAGGATCCAGACCCGGGACTGGGGTAACTGGTTTGCTAATTACCACCGCGCAGCCGCTCTGCTCCCCGCCGCGGTCAGGGGTTCGTCCTGCTGCCGCGGGTCGTGCCGGAGGCTGAAACCGCCCTTGCATGACGGGAACAGCCTGGGGTGGGGTGGGAAGCGGAGTATTTGGGCCAAAGGGGTTCTTTGAGGGGTTTGCACCAAACCTCTGCGTGAAACTCCTGCCTCGCCTCATGACCCCGTGGCGGGATTTATCCCCTCTCAGTGATGCCAGGCAGAGATTTAGTGTTGATGAATGAAGTGTGTGTAGGAACAAACAAGTGGTTTTGGCTATTTCTGTTGTGTCTTTTTACTAAACCGACGGTGTCGATGCCCACCGGGCACAGTGCGCCCTGGATCAGCCTGGTCTCGCCTCCCCGCATTGTGCTGCCTGGAAATGAGTTCCTGCTCATGGGCGACCTGGGACTCGGTGATATTAAATCTGGGCTGTGGGCTCTGGGAACTGGTGTGCAGACTTAGTAGGCCAGGGAGCTCTTGGTGACCTTTTAACCTTATTTTATAGGTTATACCCTTTTCTCCAGCATCTGCCGTGCTCGGCTCTCCTCTCAGCTTCTGCCCTACTTCTCAGAGCTGTGTCTCAATAGATTAAAGCATGGGTTCAGAGTGAGGGGGGGGAGGGCCTGTTTCATTCCTGCTGAGTTGTATCTTAAGTTTCAGCCTTGCAAATCATCGTTCCCCGTGGCATTTTCTCCATGGTACGGTGGGACAGGGTCCGTGGGCTAAGGTGTCCACCCCGAGGGATATGCAGCAGCAGGTGGGGCTTGCTGTGGTCCTCCAGCTGGGCCCTCCGTGGGCGCTGGTGGCACATCCAAGTGCACTGTGTCCCATCTCAGACCTTCAGAAGGTGAAAGTGTCCCTTCCTCCAGGGCTACAGGAGCTGTGGTCTCCTGACACACTCCTGATGATCTGAATCTGCCACATGTGCGTTAATAGATCTATAAGGTCACCCCTGAACTATCTTCTTTTCAGGGCTTATAAATGCTTTCCCGAGCCATCCCAGGTTTTCTTGTGCTGTTGCAGAGCTGCTTTACAGTGCTTAGAAGTGTCAAGAAGAACTTTCAAATGTAGGATCAGAGGAAAAGCCATGGTCACCCAAACTATTTCTCCTCTGCTCCAAGGACTTAATGAGGTGCTGTGATTTCCATTTTGTTATGTCAGAGGGTGCAACTATCTAGTGACTTTTGAAGAATTAAGTGAATTTTGGTAGCATCCTATCAGAGGCTAAATGGCCCAGCAGAAGAGGCACCCAGCGACTTGGAGTGTCAGATGAGAGTGGTGTTGCAGCTCTGTTTGGCTTGTACCCTCTGCACTGGCACACCGTGCCTCTGGCACCAGCTCCTGCCAAACCCCACATGCAGGAAGAGGTGGAACAGGAGGCTTCAGGACCACCCATAGTTGTCTCCTGGCTGCCCTTTTCAGAGGGACCCCAGATACAGGCAAGGATTTTGGCAAAAACCGTGTGGATTGTTCCAGCAGCCTTTTCTCAGGAAGGAAGGGGTTACCTCCCCTGGGGCAGGAGGAGAATGGGGGCCCTTCGGTCAGGCTCCAGAGGCTTTGCAGCTTGTGCGCTCTGAGTTTTCATCCTCCTGAGCAGACAGGCAATGCTGAGTTGGACCTTATACTGTTAACGTTACACTGGAGACTGGACAAGCCGAGAGCCCTCCTGCAACACATTCGTGTTTAATTGCCTTGATGTAAGAGTATCTAGGCAATTAAAGCAAATAAAGGTGACCTGTTTGCCAGAATACAGCAGAAAAGGAGCACGTTCATTTTTCACTAGCCAGTGATATATTAATGCCAGGGACATGTAAGCAGGCAAAGTATTAATAGTAGTTTTGTGGGTTGAAAAGCCTGTGCCCTCTGTGCTTGAGGTGATGAGCTCCTGCTGGGGATGCTCACAGGCACCTTAAACTGCGGAATGAGGTTGGAAGAAAACAAGGGTTTGCAAGGAGATCCACAGATTAAGGGTACAAAGCCAGATCAATTAACCACTGGAGATTTGTAAGCTTTTTTTATAATCCTTTAATAGCAGAGTTTTGCTGATAAATGTAAATGGGACTTTTTTTTTTGCTTCGAAGATGGGAGCTGTTGATACGCTTCAGGGAGAAGGCAGAGAATTTATAAGCTCGTAGGCACCGAAAGCATTGCTGATACAGGCATTGTCGTATACGTAATTATGTGCAGGACTGTGTGTTTTCTAGTTACCTGTGATTTTAGGTGTGATCTGTGCAGCTACTCCATCAAGCAGGCAAATTGCTTTGTTAGCCGCCAACGATTTCCGTGCCCGTACATTCCCTTAAAAGCCACTTTTCTCAGGTGGGGAGATGCCTGAATTTATCATTCCTGGAAGCACATGCATACTTCCTGAGCCAGGGAATCCACTCGAAAATAAATTGAATTCTGCAGAACTGTTTTCTTTTCAGAATAAAACTGGTCTCTGCCCTGTAGGTGATGTGCAAAAAGAAGATGAAAGGGGATTGCTAAGTAATTAAAAAATGTCCCTGGTTTTAGAGTTTGGTTTTGAATGTTCTTAAATTGGCTCTGAAGTGATAATCTCAAATTCAAGGTAGTGGGTGAATTATCCTGTAAAAGTGTTGACGTATTTAATGCTGTTGTGGAAGCAAGGAATTAAAAAGACCCCATGTTACAGGCACGGTTCAACTGGAGCCCACTGCCTCCGTCTTACCCCCTTGAAGCTCAGACCTCCTGCGTGCCACAGACCTCTGCCTCTTCTTGTAAGGCAGAAATGCAATTTTCAGTTTTAAATCGTTTAGCCCTGAAGAGGAGAAAGTGGTTTGTCTGAAAAGACTGAAGATTGAATTCCATTATCCTTGGGCGTGAAGTCTGTGAGGACGTGACTATCAAACTATATCTGTATAAGACCCGATTTCTCGCGGCCCAAACAGCAAAATGACTCCTTGCTCTAAATGGCATTGCTTTATTTTATGGTGGGTTGTCAGTAAAATACATAAGAATTGAAAACTTCATCTGTGTGGGCGGCCGTCTACAGGATGGAAATGGGGTATACATAACCAAATCCTCATTAATACAGGTTGATACTTGAGAGGTGGCTTTGTGTGGAAAAAGTGAAATCAAATTCAATAAAAATCTCCCAACTCCTTAGGAGCCTGGTTGCTGTTTTCTAATCAGATCTGCATTACGTTAAGCTGTGTGCCATTCAGCTTGTTAACAAGCTTTGGCATTAAATAAAGCTGTCACTGGAGTTTGGTGAGTGAATAGCCATTAGGAGTGTCTTTTGCATAATGTCTTGCAGAGAAAAGCCTGCGAGGGAGGTGGTCCGGGAGCAGGGAAGGGAATTTATAACCTCGTCCTGGTGCAATTAGTGGGAATATGCAAACCTTAAAGGTGACAAATGGTTGGCAGCTCCGGGAAAGGGAGCAAGTGGCTTTTGCTGCTGTTATGCCTACTGTGAGGAACTAATTTCAGATTTACTCCGGGTGAAATCAAATTACAGTCTTAGTACTGTATTTAAAATAGCGGATCCTTGGTGTTGGGAGATTGGCATGTGTTTAGCACACAGAGGCACGGTTTGTTTGCTCATTGAGAAAGCCTTGCAAAAAACGAGAGATACTCTTGCAATTCAAAAGACCGTGCTGTTCCCTGCTCTCTACCCTCTCCTCCAAGAACACCAGCTAAACCCATAGATGCAAGACACCTAGAGCTCAGAACGGTATTTGTGCTCTGGTTTGAGGAGGGGGGGTGTACCACCTGGTTTGCAAAGCCTGCAGAGGCAGTGGCATGCGGCTGATTTCAGAGGGAAGGCATTCAGATGCTGTGGCAGATAAGATAATTTTAAAAATAGTGTCTGAAAACCTTTGGAGAAGTCTTTGTTGCCATAGTTATTCTTCTGGTTTGCAGAAGCATTTAAATAACAGTAATAAACATGACATAAAGATAAAGATTGGCTTTCTGGGGTTTTAGTTTCAGTGTGAGATTGTGGTTTACATCTTTTCTTGGATTCTCTTTTTTTCTTGCATCTGCTGTGTGATCTTTATCTCTTGAAATCACGTTTTGGAGGGGGAGCAATCTGCTTCTCTTCATGCATTGCTGTCATGCATCAGGGTCTTAATATCAGCGGTGTGTGTTTGTACAGCACATAGTGCCTGGCCCTTACCTTCCAAAGCAAATTTACCTGACTGTAGGCTTAATATTCAGTAATATTCCGTATTAAAAGTGCGGTTTTGGTGTATACGATTGTCTTGAGCATTTCTTTGTTTCTGTAACTCAGCGTCTCTCTACTGTGACCAGTCCCACAGAAGTCTGCTGTCATCTGGCCTCATCAGATCTGGGAGCATCTGCAAGGACAGGTTTTTTGGTTTCTTGTAAGAGACCACCTGGAGATCCCAGGTATTACAAAGATAACCCAGAGGGTTGTGAGTGCCCACTGGATCACAAAAATCTATGGACAAGGCTAAGCTGATGGACAGGAAGAAGGAGAATGTGTATTGTGAGATCGTGACCTGGTATATGAGGTGGTTGACCTGAAGCCCAGAGATGTTTGAGGTTGCTGGGTGATGGTGGATAGGACGCTTTGCAACTCCAATCTCTGAATTGTTGGCTGTGGGCAGGGAGTTGCTAGTGGCAGTGAATGTTTGTTCTCTTCGTGTGTTTGTCCAGTGCCCAGTGCTCTGGACGTTATCTGCTCATGTGTGGCAAGCGATGAGAAACTATCGGTTTGCTTGCAGCCTCAATCCACATTCACCTGGCACTGGACATCCCTGCAGGCACGTGTATGCATCCCAGGGTGTGTTTGGGTCTCCATTTTTATGCTGAGTGCCTCATCCAGAAAGCAGAAACAATAATATTTGTAATGCAGCACGCGAACGAATAACACTGAATTCTGAAGCATTTGTTTCTGCCTTCCAAAAAAAAAAAAAAAAAAACCCAACAAAACGCAGAAGTACAGATTATTGCTTCCATATGTTTTCAGCATTTTTCGTAGGTTATGTATCTTACGCACACTCCCAGCTTTTCCCTTTCACGAATAACATGCTTTGTGCCTCTCTGTCCTTTCGGATTAAGATATTCCACGTTTCCTTGCGTGCCTATTTGAGAGGCTTTGGAGATGTGAAAATAACAATACCTTACGTTGAATGGGTTTATGCCGGCATCACTGCCGTGGTAAACTGCTAGGTGGGCCCGGTGGTTTTAGTAAATTTTTCATTTTGCAGTGGAGTACCTGCTGAAGTAGGTGAAACTCAGCTGGTGTGCTCCGTCTCAGCACCGTCTATGTCAAGTCCCTGAGGGACCGTGGAGGGGACAAGCAGGCTGCTGTCCCCAGAGGACCCGTGCCTGCCCCCAGGGGTGGGCAGGAGTCACCTGGCTCCTGAAGATTCTATCATCCTGGTGGAGGGGAGGGAAATAAATTGAAGGTGGATTCTGTCTCCTGATTTTAAAGCCTTTCACAAAAGGATTCAGTATCACTAGCTCGTTTTTAATGTTTTTGTGTTGTAAGCAGTTCAGGAAAGAGAATTAATACCCTGCCAGGTTACTCATTGACAAAGTCAGTGTCCTTCAGCCTCTGTGCCCAGGGTAGTTTGAGCTGGGTGGCTGCCGTGTGCACTGGAGCTTAGCTCAGGAGGATGCTGGGGCATGCACTTTGCTTGGTATAAATGACTTCTGCTGTCCTGTTCACTGACACCTGCGAGATTAAGCACTTCTGTAAGTGTTTGAGGAATCAGAGTCTACTTTTTCTTTGAGTTTTTTCAACCCCTGTAGCAGTAAGGAAAGAGGAAGATAACTAGTGATGGCTCGTGCTGCTGCTGCTGCCATTCCCACAGCACCTCTCTTGAGCGGCAGCTGGACCATCAGGATGGGAGTTTGGGTGAGTTTGAGAGTAGGGATCAGCTTCAATTTGCCCTGGGACAATCCATCTTTTCATAAATGTCAAGCATGTAGTTGTGTTTAAGGGACTCCCAGTCAGTTTTTTGGCCTGTCCCTTCCACGTCTTCATGCACTGCTGCTGAAACAGCACTTAAACCAGCCGAGACTGATAAGGTATCCTGTTTGTGTTGGCTGGGAGACACGATATCTGCTTTAGCAGAGCATTACAAAGTTGGAGGCAGTGTTGTCCCTGGCGAAAAGCCTAAAATAAATTCTTTAATTTTTTTGTATGCGATGTACAAAAGAGCAGGTGAGGTATGTACTTGTTTCCGGGCAAGCCCGGGGAGCCTGTTTGAAGTCCTTTACAAGCCACTCAGGATTGTATTGCAAGAACTGAAAGGAGTTTGAGACGCTTCTTGATTAAATTTCAGCTGAACACAGAGCCCTAGTCTGCATCTGGTGTAACTGGAGTTGTTCTGCAGCCGGGCTCTGTCCTGCTCCATCACAGCTGAGCTGCTGGCAAAGCCAAAAAAAGCAGAATTTCTCATGGAGTAAGGGCAGTGTGGGTATGTTTTCTGTCTGTTTTGACGCAGGCTTGTGAAGTTCTCGTTCTATGAATGGAGCAAAAAACCACTAATAAGTGGTTGTGGCTTTGGGACGGGCTTGGGGGGTTTAAGCTGTTTCTGAAGTGATCGTGAATGACACTGATGATGGAGGGAGCAGAGCGAACAAACACAGAATTCTGACTTTACCTCGTATTTTTACTCCTAGATTAAACTTTTTTTTTTTAATGTTAGTGAGATGATGATCTTTTGAGGTCTCTTCCAGCCTCTAATATTCTGTGAGATTTTTTTGTACTCAGTTTTTGGAACAATAACTACAGGTACTTGTTGGGATACAAAAAGTGATGTGCTATCTGCCTGGCGTGAGTGAGCAGGGTTTGCTATTCTTTAAGGCAGAATGGTGGCTGGCAAGTGCTTTCCTGGGGCCTCAGTCGTGGGGCTGTGCTGCCAGACACCGGCAAAGCTCAACTCCCTCATGGAACCTTTCAGGATGGAATTGCCCAAAACAGACCTGGAAAACTCAGAAGTGGGATGGATTGGTTTGCAGTGGGGGTGACTGTCAAGTAGACAGCTGTTGGTGCTGGATGCTGCAGTTATGGATTTAGATACCGTGTAGGGTGTGATTTAGTGTGATGTGGTGAAGCAATTTAACAACTAGATGCTGTTGGATGTGCAAGGTCCTGAGCTCCCTGTGTATCATGCCCCTGTCCTGTCCCCCCCGCCCAAACCCAGGGTAGTGGGGTAAGTCAGGTACTGAAGCCTCTGCTGAGCTGGTGATGTGGGGGGACGAAGATGAAGGGTCACATCAGTCTCATGGCGTGTAAAGCCAGGCTGTCATCCCTGCTCTCAGCATCACCATCTGCATACTGAGGTTTGCTGCCCTGCCAACGACCTCAACCATCTCAGTCCTCCTTGCTGGCTCTCTGTGCAGGATACATCCCACCAGTTCCCTGGAGGTGCTGTGTACAGTTGTGTTCACCTGCCCAGGAAAACTCCTGCTCTTTTAATAGAGGATTTGCAACAGGCCTGTGGTGAGGTGTAATAGAAAAAGCTCCTGACCACCAATTTGGAGAGAAAGCCAAATTAGGTGGTTAAGGCTGGTGCCCAAAATCCTCATCTAGAAGGGCTGGGGTGCAGCTATTTGGCTGATGCTCACTGAGTGCTGCCCTCCGTTTTTTTCCGCTCTTCACTGTAGAGGGCTGTTTAGTGCTTTCAAGAGTGTTTCTTGGGTTTTGTTCCATTTCTGTTTGCCTTTAAAAAGTCAATCTGCAGTCTTTTATTTTTTTTCAAAGACATTCTTCCCCCCTGCCCAGTAATCCATCCTTGTTACAGCAGTGAGTCACTCTTCAAATAATCAATTGCGTTTTCATTGTCTGGCTTGTAAGTCTATCACCGAGCTTAAGGACAGCCGATAGCATCAGCTGGGACCTTTGGCAGATGGTTTTGCAATTCATGATGCTCATTTGGATATTTGCTTTTTTCACTGATGAATAATCTCCCAGCCGCGGCGGGGGAAAGCCGGGCTGGGGACTCTTCCCCGTGTGCGCAGCATCTCTGCGGTCACTATCTAATGTTGGAGGAATTTGTAGCGTTAGCAGAATTGTCTGATGCGAGGAAAACGAATTTTGGGGTAAGCCTCGCGAGCATGGCTGTAAAGAGCCTTTTTCTCGTGGGCTGTCGTGTCCTTGCTGGCTCTGGGTGTGCATCGGTGCGGTCCTGAGGCAGCTGATGGCCGGAGCCTTGCGCAGGTTCAGCTGCTGGGGCCGAGAGGCGTATATAAAATTCAAGGTGTTCCTCTCTGCTGCTGGAGAGGCTGTTCCCCTGTGTGTGGCTCTTTGCTTTCCTCAGGGCCCTCACGCCAGAGCTTAACACTTCGAGAGCTAAGTATTACAATTATTATTCTTATCGCGGAGGGAGGCACTTTGTACTCAGCCGTCGCAGCAAATATTTCATCCCCTATCAATTGCCCTCGTGCAGATGCTGCCGCCGCGGTGATAAAAGACATAATGGCTGCTCTCGCTGATAAGGGGAGTATATAAATATAATTATTGAAATCCCTGCACAGAGCCCGTGGATGGATGGAGGCGAGTCCCTCTCCCTGCCAGGGGTTTCTCTTGCTCGGGAGCCTGTCAGGGAGAACAAGGAGTGAACTCTGGAGCCTGTCGGGCAGAGCCAGGAGTGAGCTGCCCGCCGGCTGCAGCTCCTGGCAGCCGAAATGGGAGCTGCTCGGCCACAGCTGCGAGCAATTATTAAAAAGATGTCTTTTTTTCCACCCCCCCTCCTTCCCCGCCTCCACTTTTCTTCCTCCTTTTCTCCTTGAGACCAAGTCATGGGTGCTGGGGAAGCCGGGAGGAAAGTCCTGAGCAGCTTGGGTTTGAGATGCTCCTGGGCCAGCTCGGAAGCAGCTGGTGCTCGATGCGGTCGTGCCCTGGTAATGGGGCGCAGGTCTAAAGATCCAACCCAACCTTGTGGGAAGCATCCTGTGGCCAAGGAGCCAGATATTATTTAGATCAAGCCAACAAAAAAATATTTCCATGGCAGCAGTAACCATAGGAAACCTCCCCAGCGTGTCTTGGGTGGTTCCTATTTCCTTGCCTTCAGCTGTTTGCTTTGCAAGCGCAGCGGTGATTGCAAGCGCTCAGTGCCTGTGCTGCCACCAGAAGTGGTCAGTGAGCCCCTATGTCCCCTCCACAGGCTGCCCTCAGGGGCTTAGCGGCCTCACTCATTGCTGCTCTTGGTTTTCTCCTGCACTCCGGTTGGTAAAAAGATGCTTTCAGAGGCTTCTTTAGTTGCCGTGAAGTCTCAAAGCCACCTTTTTACCTTCTGTCAGCTCACAAGTGCATGTTTGATCCTTAAATACCCAAGACGTGAAAGTGAATTGGCTCCCAGGGTCCAATTCTTCTTCCTTTCTATAGCATCTTAGAAAGATGCTTTTATATTCCCTCTGGCTCAGCTAGTGATGCTTGGCCTTCAACCAAGATGGGGAATCTAGGACAAGAATCCCTGAGAATAGCAAGATGGAAAGTTATAAAAACTACCAACATACTGTTGGGAAAAAATGCCGGTAAGAGATATCTTTTTAAAAAATGAACTGTAATGTTTTTGAAGCAGTTTTGTGCGTACACATTCACAGGAGGGCGTAAGAGGAGGCTTATTTTCCTGGGTAGTGCCTTCCTCGAGGAAATCCAAGCTGTGAAGTGAATACAAATGCTGGAAACAGAGAGGTTTTGCAGTGAGTCACTGGCAGGGATGGGGAACCGGTTGTGCTGGTGTGTGGCTGTGCTGGTCAGCAACCAGCTCATCAACTGACGGGGATGAGATGGCTGCGTGGAAGCTCCCTGGGGACCCGAGTGTCACTGGAGTTGGCACCCATGGGTGCTCTGACCCCACTGCCCCGCTCCCACTCTCCAAGGGTAGTGTGGAGGTGTGCCCATGCAGCTTTGTGGAGCAGATGGGGCCCTGCTTGCAGAGCCGATGTCTTGCACAGAGACAGGTCAAAAAAAGATGTTTCCTTCTCCAGGAGCGTGAAGCAGAGAGGAAAAAATACATTGTGATGCCAATAACTAGGATTTTGATATTTGTGCACCATGTAGCATTGCTCCATCCTCCCAAAGCCACCAGGTGCTTGTCACGGCAGGGTTTGCTCCGTGGGGGAAGACCTGGTTGATCTTGGGTGGAGGACCCCTTTGCAGAAGTGCTGCTGAGCTTGTTGTCTCATAACGTGCCCTGGCTCTTTGCAGGTTATTTAATCACTGTTTTTGCAAACCCCACAACTCTACAGAAGTCAGCCTTTTTTTTTTAAGGTTGTGCAGAATTTGAAGAAGTGGCAGGGGACAGGGACAAGACTGATTCCTTTTTACTTCTCACCTGCCAAACAAATGGGAACGCTCATTACGGAGTTGTGCCCGTGCCATAATAAATCTGTGTTCGGTGCCAGAAGGGCCACGTGCTGGAAATGCAGCCCCTTTAAATGTCAGGTTTGAGAAGAGCTGGAATGTAAGAACGCAGTAAAAGTTAATATTCTCAAGTCAGGTTTGTGCAGTGTAGGTTGGATTTTTCATATCACGTGCATAATTTATTACAAGATGTAGTGGTTTCCAATACATTTATTTGAATATACTTTACTATTCTCTTTCCTGCCAGTAGCAGGAACAATGCTGCTTTACAAAAGAAAAATGATTTCATGTTGCCGTGTGATAGTTTCAGCTTGTATCTCTAATAGATGTGCGATTTGCTCAAGTGTGAAGGCTATCTGATAAATGCCTGAATAATAAAGCTATATTGTTTGTCTTGATTTCCCTTTGCTATTTTCAAACGTATAAATAAAACATTTTCACCCTGTACCCTGTGTAGTTCCAGCCCAGCCTATTTACTTTCTGCTGATGCAACCTATACAAGACATGAATCTTTCAGCCTGACAGAAGAAATCTGGTGGCATTAGTAGTGCATGGTGTGCTCAAAATGATCAAACATAACTTTAGTTAGGACAGAATGTTTATTAAAATTGTAAGTATCTTTTTTTAAAAAAAATAAAAAGTAGATCTTTCTAAACAAAGAACATTTGTCTTCGTGTACAGCAGAGGGCACTCGGCGTCGCTGTGCTGGGTGGCTGCTGCTCAGGGCTGCTGGAAGGGGAAAAAAAAAAATCCCTGTGCTTAAATGATGTTTTTCAGAAATGAAATACTCTGTGTGTGTGTGTTTGCTTAATATATGTGTGTGAGCGTGTATATAAAAAGACGCAGGGTGGCATATATATAAAAATAATCCCAGTACGTAGTATAAAACTTCAATATTCGTAGTGATGGCTGAAGTTGGATGGAGCGCATGTTGTGTTGATTAATGCTCAGCCTGGTGTTACGCTAAGCTTCGGAGGGGGCTGAAGCACACTGAGAGGGGAAAACAGAGGCCCCAACTAGCGAAGGGCTTCTGTCTTCATCTTCACTGCAAAGATACAGAGCCTGGAGACATCTTATGTCGTCGGGAACTACCCCAAGTCAAGGAGAGGTCTTGAAAAACAGATAATATCAGGATATGTGGAATTCTAAGTCCTTTCTTGCAGAAAAGAAGCAACATATCTAGGGGCAGGGCAGGGAGTTTTTGCTGGAGTTTGCAGTGCTGCGGTCTCATTCCTGGCAGCTCCAAAGCTGGTGGAGTTGCGGGGCTCTTAGGAAAGTCCTTGAGGTGATTCTTATCCCCTCCTTTAGAGGTTAGAAGCTATTTAAGGAAACTTGAAGCAGTTTTGTGGAAAGAGCAGGGAGCAGCCGTGACCCCAGAGGTGAGATGTCAGGGCGGGACAGTCGCTGGAGCATCTTCAGTTGGGAGATGAAGTGCCTGCTTGCTAGGAAGGGACCCCATCCCACAGGTATGATGATGTGTACTGCACTGTCCAGAGCCAGTCAAGAAGACTGCGGCCTCGCTTTGGGAAACAAGGTTTTTCCAACAGAAGTGGACTTTTTTCTTTTTTGCCCCTGTAGCTAATGGCATAGACACTACCGAGACATGTTTCTCATTCAGCTGCACCTTATGTTTCTTTTAAGAGAGAATAAAGAACCCCAGTACCAAGTCCACGCCCAGCTTTTGGCTTTGCTGTGGCACTGTTAAAATATTCAGGGCAGCTGGATTTTTGTGCTACACTTTGGGCAATGTGTCTCCTGGTGAAACTGTAAGATCCTGTGCTGAATTTTCAGATTTTAGTCATTATTTCGAGAGGAATTCAGAGTTCCCCTGTCTCCCCCACCGAGCTACTTCGATTAGGCTTAATCTAAATCTCCCAAAGTAATATTCCCACAAGGGGCTGGAAGTGTCAACACTGTTGTATAAAATATGGGGCCAGTTAACAAGAGTGAGAGGGCGTGTGGTTCAAGATAACCAGTTTTTATGCAAAATACACAGCCGGGTGGATTTTGCTACTGAGTATCTGTGAATTGTAATGATCAGAGAAATATGGAAATGTTGGAGGGGCCTTCTAAGAATGGGCCCTAATGAAGACAAAATGGATTTGGGTGGTAGGGAGTAATCCAAGATTACAATAGTAAGGTTTTTTAAAATAGCTCCTGCTATTTGGGAGGGGGCAGCAGTGCTTCTTGTTATAGGGTTTAGAACAGCCACTCCATGGGATTGTTGCAGGGGGCGTTCACTCTTGCCTGCTTATGTCACAAGAGCTTGGTAAAGCTAAGACATGAAATACGTGAATAATTTCAAGGGTACGAGCTCGCCTGTGTGCTGTAAAATGCCTTCTCGCTAGGATAAAAATGCTGTTATATCGATGTGCCTAGATAATTGCTTTTCTGGAGGTCTCACTGGAGCTGGGCTCTGGGAAGGTGTGTCTTGTCCCTTCACGGTGATTCCTGCATGGCGTGTTTTGGAGCTGTGAGAACAGCCTGGTGCTGCCACCACCGGTTAGATTCTCCTGCCCAGGGCTGGCAGGTACCGGGAGGACGCTATTGGGAATAACCTCTTGCAGCTTTGGGATTGTGACCAAAAAGCAAGATGCAAAACCCCAGTATGAACTGCAGGACCGTGCTTCTGCCCCACCAGCTCTAGGTTTTTTGACAGGAGCAGATGTGTGGTGCCAGGCACGTTTCTGTTCATGTGGTGTGGCATTTTCTCTGTTATCTGGCTTCAATGGTCTTTTTTTCAGTGCTGGCTGTGCCACGAGCACTGAACTTAGCACACTGAGTGCTTCAAACACCTGGCTCTGTGGGAAAAGATGGTTATGAAATGGTTTGCAGGAGCGTGTCGTTATTAAAGGAGACTTGGCAAAGCGTAGCTCGAAAGGCTGAGCTTGTGGGCAGCCCAGCCTTGTGCTGGAGACCAGTGAGCCTTAAGACTCACCTTAGCCAATGTCAATAGAAATGAAACTACTTAAATACACAGTTAAAATATGTTGTTATGTTAGCGTGTGGACCGCCGTGTAAGATTGCTTTTTAACTGTGGCCATTAAAGGACCCCCATGGAAGAGACGTAGGAGGCTGGTAAAAAAATTTCCCAGTCTTAACAGCTTGTTTGCTGCCAAGTGGATTTTGGACTGAGGTGAAAGTCACCTGGGCTTGGGTTATTTCTGTCAACTTTGACTCCAGAACTTTGTAGGCAGTAAGAAGAAAAGGGTTAAAAAGATGCTGCGTGCTTCCTTTCAGGTGATGAAATCCAGCTGCCCCATCTGCTGGCTTCTCTCTTTGGTGCTTCCACAAATGGTGCCCAAGCCATGGTAGCAGAGGACAGCTCACACCTTGTTGTAGTTCAGCTCGGCCGTCTTTCTGGGCTTTTCCAGATGATCCGGGAACTTGAGTAGTTCATAAAAGGAGCGAGTAGCCAAATGGACCATTAAAAGGAGTTTGTGGAAAGGCCTAATATATTTTATGAAGAATGAATGGATCCTGTAACGTGAGGGTCGTGTCTTGTAAAATTTTGCAGGGCTGCTGGTGCTGTTAAGCGCTGGCTTTCTGCTCCAGCCGCTTGCTTCAAGCACATGCGGTAACTATCTAAACTTTCTTATTGGCCCGAGCTCTTCCAAATTTGGGGCAAAATCCTCGCCCTGGGGAAGTCACTGGGAGATGTGCTGTGAATTTCCTTGGGACCTGGAAAATGATCTTCAGTGCGAGACCTGTGATGACAGCCTTTGAATAAAAACTGTCTGGGCTTGTGCGGTGTTTTGGACAAGGTAAAAATACAGCTTTACATCTTCTTAAGCTCTTCGAAGGCAACCACTGCGGCTAGAAGGCCAAAATTTGGCCTGACTGGTTCCCACTGGGAAATGTCTTTACATGATTCCAGGAAAAGTTAAGCCATTTGGATGTGAGCGATGGATCAGTTTGAAGCAGCGGGACAGTGCACGCACATGCCGCATTTCTAACCAGAGTAACTCAATGAGTGAAATTTCAGCCCAGCACAGAGGGCAAGCACAAGGCTGATTGACGATTCAAATCCTTCCCAAGCTGTTGAGGTGGACTGTGGTGCAGGGAGCTCGGGTGGATTTCATACACCATCCATAGCTGCGGAGATCTCATCTCCCCACGCTGCCCTGAAGCTCGTGGGATGGGGAGGCAGCAAACGAGGCACGGCATCCTTGGAGGCTGAAGCCCTTGGTATCATTGAAGGGACCAGCAGGGAGTTGCAGGAAAGCAGAAAACGGGGATCTCGCTCCTCATTCAACATTTTACATATCTGTGCCCAGGAGTGTCTGCAGCTTTGACCTTGGCGCTACCTGACCTGTGAGATTTTTAACTAAATCTTTTTAGTATTCTCCTTGTGCAGTTTGAATTTATTCTGATGGACTGCAGAGATGTGGTGGTGTTCAAGCTAGCCTTGAATTTCTCAGTTGATAAAATTTTGATATCATTCTTCTATCTTGGCCTCAAAGGGCAAAGCTGCAGAGCTCAGCCAGTCTTAGGAGATCCATGTCTTTTTTGATCTGACAGTACCTGAGAATGGTTTCTGCTGCACCCAAACTTTAAAATGCAGCAAATTCCTGATTTCCAAACTGCGATTAGAATTTGGCTTCAAGTCCAGTCTCTCAGCTCCTGAGAATATTGAACAGAGACAAAGTTTGGACTCTCTCCCTTCTGCAAAATGACTGCAGAGAAGATGCATGTGCCAGTGTGTGGCCTTTCAGCCAGGGATGGGGTGACCCCAACTGCAACCAGTTCTGAGAAGGATCCAGATTTTAAAGAAATGACTCTTAAGTTTCCAAATCACTGCAAATGTTTATGGTTGAGGGGGGCTACCTTTGGAGGTGACTTGGTCATTCCCAGCTCTGGGGACCTGGCTGTGCCGAGCTCTCATCCTCACGGGGGATGCTTAGCTCCCCTTTGGCCTCATGGGAACGCGGTGGTGTCTCCTTGCCTGGATAGTGAGGCTCAAAAAACCCAGGCTGTGGGCCTGGATGAAGCGCTGTGCCGACTGCCATGCTTTTGGCTACCACAGCCCTTCCTGCAAGATTTCTCCAAGGCAAAGGTTGGGTTTTTACTGCTGGAGTTTGGCTGCTGCTCTCGCATTCCCTGTGGCCACCTTTTGAGGGGATCGATGGTTGGTTTTGGCAGGAGCTGTTTTATTCCTTGCTTGCGAATGTAGTGATCTCAGCTGTCTGCGGGTCTGCGTGAGGCTCCATATTAGAGCTACTTTGATGTCTGCACTGATACATCTTAAGGCAGCTTAGGATGATTTTATGCAGTAGCCCCGAGGTGCTTGCACAGAAAAAGGTGCTTTAGAAATGTAAATTTTGTTTGAGGACAGATTTTTCACTGCTGCTCTTTCTCAATTCAGAATGATGCGGTAAAAATGTAGCATTTAATTAAAGTTTGTAAAGGTTTTGGAAGTGAATTGCTATAAACATAAAAGACATAATGAAATACCTACCTAATCCTCACCTTAAGGGCGCATTAAATGCAGAAAGAATATAATGTGTTGGAGACTAGGATTGAAAAGCAATGAGGATTTGGGAGCAGATGATCTTTTATAGCTGGAGCTTCTAAATTCTTTTACTTCAGGCTTAGCTGTTTAAATATCTATGTATTATAGATAAACACGCAGCTGTCCAATTCTCAGTTGACACAATTGGCATCATTCTACTGAATCATTTTAGCAACAAGTCCATACAGCACGGCCTTGTGACGTGCTTTAGAGCGCAATATCTTGTCCTTATGGTGGGTGGGATGGGAATCAGCCCTTAGTTCATCACCAAGTAGAGGACTTCTTATCTGAAGTCGATAGCTCTTTAGAGAAAAGCACTTGACTGGTTTCCATTGTTGGAAGAGAACAGGGTGAAGAAGGGGACGTGGTGTTATGGAGTGTCAGCTGGGGAGCTGGGCTTCCTTGACTGCAGAGCTGCCTTCTGCCATCTCCAGCTTCAATTTAAAAAAATTAAATAAAATTGAAGCAATCTTTTCTCCTGAAAAAACCTCAGACAGCAGGAATGAAATGCCGTTATCTCTCTGGGTCTCTAGAGAAATAAAATCTGAGTCTATTGGATCTGCCTGGCTCCATCACCCTCCTGTCCCTGAGTATCCCCAGAGTCTGGCATCCCATAGAGCCAGTTTTCTCCATGGAACCACTGGGCCCTCTCGCTGCCCTCTAGCAGCATGTTGTCAGCAGGGCCATGCCCTGTGGCTTTGTTTTGCAATTAGTGATATTTGGCTTTGTTCAGTTTTGGGTAGAAACCAGGCTGAGTTCTGTGGTCTGGCTGTGATTCCTGTTGTTACAAATTCCATTGTGCAATTTGTATGGAAAATGGAAGTATTTCTCTTGGTGGAGAAAGAGCATCGAGGTGTCACCAAAAACCTGAGCCAGACCTGCATCTTGCAGCGCTTTGCTGGCTGGTGGCAACAGTGATTTGCTGCTTTGGGACCAAGGCATGGAGAGGTGGGATGGGGTAGGGCTGCAGGGAGGAGACTGGCACTGGGCATTGGTGATGGTGGAGGTGACAACGCTTGGAGGAGCAGAGATGGTGATAGGGGATTGCCCTTGTTGGTAGCATCAGGCAACCAACAAATGATTAACTCATGCTCTGTGTGGCAAGAGGAGGAAAAGAGCTTGGGCAAAAGGGAAGGGGATGACATACTTGGTGACAGAGCTGAAAAGTGCCCAGTTAAGGGTAAAATTAGTCTCGTGTCTTACACTGTAGGGCCCCATGGAAACGTGGAGCGCTTTCTTTTTCTGTTGAATCGGGCTCTACGCCAGGTGAAAGAAAACATTTTCCCAACACCAAATGGAAAAATGCAAGGCAGACGTCTTAAATGAACTGTTAAAGGAATAGAGCTGTGAAAAGAATACGTTTGCTGTGTGCTGGGGTTATGCATTTAACAGATTTTTGACTATATGCAAACTTTGCAGTTTGTAGACAAAGAAACCTGCTGCAGAAACTCAAATTGTACTAAACGCTGAAGGCAAACATTGAGGTATCGCTGTTCCTGGGCTGGGCTTTGCTCTGGAGGAATGGACAGTATCTTTCTGTCCTCCCTCAAAATCTTGGTGCATTTTTCCTTTCCCCTCCAGCCCTCTCCGTGCTCTTTCTACAGATCATTGGCAGCTCTGCTTGTGCTTTAAAATAACCCCGGCTAAAAAGTGTGATTTGCGTTTCAGCGATTTTTTGATTACACCCACGTCCTATATTTATTGCCTTTTAAATCATCTGTGTTAGCTTGAGATGTGTTTCTTTTAAGCAAGGAAAAAAAAAAAACCCAACTTGTCTCTGTTGCTAACTGTTGCTAAGGGAAAGAAGATATTTATTCATCAGGGCACTTCTTCAGCACTGCGAGGCTGGTAGCCATGGAGGAGGAGTGTAAGGAAAAGAAACGGTTATGTCTTTAAGCCCTTTCTGTTATTGTTGTTGGACTCTTGCCATATCTACTGATGGTCAGCAGATGTCTTTTTTTCCCCCCTCCCAGCGTTGTGCATCTTGGATTAGAGGTGCGGCTCGGGTTATGGTGCCGGGTAGCTGGTTCCTGGAGCCTGGTGTGAAACTCAGGGGGTCCCTGGAAGGATCCTCGGGACTTTGGTGGGTCCCTGGTCCCATGGACATTACGAGACTCCTGTGTTTTGTAGCTATTTCCCCTCAGCCTTTCCAAAGAGCCTTTTTATCCTTGGCTTCAGTACGCCCTTTTTAAAAATCCCTGTCAAATCAAAGACATCAGGAGCCAAAAATGATGCACACGGCTGCGTTCCCTCCCCGAGCTACTGCCGCTGGGGGACGTGCGGCAATGGTGTTAGCTGGCTGTCACCGAAGTAAGAGGTTTTCCTTTCAGCTGTCATAGCAACAAGAAAATATTGTTTTGATGGAGATCAAATTAAAAATTAAATTTGTCTCTTTCCTAGTAAGCAAATTGCTCACTTGTGAAAAATATAAATCACTTTGGTCGGGGTAGATATCTTTGTAAGCACCTCTGTGGGTTTCCAAAGTGGATTTTGCAAATGCCTCGTGCCGCGTTATGTCCCTACTGGGTTTATGTAGAGTGTCCCGTGAATTTGAGCTTTATTTAATGTTAGGCTTAGATTGAAAAACTTCCTTGACAAAACTTCCTTGGTGCCCGTAACCTGCTAAAAGCTTGGTGGGGAAAAAACAGGTCTGACTAGTGTCTGGAAGCAAAAGGGATGACTCCTCAAATGTCGTGTTTATTCTTTCTATGAAAACACCAGACAAACAAACAGTAATTTGGTGGTTTATGAGATGCTCTGGTTCTTGGAACCCGAAGCTGAACACAACCTGAGAGTGGAGGGGAGGTGAGTCAGGTAAACAGGCGGGTTTGCAGCAGCACTGGGAACAGGAGAGCAGCATGAGTGTCTCTCCAGTCATCATCCACAAGCAAAGTATTTCCAGCTTGGGGACTTTCTAAGCCAAGTGTGATTTCTAGGTGTTTGGTGTCCTGTCCTGTGAGTTCTCTCTTCTTCTTTTGAGTCCACACAAACTTTTGGCATCCACAGCATCACTTGCCATGGCTTGGTGGGTCTGCATGGGGGACCCCCTTACTTAGGTTGCTTTGAACTGGCTTAGCTTCCTTTGGTGAGGTCACATTATCCCTCAGCAGATGGGGAAACCATGGAATGAGAGGGAAAGACTTTCCCAGGCTGCTCACAGGTCCATGCTGGCCCCCCGGCCACAATGATGGCCACATTTCTTCTCAAAGCAGTACATGGAAGCTCAAACAAGTCATATCTGTTTCCCTTTTGGCTTATAGTGTAGTAGCAGATTTACTACAGCCAAAAAAAAGAAGACAAAAGAAAAGGGCTTGTTTGAAGTTCAGCATTGAAATTATAACAGAAAATTCACTTTTTTTTCCCCATGGAAATCCACTCACAAAGCCTTATCCAGCCAACTCCCTTGTTAAGCACTTGGTATTGATTTGTGAAATCAAATCTGGCTCGGGCAACAACGTCATTACCTGCCACGAGCTGATGGAGAAGGTTGATGCCGACAGCAATTTCCCACTGCACGTGGCTTTTGTGGAGTTCATGGCAGACTGCAAGCGGTGTGACACCATGACCATACTTGCATGGTCGATTATCACCCAGTTTTGGTAAAATCTTCTTTCTTTTCCCCAAACTGAGGTCTGCAGTGGTGATGGGGCTGCAGGGACCTGCATCCTTGGCAGATGGGCAGCTGTCCACAGGCAGCGCTGCTGCGAGCGCCTGCTCTCCACACCAGCAGGCAGTCGTCGTGCGCTTGATTCGGTGCACGTGTTCACCTTCAGTGTCACAGGCGTGTATGTGCAGAGCAATGCTGGCATGATGATGAAGGCTGTTATATTGCTGGGGTTTTTTTTCTCCTCCTGTATTTGAAAAAGCAACGCAAAATTACATATATAAGCGGCAACATCTGTTACAGAAGCCTGGCCCAGGCAAATTACCACTTTCTAAAGTCTGTGCGGATACTGGTGTGATTCACTTTCATACTTGCCAGAGTCACATCATACCCACAGCGCTTTATTCCAGCTACGATAGGTGTGTCTTTCTTTCTTTTACACCCACATCAAATTCTTAAAATAAGAGCACTGTAAAAGGAAAAAATAACTTCAGTTTATTTTCCTCTGGAGTCCACGGAGCCCTGGAAGTTATTATTAGAGGTGAAGTCATCACAGAGGAGGCTGGAACCCTTGTGGGAGGGTGGGGGCGATGCTGCTGTGGCAGGAAGAGCAATGGTGGTGGTAGTGTCCTGGCTCAAGGGGACACAGGCACTTGTGGGAAGGCTGGAGAAGCCCCATCTACCTCTTGCCCATGTCCATGATTTTAGCTAGACAGAGGTGAAATGTTTTGAGTTGTACCCCTCCCCTGACGGTGCACTGGGAGCAAAGTGGATCTGCCCCGAGTGCTGCTGAGCTCCACCACATCTACAGCACCATCCCTTTGCTGGCCTGCAGTGCCCAGACCACACTACAGCTGGAGTGGAGCTTTTTCTTTTTTTTTTTTTTTATTTCACATAAAACAGAGTTGGAGCCTCGTTACCGTGGAAACCAGCAGCCCTAATTATAAGGAGTTTGATTCACTGGATGTAAAAAGCTATAATTCTTCTTTTTCTCTTAAAAAAAAATAGAAGTAAAAAAGACATATCATAAAATGATAGCCCTGTACCTGACGTAAGGTTAATCTTGAGTGTTTTCAGTGTGAATGGTGTCCCGGGAATATACAAAATACTATTACTACTACATTTGTAATGGTGAGCCAGGCTGGAATCAGCAATACTATCCTTTGCTGCCCATTACTTGTGCTGAGCTACGGCTGCCTTCAGGCCAACACTGAAAACAAAGCAAAGTCATTGCATTCTGAATGGTTTTCTTTTTTTTTTTTTTTTTTGCCGTTGCATCCCATGCAGCACAAAGAGGAGATAAAACCAGAGGGCAGAGGTGAAAATATCTCCTGCCGGGAACTCCGGATTGCAGCCAGGAAAAGAGCACAGCACCGCTCGGTGCAGGAAGGACTAGAGTCTGCGCAGGGCCCATGAATAGCCCCATTGAGCAGCTGCTGGGCTGGAAGTTAAGCGGTGGCTTAAGTGTTTTGCCAGATCTGTTGGAATTTGCTCATTTTGCAGACAGCAGTGAAGTAGCGTTAGGGTTTACATCAAAACAGGATGCGAGTCAATATGTAAATACCGTATAAAGAATGCTCTGTGTGTGCAAAGTGGCTTTTGTGAGCCATCTCAGAGTTCATCCTCCCCACCGGTCTATCCTTTGAGGGAAAGCAGCTGAAAACTGCAAAAACTGGGGAGTGTTTTCTCTCTTGACTTCTGTTTTTTTTTTTTTCTTCAAGCAGATGGTGAGAGGACTGTCCCGTGTGGGTCAGAGCATCGGTTGTATTTGGGTCAGGAGGGTTACCAGGCGGGCAGGGATTTGCACATGGAATTGATTATTTTATTCCATTTTTAGAATGTGCTTACTGTGGTTAAAACTCGAATTCGTCTTGTAACACAGATACTTAAATCCTGGCCTGGAACCATAGCTGAGAGGAGAGCATTTAATACTTGCTAAATCCCTATTTCAAATAAACATGTGAGACTGTGGCTTTCGGGTTTACTGGTGAAGAAACAAAGCCGATATTTTAGAATATATCCAATTAAATTCTACAGAGTGGGCTTTCACATTAGGCTAAATGTATTTAGGGCTGTGTCTCTCCAAGCAGGAACTGTTGAAGTGCTGTTTTGGTGTAACTTCATCTATGCGTGTCACAAGGGCTTGTACCAGCCCTAGGAGTGGTCGTCCGTGAGTTGGGAGCTTGTCTTCCACTTGGGAAGGGCTGGCATATTCTTGTTGTATGGCTTTGCAGAAGGAGCAAGACTCACTGTGTTAGGTTTATGGTTGGACTTGATGGTCTTAGAGTCTTTTCCAACCTAAGTTATTCTGTGATTGCCACCCTTGGTTGGGTCAGTATCTGCATCATACTGATGAGAAATCGAGAGGTGAAGGGTTGGAGGGCCACGGCATCCTGGCCACTTTTGGCAAGGGATGCCTGAGTTGCTTTTTGGTCTCTCTCCATGGGCTGTACTCCACCAAGACACAGGCATCCCTCTACCTGAGTGGGACACATTGGATCCTCATCACGGTGCTCCTCCAGTGGGGTGAGTGGCTCTGATCAAGCCAGGAAAGAGGCTGCTTTTGTGTGGGAAAACCTTTGTATCTGCGCCAGCCCAGGGGTGATCATTCTGATGTGTTAATTGCACTTTGTTTTTCCAGGGATGATCAGCATCATTGGACTAAGGCCTGGGGGAATGATTTGGAAGTGGGGAGGCAAACAGCATTCCCATTTGCAGGAATGGGATGGGCATGTGATTCTGTATCCGCACCTTGCGTGCGTGCAAATAGGGTGAGGGAGCTGGAAACCCCAGGGAGGCTCATTCTGCAAATGGTTTCCAGTTAATGGTGTCCTGATGTCCACGATTATGTGGCAAATCGTGTGCTTAAAGTTGCACACGGGTGGTTTATCAAAGGCAACAGAGCCTACTCCTGTGCTTAGTATTAGTCACATGTTTAAGTACCTTGCTGAACTGTAGCAGAAGTAGCTAACCTCTGCCAGGACTTCAACTGGGATTTTTCTGGACTGAAAGAATTTTTCTGCCTTTTAAATGCCTCGGGAGTTTTACAAGACATCCATCTCTGATTTTAAAAGCCTGTCACCATGGTGTAGCGTATCAACATCTGACAGCTGTGACCAGGTAAGAATTATGTCTTGAACAGAACTTATAAAACCACGAATTACCTTTTGCCTATTGAAAATTAAAAGAGTGCTAGTGGTTTTGGTCTAATACAAAGGAACCACAGTACTTTTTTGCTTTAGCGATCACCACATGACCGATACAATTTTTTAACACACAGGCCCCCCTCCAATGTTTGGAATGTATAAATATATATTGGGCATTAAAAAAATTATAAAAACCATTAGGCAAGAATAGCACGTTAAAATGTATTTTACATGTTTTTCTTAGGCTCAGTTAGCCATATGTTAAAATAAACTTCAGCAATGGTGACAATTCTTGTTTAAGATTATGCCTTAATAAAATAATATGTGGGTGGTAAATACAGCGGATACATTTCTGCCCAGGAATTAAGATTCAGCTATTTTATATGATGTTTATCTAAACCACCCTCTTGAGCAGCTTCCACCTGCATCCCCTGGGTTAGAATGAGGTCCCATTGCCACTAGAGCCAGCGGGACATCTTGAGTGGAGTCAGCGGGCCATGCCGCTGCAAGGGCGTGTGTCCTGCCCTGCCTGTTGGGTGGATGGAACATGGGACGAGCTGGGTAGCTGGTGCACCAGGAGCACGGTACAGGGCTGCTCTTTTGGGAGGAGCATCCTTGGTAGATACGATTCTGGGAGAGTGAGCAGGCAGGACCTCGGTGCATGAAATGGGCTACTGCACGCAGTCGGGGCTGGATGGAGGTGCTGGAAGCATCTGACCCTGTTCTCCAGTACGACATGGCCCAGGGTTGGGATGGGGAGGATGCCAGGCAGCCGGAATTAGATCCTGTGATACTTTTGGCATATTTGTTGCATCTCAACACTGTTTCGCCACTGCTCTTTCCTCATGAAGATCGTTCCTATTACTGCAAACAGATTTCCAAGTGCTGAGTGCCTCAGGGTCTTGATGTGTATAGGAAATCCATGCTTTAGCATGTTTGTGCAACATTTACCATCGTGTGCCTCTGTGTGTGTGTCCTTGCATGCCTGAGCACCCCACAGTGTGCCAAAGTTTTCTTGACGCTAGCACATGCAAGTGGTTTGAGAGCATTGAGAGTTATCTGGGGAGCCAGCAGCTTTGGGACTCTCTGGTATACGGACTGCAGTGTGTTCTTCTGCAGGCTTCATAGCACATGGCAGTTGATATTTTTCAGATGACAGTTTTCAGGGGTTGGGTGATGGTGGGGTGCTGGCAGGTCAGCCTGGTGCCCAGTGCTATTTGATCACTGCTTTACGTGTTCTGTTATCTCTGCTCTGTAAACCCAAGCCACCCTCTGCTTCTTTTAATAACCTCTTACTTTTCTGTTTGAGACTTCACAGAGCTGTGAATGAAACTGTTGTTTCTGGATTCTTCTTTTTTTTGTTTTTTTAAGCAGGAGAAAATAATTGAGGTCAGCTGCACATTGGATTTTATTAAGGGTTTCTAGAAATCACAGCAAATGGTAGCATGAGTGTGGTGATGAACGCTGGGCAGTTCATCTCCCAACCCGATGCAGATGACCCAGTTCTATTTGCATGTTGAGGGCATCGTTTCATGTTGTATCGCTCTGATCACTTCTGCTACTGCCATCAGCCAGGGCTGCACTTTTCATGGTGTGCCCACACGTGGTTGTGTTGTTTTTAAATTGCCTGTATTTCTGCTGCCTTTCCTGTTGGTGAGTGGTGAAGAGAGGAGAATGTGCAGCGATACCCTTTGGATCTGGCGTTTCAACCTTTCAACTTGTTCTACCCTTGAATAAACAGGGATTTGCATTTTGACAGTGCTTTGCCCCTAACTCAGGGATCTGCAGTAAATTGCATTTCCACCTGTAATGTTCTGCTGCTTTCTCCCTGTCATGATACTGATGTAGTGAAGTGCAACACAGCAGGCAATGAACGGTGAAGTCTGCGTTAAAGACAGTGAGTGATGTCCTGATGTCACTGTCTAAGGGCTGGGAAGGGAACAGGCTCTACCTGGGGTCACTTTGACGTGTGTGCTCTCACCTCCCGTGGTGCCCTGGCCTCTCTGGCTCCCACCCTCCTGTCAGACCCATCTCTGTGCTATTTATCTTCACTGCTGATCATTTACTTAACTTTGCATTTATTCAGGATTTAAATCCTGCAGTCTGTTTTAATTGGTGGGGCCGCAGCGTTGTTGTGCTAAACTCGAGACAGATGGTGCTTAAACAGGGACCACACACAGAGACCCTCAGCAAAGGTGCTGGCCAAGCAGGGTCCCATTTGGATACCAGTGGGTGGGAGACGGCACTGAGGCCGGGATGCTTTACTGAGCTGCACAAAGCACAAGGTGGGGAGAGGCAAAGGGGCCATGCTGATTGCAAGGGGAAGCATCTCCACTCTAGCTCACCCATCTCTACTCTTCTCATGGCATGAAGTTTTTCCTAGAAGAGCAGTGGAGAGTTTCCCAGGCCTGACTCCATTATCCTGGTGGGGTACTGGTCACCAAATAAAGCCCTTTGTGCTGGAAGGAGGGAGTGGGAAGGATCCTGCAGAATGATTCCTTTCCCTTGCAGGCAGCACAGGGAGTGGGGACGGAGCCAGGCAGAGGCTTTCTATTGAAGTGATGTAATGCCTTGTTACTAAGCGTTGTGGCTTGACATAATCATCTCAGCACACCAGTTGCCACGGCATCTGGCACACGTTGGCATGAGTGCTGGGTTCTCTGCCCAAATGCTCAGCCAGTGCGTTTCATCACTTGGAGGCCGGAAAAAGGAGATGTCCCCAGTCTCGATCTCTAAAGAGCTTGTGGCTCCTCTGAATGAGGAGGAGAGCACTGGGAGCTGAGGCAGGTGGGAGCCCAGGGAGGAGGCGCAGGGGTGATTCTCCACCAGGAGACCCTGGGGGTTCACTCTTCAACACAACCTACACGGCTGTACCGGTGATCAAGTAATCATGGTATCGGCGTGTCTACCTGCACGCGTCTGCCAGCTCTCCCTGCGGGTGAGTTGTGGGTGGGGAGGGTGTAATCCTGGCTCCAGCAAGGTAAGGCTTGTCGTGGTGCTTGCAGGACTCCTTTAGGAGCTGCTGATAGAAGTGAAAGAGAGGAGTGCTCCAGACTTTTGCTTTTTGGGTTTGTGTGGTAATTGGTCTCAAGCACAAGTCTTGTGAGGAGTGACTGGGGTTGTTTAGCCTGGAGAAAAGGAGACTCAAGAGAGACCGTCTCATTCTCTACAACTCCCTGAAAGGAGGTTCTTTCATGGTGAGGGTCAGTCTCTTCTCCCAAGTGCTAGGACAAGAGAAAATGGCCTCGAGTTGTGCCAGAGGGCGTTGAGATATTTGGATATTAGGAAAGATTTCTTTACTGAAAGGGTTGTCAAGCCCTGGACCAGGCTGCCCAGGGCAGTGATGGAGTCACCATCCCTGGAGGTATTTAAAAGACATGTAGATGCAGCGCTTAAGAACATGATTTAGGGGTGGGGCTTGGCTGTGATGGGTTAACGGTTGAACTTGATGATTTCAAAGGTCTTTTCCAACCTAAATGATTCCATGATGAGCTTGTTCTCTCCTAAGGAGGATTATGAGGTCTTAAGGGTAGAGACACCACCCTGGGCACACGTTTATATATGCCTGCTTTGCCGCTGGGCTGTCTCCAGAGGTGTAGATGCTCTCCCTTCAGCCTGTGCACCAACTTTTGGAGATGTAGGGCAGAGTGTCCTGGAGTGATGATCTTGCAACCAGAAATGCATCTTGGTGACCTCAGACTGTGAGTGAGAGGCCGTGATTCACAAGAGCACTCTGATGAGATTAGAGATCTACCTACTTGAATTTCTTGAGACCTCTGGAAAAGCAAGAAGTCTCTGGCAAACAGACTTGTCCTTTCTTGTCTGTTCCTGCAGATGAACAGTAAACCTGGTGGTCAGTGGTTTTGTGAGCTGCCAGGAGAGCCAATAAAATGTGCTGACCGTGTGAAAGCACAGGATTTGTGCAAAGACCTTCTTGTCTCCCGTGTGGAAATTGGTTTGCAAGTAGAAACAAGGAACCTGGGAATGGTTCCGCAATTAGAAACTCATCTGTCTGTGACTGGCGGGATAAAGCAGCTTCACACCTTCCTTAGAGTAAATGTCGAGGTAACAAATGCTGGGATCCTGGCAGCTGGATTAAGGGTGATTATCATAGGATTTTAGGAGAATTAACATGGCAGTAAAATCAAAAAGAAACCCTGGGAAACAGTGAGAAGCATAATAGGAGAAGACCTGTCTTGTCTATCTTCCTAACAGCTGTGTGCTCGTGGGTGCTTGGTCTAGTCTAGTCAAAGCAGCTTGGGACGTAGGACAGGGTCTGATACACAGTTTTGAACCTCTGATACACAGTTGTAATGGGAAAGGCAGAATCAGATGTCTCGGAGTGTAATTTGCCTGGTCCAAAACAAAATGCGATCCCGGGTTGTTGGTTGTGCTGTAGCTGGGATGCCGTTACGTGCATTTTTATGAGGCATTTTATCTAGAAGTGCTTTTTGTCTCGAGGACCCTTTAAATTCATTTTTCACATCAACTTCTTTTTGTGGTTGCATCGTGTTTACTGATTCTGGCTCATGATAACATCTGAATGAGGATAACATCCCCAGCCTTTCTGGGGAGACTGCATTGCTTATGTACAATACAGAGGAACAGAGTTGGTCAATTAATTAGCTTGCACCCAGCCTTGCTAATGAAGTGATTCACAGGGTGTTCATCCGGGGAGTCATGCCTTGCTTTGGGCTCTGCCCAGGGGCAGGTAGAGGAGAGGTTTTCTTATTTCCATCAGCTGCAAGTCTACTTGCATGGAAGATGAAAAGCAGCAAGTGGAGCTGATGTTCAGAGCTGAAGTCTGAGATCTCTAAATAGGAAATAGAAATAAACAGGAAAGAAAAGGAAAAAAAGAAGATAAACAGAAGTAGTAACACAGATGAGTAGTGAAAGAGTTTGGCATTATTAGTGAAGTAAACAGGGATTAGACAGGATTTGACATAATTTTTCCTATGGATTTTTTTTTTTTTTTTTTTGTACCAAACCTGTATCAGTTGCCCAGTCATTCAGGGGATACCATTTTACTGGGGAATAGTCTTTATCATCAGCTCAGCAATTGATCTGTGGTACAAATCTGTTGACATAATATTTTAGCTATCATTTCACTCATCTGCTCTTGCAAGGCTCCATCCGACTCTGGGATAAAATGGTGACAGAAAGCAAAAAACGTGTCCCAGCTTCACCACAATCTGACATCTCCACTTGGAAAAATGTACCTTTTTGGAACCAGTTGGGACTTGCAGAAAACAGCTTTGTGGTTTTGGGTGGCTTGTGGTGCACGGTGTGCCTTGGCGTGGTGAGGTGCTTAGAGCTCTGGCTGCTCCCTGATAGCAGGCTGAAGTTCCCTCTGATTTATACCCCATCAAACCTTCCCACATTTCTCAGATTTTCTGCCCAAATGTGGGTGCAAAGCTTTGCAGGCCTCGGTTTGGACATTGTACTTTGTGCCTACCATTAATAAATGGTATTTACATAAGTAAGAGGTCAGAATATTGCTTAAGGTCTAAGAAATTGGGCAAGGAAGGCAAGAGACCAGCATGGCTGAGTTGAGACCTCCTGGTCAAACTAAAAGGCAAGATGGGGCTGTACTGTCAGTGGAACAGGGGACAAGCATTCTGGGATGAGTATAGGGATGTTGCCCGGTTGTATAGAGATGAGGTCAGGAAAGCCAAGGCGCAGCTGGAACTGAACTTGGCAAGAGACGTAAAGAAAAACAAGAAGGGCTTCTACAGGTACGTAAACCAGAAAAGGAAGGTTAAAGAAAGCGTGCACCCCGTGGTGAGCAACAGTGGTGAGCTAGGAACAACAGACGAAGAAAAGGCTGAGATTCTCAACAACTTTTTTGCCTCAGTCTTCACTGGCAACCCCTCTCCTCGCGGCTCTCGTGTATGATGGCCCACAAGACGGTGACTGGGGGGATAAAGTCCCTCCCACTGTAAGCGAAGACAAGGTTTGAGATCATCTGAGGAACCTGGAGGTATACAAGTGTATGGGGCCTGATGAGATGCATCCCAGAGTCCTGAGGGAATTAGCTAATGTAGTTGCCAAGCCACTCTCCATGATATTTGAAAAGTCATGGTGGTCAGGTGAAGTCTCTGGTGACTGGAAGAAAGGAAACATTACGCCCATTTTTAAAAAGGGTAGAAAGGAGGACCCTGGGACCTACTGACCTGTCAGCCTCACCTCTGTGCTTGGGAAGATCATGGAACAGATCCTCCCAGAAGACACGTTAAGGCACATGGAAGACAGGGAGGCGATTGAAGACAGCCATCATGGCTTCACTAGGGGCAAATCCTGCCTGACCAACCTAGTGGCTTTCTATGACAAAGTAACTATGTCAGTGGACAAGGGACAACCTGTGGATGTGATCTATCTGGGCTTCTGCAAGGTCTTTTGAAACGATTCCCCACAACATCCTACTTGCCAAGCCAGAGAGATACGGATTTGATGAGCGGACTGTTCTGTGGATAAGGAATTGGCTGGATGGTTGCATCCAGAGGGTAGTGGTCAATGTCTTGAAGTCCAGATGGAGAGCAGTGACAAGTGGTGTCCCTCAAGGGTCCATACTGGGGCCTGTACTGTTTAATATTTTTATCAATGATATAGATAGTGGAATCAAGGGCACCATCAGCAAGTTTGCAGATGACACTAAGCTGAGTGGTGCTGTCAATAAGCCATAGAGACAGGATGTCACCCAGAAGGACCTGGACAGGCTGGAGAGGTGGGCCCAGGTGAACCTGAACAAGACCAAGTGTGCCGGGTCCTGCACCTGGGCCGGAGCAATCCACATCATCAACTCAGGCTGGGGGATGAAACCAGCCCTGTGGAAGAGGACTTGGGAGTGCTGGTGGACGAGAAGCTGGACATGCGCAGACAGCGTGCGCTCGCAGCCCAGAAGGCAAATCGCTCCTGGGCTGCATCAAAAGAAGTGTGGCCAGCAGATTGAGAGAGGCCATCCTGCCTCTGTACTCTGCTCTGGTCAGACCTCACCTGGAGCGCTGTGTCCAAATTTGGAGCCCTCAGTACAAGAAGGACATGGACTTGATGGAACGAGTCCAGAGGGCCATGAAAATGATCAGGGGGTTGCAACATCTCTCCTACAAAGACAGGCTGAGGGAGCTGGGATTGTTCAGCCTGGAGAAGAGAAGGCTCCGGGATGAACTAATAGCGACCTTCCAGTATCTGAAGGGGACCTCCAGGAAGACTGGAGAGGGACTGTTCACAAAGGCCTGTAGGGACAAGACGAGGGGCAATGGTTTTAAATTAGAAAGGGCAGGTTTAGATTGGATGCCCAGGGAGGTAGTTGAGGCCCCATCCCTGGAGATATTCAAGGTGATGCTTGACAAAGCTCTGAGCAACCTGCTCTGGTTGAGAATGTCCCTGCTTCCTGCAGGGGGGTTGGACTAGATGACCTTTAGAGGTCCCTTCCAACCTAAACCATTCTATGATTCTGTGGTTACAGCCCTTGTTTGGTGTAGAGTGGCTCCCCGGTGACAAACTGTATTGAAGAGGAAAATAATGTTTAGATGAAATGGATAAGCAAATAGCTGGGTTTGGCAAACATGAGAAATGGAGTAGAAGTTAAATCCTGGAGTTGTAATAATAAGTAAACTAGATTTCAGGTGTCCTGGTTTCCCCTCCACATCTGGTCCGGCATTGCAGGACAGGAGGAGCGGGGACTCTGTGACCTGCCCCACAGAAACCCGAGGGAACTTCTTGGTGGGAATTTCACCCAATGGTGAACATTTCTGTAAATCGCTGACGAGCGGGAAATATTTCAACATCTTTGGGAAGCGTGTCAAAGGCAACTACGCAATTTTGTGGTAACATTTACAGAGGGGTGAAGAACAGTGTTTTTCTCCCAAGATTGGTTCCTCCCACACCCAAGTGCCAGTTAATGCTGGGATACTTTGCTGATGTGATTTATTACTGGCCATGTTCTTAGACGGCCTCTCTAAATGATTTTTTTATTAATTCCAATCCTTTATCTGGTCCCTTTCAAATAGCAAAGGAAAGAGCCAAGTCTGACAGTTTGACGTATTTATTGAGATTTGTGTACTCTGATTATTACCCCCTCCAGCTCCACAATGAGTTTGTTTACTCTGAATATGGGGTTATGTACTGCACATGGAAGCACTAGAAAAATTAAAACAACTTTACATTTGTTTTCCTTGCTCTCTGAGCTCCAGCTGTGCGATCCATCCCAACCATCTGGAGCTGGGAGAAGAATTTGGTGGGACAAAAGCAAGGTGTGGCAATCCTCATTGAAATTCACCTCTTCTAAGGTAGAAAGCCTCATTCTATGTTGATAAAACACCTTATACTCAAAAAAAGAACCTAGGTACAGAGGAGGCACTAATTAAAGGGGAGCTGTAGTAAAGTCTCCTTGGAAAAATGTAAGCAGTATATATATGTGCTATAGGTGTGCTATATGTATCTATAATATTCTTTTTATTATGTTTTCTTTAAAAAGAGCTTTTTGCAATCTCTGTTTATGAGTGGTGTGGTCCCATCTGGAAACCGTTCTTTCAGACGTGCATCCTACACAATGGATCACTATTTTGCTGTTTAATATTGAGTCCAGTTCCCCTGAGCATAAAATGTATCCAGGCACTGGATGTATTTCTTATCATCTATATTGCTTTGTTAATACTGCACAAGCTGACCCTGTAGCAGTGCAGCCACTTTTGTGTGGTTAGTGTCATCTCTTGCAGCCAAATGAAAGCACGTGCCATGGAACTGAGGTCACAAATCTGGGCACACAACATGCTTTATAGGGCCGTTAATCACCATCAGCTAATTAAAGTTGGACTCCCATTTGCTAACCCTCTGACCTGACAGATTGCTGGAGGTTTTTGTTTTGTTAAAAGAAAGAAATAAAAAAAGTAAAAAATCAAAGTAAGCCTTAAGTTGAGAAGTCTGAAGAAAAGTGTCCTTCTGTGATGGCTGAAGATAGCTTTGCCAGCCTTCAAGGTCACTGTGTGCCAGCCGTGTAGAATATGCACTTTGGAGGCAGCTGGGTGGAAACTTCATTTGAGATGCTCATCTGGACCCTTTTTGACATCCACGGCACTGATGTAAATGAACTCAAATTCTCCTTTAAGTTGGGAATGACTTGTTTTTCATACATAAGATAAAAATGGGAACGTTTGTCTCTGGAAGTAGATAGGAGAAGATGGGAGGTTCCCAGTGCAGATGGGTGAATGTGTAAGGGAACCCCACTCCTACTCCAGAAAGAAAAACTAAACTCGTATGGAAGGCTGTATTGGAACCGGGAGGAGGGTGAAAAGGCACATGGGCTCGACCTCACTGAAATCCATCAGGGTTTGTTACTCCAGCGAAGAACGTTTGAGCCTTTCTTCACATTTGTCTGGGAAGAGTGATGCGCACCCAAGAAACCATAGAAACAACAAATAATAACGACAGCACTAAATGGCTTGCTCTAATCAAAAGCAGACTGTTGTGGTTATATTTGAGCACTGTCATTACAAGAAACTCTGGTTTTTTTTCTTTTTTTTTTCATTTGCATCAAACAGATTCCCTGTATTAACGTTACAACCTTCCATGAAGCCCGAGGTATTTATAAATTTGATGGTGTTGCTTCAGTCTTGTGGGAGGATTTTCAGTTCTTATTTAAATCACCCAAGACGGTTACGCCAGGCAGATTGAAAGTATGAGCTGTGTGGAAAATAGCACGGATAAGCTTTGCTGTCAATGAGTGGTCTATGGACTGTCCCTTTGAAGACCTGAGGCATTGAGAGAGATATAGAAAATATATATACATGTGTGTGTATATATATATATAAAAGATACATATATTGACTTCTTGCACTGTGGTTGTGATGTCAAATGTCCAGAGCATCTGGGAAAGTAAAGATGGAGCCATCCTTCTGCTAACAGCAGGGCAAGCCTTTGTTCTGCTCGCTTGCTGCAACCCTCCTTGTAGGTAACTTTGGATTTTGGTAGGTGATCGTTTGGTTTATTCATAATTTAGTAGTCTTATTAATTGAAATGCAAGGTGCCAGAAGTACTATGGTTAATCTTGTTTTTGGAAAGGGAGAAAATGTACCTTAAAGACCCGTGTTCACATTCTGTCTAGTGCGGAAAAGGCAAATCTGCTTGGGGTCAGCTGAAATGTTCTTCCAGCCTTGGTTTTAAAAAACATCAGTGAAAACAGATTTTTTTTTTTCATTAGTTTAGTCTGCAAACAAAAAGCATGTTTATGATGGATGGAGTCTATCCCTAATTACTTGGCATAAAGCCATGACTGTGAACTTCAATGGGATGTGTATTGCCTGCCTTCTCACCTTGCAGCTACCACAGCACTGCCGGTCACACCTGCCACCACTTCACGACTATTTTGCCTCCATCTCCAACAGCTACTCAAAAGCAAACTGTCCACCAGCTTCAACCTTACATCTCCCCAGGGTGTTAGCAGGGATCACATCTGCTCGCATATCGGTTATACCAACGGATAATCGCACCTCACTGGTGCGTTGCATGGGTTTGAGAACCATTGCACTGTGAAGGTGTGATGGCTGAGGTTTTAGCACTGAGTCAATAAACCTTTAAACTCTAGCCAGGAACTCTGGAAAAAAACCCAACCCTATAATTTTTGAGCATCATAAGCATAGTCATGGTGGCATGATGCGTTTCTGGTGGAGGTACAGCCAAGAAGCAGTGCTGCAAGGAGGGAGCCCTGCCTGGAGTAAATCCCAGTGGCCAGATCTTCAGTGCCTTCAGAAGCAACAGGCAGTGGAGTTTTGCTTGTGCTTGGAGACAACCAGCCCTGCCAAGGGACTTCCCAGAGGAAATGAGCTGAGGACAAACTAGTGCCCTGGAGAAATACTTCTGTATTTCTCAGAACAGGTATAACATGGTGATCCAGGTAAATTTACTGTGAGTTAAAGCATGGAAGGACCAGGATTATTTTCTTTGCCAGAGAGCTTAGCATGCAGAGAACATGTGGTATCCTACAATAAAGCACAACAATGGATGTTTAAGGGAACGTTACAAGTATTTTAATGACTTTTCCCAGGCGTATTTGTCCATTCCTTGATTTCAGTTATGTCTGACGGACCTCTAAAAGCAAGGAGACCCAGTGAAACCATACACGAGCAGCACAGGGCTGTCTTAGCAGGGAAGGACAGAGCTGCTCTGAGGTTTCCAAAAAGAAAATTGTGAAGTCAATTTGTGATTCTTTGATTCCAGTTAAAATTTTGCATCCTGGCCAGCTGAGCACTGCGATTGCCCTGGGGAGAGAGCAGGGCCCCAGGCTGGGGCCTGATGAACAGGGGCTTGATTTATCCTTCAAGGGACGTTTCTCCAATGAGCATCCCACACATAAGCACCAGTGGGAGCAAGACATCTGAGTTGCAATGGCCATCTGCATCCTTGTCACATTTTGGTGGTGCATGAAAGCTTTCTATTTTTTTTCCTCTTTTCCTGTTTTGTTATTCTCCAGTCCCCCTTAATTTAATGGGACTATTTCCACTTGATTGTTTTCCAGAAAGGAGTAGTTAGAGCAAAATCTCTCCTCGTTTCTGTAGTGCTGTGATAGCTCCATCTGCTAGGTCATCCCTCATCAGCTGAGACATTGAATCAACATCCTGGAGCAACACGTCTTTAGAGTTTAGCACATGTTTAAAGTGGAAATGAAAATTCTCCTTTTCAGGTCAAGAGATACCTTGCTTAATTCAGTGGTTAGTTTTCAAGGATTCAGAGAGCTCTCAGAGTTTTGGAAGACTTGGACCTTGTGTCAGCTTTTCTTCTCTTTTGGTATCCAGATGTTAATTACAGATGAACTGAGCGGCGATGCTGCCGAGCCCGTTCCCACCCGTAAATGCATACGAAGAATGAACGAGTGTCTTGGCTGGAGCGAGCACAGACTCGCGCTCTGTTTATGTGAATCCACATACCTTTGAAATCGATGCGCAAATCCACATGTCACCATGATAAGTTCTCAATATATTTAACATATGTGCCGCGGGAGCTGGAAATAATAGAATCAAAGCGTAATTTAGAGCGCAGCAGTTGTCAGTCCAACTTCATTTATCATCCTCATCGTCCTTATCATTTGCAGTTTTGACTGCGGGCTGCTGTTGGGCAGATGGTGGCCGTTTTGTGGATGGTGCTCGTTGTGCATTTGAGTGCAGTGCTGCCATTTGGGAAAATGGCATGAACTTTGAAATTCCTTTTCCATGATATTGTTCTTCTGCTGTTCAAGTTTATGGTGTCTTGGAAGTAGAATGTACTTTTGCACATGATTTTTTACATTGTGGAGAAGTGGTCCAAGAGTATTTGGTATTAACAAGATATTTTTTAATGGGAAACATCTCTGTAGATACAGACTCAAGTTTTCACAATCGCATACTCGATAACTACCAACGGGATGCTCATTTCAGCGGATGCATCTTCACCATCTCCACCCGTTCCCTCCAGTTTGTGATGAATAGGATGATTTGTTTGGTCATGAGGCTTGGAGGATTTCAATAATCCCAATTTCCAATAGGATATAAGGAAATAATAAATTTTGCAGAAGCTTGCGTGTGCTGTTTAAGGTACAGGAATCACTAACTGTTTTTTCTCAGACATCAGCACAACCCAAGTTGTTACACATTGGGTGCATGACAATGTGATGCTGGAGTTGATTTTTTTCTGCGGCCTCTTCCTGCGTGTACGGGCGTAGCCAAGGTCGCAGAGATGTGCACGATTGCCCATATGGTCTATGCACTTACACCTTGGGGCAATGAGGCTGGACTAAGAGATCTTGCATGAGCCCCTCTTCTTTAGTAGTTATTAGTTGGTTGAAATACTGACTTGATATCTTGTGTGCACGTATTTCTGCAACAGGCTCCTATTTTATACTATTCCCCGCTCTTGAAAAGAGATTTGCAAGGTGTTAACCATTCATCAGAGATTGACTATTGAATTTTGTGGTTGTTCAAAGTTCCCAGCAGCTGTTGGCATTGAATCTTCCTGATACATATTGCAGAAACCACTCTCTTCTACAGTAATCATTATAGCAGGGGATATCTTGGCCCCGGCTGCTTTCTGACGCCATCCGTTACAGCTTGGGTTTGTGCGCTGGTGCACGAGCGTTCCGGCCTCCTGCTGATATCTCCAATACTGTTTTGCGCGCAGGTGAGCAGAGTCCTTTTGAAATGCTGCTAGCGGTGCTATATTAATCATAACGCATGAAGATTCAGTCTTTCTGTACTGTTCTTATACATCATAGCCTTCTGTTGGGTTTTTAAAAGCCAACTGTGCGATTCACAGTTGGACTCTCAATAAAGATGCCCGGAACTATCCTGCAGTGGCTGTAGAGATTTGTTTTGAGTGTCTCTCTGGATTTTGCACGGTTTGATAAACATGCTTAGCCTATCATCCCTGCCTCTCTGTTTCCTGCAGTGATAATGGAGAGTAGAAACCTTAATAAGCAAATTCAGGCCGATCCATCAAATAACCGAGTTGAAAGACATCGTGTCTTTCACTCAGCAAACAGATGTGTGATATTAGGGCTGCGATTCACAGACCTGCGTGAATTTAATGGGGAGGTTCTCATCATTCCCAGGGCCTTTGCCTAGAGTTGTAAAATAAATTACCCTCAGCAATTTTAATATTTCATGAAATCTTGCGAAGTGATGGCATTCCGGGCAGATTAATACAAAAGCTATAAAATTCACATGTGCCATATGTTGTATGAGCACCAAATGGGACGCCTGGGATTCTTAACATCAATATCATTTTAATGTTGGCTTCGGCAGTGATTCATGACATACTCGTCCCTGATGAGAGCCTCGATAGCGTAAGTGGCATTGCTTCAATGTGCATTTGCTCTATGCAACTGGTTATTTGACTAGATTTATGAAAAACCACCATACGCGGGGTTTGCTGACCATTACGGGCTACGTGAGGTCTGTGTGGGGTCATGTGCCGGTGTGGCCTGGGCCACCATCCCCTCCCTGTGGTACCTTCAGGAGGGAGTTTGCAGCAGGCTCTCATCTCACCACCGTGCCGTAAAGTCTCATTCACTCTCGGTTAAATAGCCGGGCTCAATTACGCCAGGTCGGTGCTTTGGTGCGGAGGTGAGCTCTGACAACGCTCGCTTCTGTGCTGATGAGCCATCTGGAGTTTCTGCATTAAACCCACCCGTACTGTTTTCTCTCCGTGCTACCGGCCTCCCCAGGCTCCTCGCGTTTAAGTAGCCCTGGTTAAAAGCAGCAGTGCAAATGTGAGCGTAATGATTCTCTCTCGGTCTTCCCGATTCTAAGGTTTATTTGGGAGGTGTTGTACCCAGTCAGCACTATCAGATGCTGTTTGTAAACTGATAATGTTAAACACAACTGTACTTTTGATATTCCTCTGGAATCTGTGTAAACCTCTTTGGAAAAGGGTCTGCCAGTTGAGTTTGGATTGATGTTCTTTATATTTTTATATCATTTTTTTCTTGAAAGCCTTGCAAGCACCAGTGTAATCACAGGCACTGCTTGCTAGCTGGCTCTGCATTTTCACAGAAACATACAATATTTTGGGTTGGAAGGGACCTTTAAAGGTTCCTATTTTGCCCTGCCTCTCATTGGATGGTGCATCTGTTCATTTAACTCGGACTCATCTATCACTTCTTAGGTCTCAGCTTGTTTTTCGGAAAGGGGATGCTGTGAGGAGCCACTCTGGACATTTTGGTGTGCTGAGGTCCCCTGCAGTGCCTGCCTCCTGCAGCAGCGGGTCCTGGGTCCTCGTGCTGGTGGTGGCCTCAAAGAGACGGCCAGGATAACTTCTTCCTGCAGCTGGCAGGAAAACAATGGCATGCCTTGGTTTGGTTCACTTGCTGGGAAGCTGAACTTATCCCTAGATGAGGATTTGGGAAGGCAGACGTGTTTCATGCCAGCATGACTTCAGAAGTTCACTTGATGTACAAAACTGTCAGGTGACAGGGATGTTTTGATTATAATTATCTGAATGCACTTTTAATCTGGAGGTTATTTTGCAGCTTGCAGAATGGTTTTAAAAATCCTGTCCCATGGGCTTTCCTGTGTGCGGGATTTTAGTACTGTTAATGAGGAGCACAAAACTGTGTGTATTTTTCTTTCTATGTTTCCTCAGATTTAACCTAACAATCTAATGTGCTTAAAATAGCCAATGCTCTTCCTAAGGCACAAATTAAATTTATTTATTAAATATTCAGTTTCCAGTTTTTCAGGCTACTGCTTTTTCTCTGAAAAAAACAGGTCTTATGATGAGGAAAAAAAAACCCAAAACAACAAAACCAAAACCCAAATATAATTATTATTTAGGAAAGAGGGGATTAGTTGGCAACTTCTATTTTTGTAGCAATAAGCACACAGGGCACAAGTGTTTAGTCCAGTGGAAGCGCAGTTTCTGTTAGACAGTATTTTGTAACCTTTGCATTGATTTCGTAGCACTGTAGATGCCCAGAGAAGGTCTAAGTGGAGCCCAAGCCCTGGCTGCTGCATATATAGACGAAGAAATAATGCCCAGCAATCTGGACTGACGCTGCTGGTTTATAGCCTGTCTCTTGGATACCTCTTGAGAGAAGCTTCAAAGGTCCCTGAAAGCCATCTAATCAAGGCAATCCAGGAGCAATTAAAAGCCTGCAGGTGTCCATGCCACAGAGTGGGTTGCGGGCATTAGTGAGTAAAGCATTAAGAAGCAAACAGGAGAAAGGCACCGGGACTGAGGTTCAAAATAGAAAAGATGTTCAGTGTACAGATGAGAGCATCGCCTCCTGCTGCCAAACATGCCGGGAGCCCTGCTGGGGTCTCGCTCGTCCCCTGGGCATCCTTGTCCCCTGGACACCCTTTCTAGGCAGAGGCTGTCCTCTCAGTGGTCCCCTCCTCTCTGAAACTTCTTGGTCCCCTTTTTGATCTGAGATGGGAAGGCAGGAGGCAAAGACAGGCATGGCAAAGACAGGGTTAGGCTTTGCGATGGTGCTGCCATGTCACTGGCACCAGGTATCGTCCCCAGTTCCGTGGCATGCCCTCCGCTGACAGGCAGCTCGCTGGAGTGAATAGAGTCATCGGGAGGGCTGAGGCACGCTCACGTTTTGCCTTTGCTGTGTAATAGTGGGGTATCGCTTTAAATAGGTTTTCTTGATGTGATTTCCACTCTTCTCTATCCCCTGGGGATTTCGGCGTGTCTGAGGCAGACGAGCAGGTTTCCTAGGAGAGAGACAACGTGATGCTGCTCCCGCTCACCTGTCCCAGTCCCTGGTGGCATGTCACCGGCTGTCTCTGCTCTTCCTGCAGCACCGTGACATCCCACCCTGGCGTTACTCCCCTACAGAGCTGGAGACCTCATGAGCCTGAAAGAGCAGAGTGGAACATAGAAGGAGCTGTGGAAAGGGCGCAAGGGTGTCACTGTGCCAAACTCAGCGAGGCTGAGCGGGAGTTCATCCGGGATGCTGGTGCTGATCCCAGCTGAGGGTAGAGATGAACCATGGGGATGTTGGGAGGAAACTCTCCAGCAAGTGATGCGGTTGCAGGGAGAGAGGGAAAGCCATCTGTGGGTCAGGCAGCCCTGGCCACCCCCAGAGCTGTTGTGTTTGTCATCCTCCCCCTGGTCCAGAGACATGAGTTTGGGTTTTCTGGTGGTGTTGCTCAGACAGGCCTGTTCTCAGCTGACAGGACATTCAGGGGTTAATTCTGAGCATCCTTCCAGTCTTTCAGCAGAAGGACAGCAAGCCCTAGCAGTGTTTTGTTTGTAATATCAGTTGGCCGGTACAAGAAAAGTGGTGTCAAAAAACCCCATCTTTCAGTGACAATATGATTAATTCCTTCTTAAGGGGAAAAAAAAAAAGGATTGGGTATTTTTTTTTCCCCCTTTTTTACCATTACCTAAAGATGGTCTGACAGTAAGGAACTCATGATGAATTGCACCAAAAGAAATATAATAGACACCTTTTCTTGGCATCATCTATATTTTGTGTGATTTTGCTGTTATCTCGTTGACTCAATGCAGAAAAAATTATCTCTGAGGCCACTGTAAGGGATGCTAACTTCCTTTTCCTTATTACAGATTGATCTTTGATATCTGCTTTTCTCTGGGATCTCTTTTATTCCCACAAGTGATAGAAACCTTCTGCTGTTTTCCATATATTGCACTTAAGTAGTTCAATACCTTTTGGAGCCCGTATGGGAGCATTTAATAAAGACTCGATGATTGCCATATTTTGACGGTTATATGATATGAGAAATTATATATTGCTTTAATAGCTGAATATATCTATGCTGTTGATTTCAGATAAACCAATATTTTTCTAATAAGGTAGAGAAATGATATTTTTTTTTGTTTTTTGTATCCTCTAGAGTGTGAATATTTTTCCATCTGTGATTTCCAGCAAAATGGATTTTCAATCTCTCTGAAATTACTGCCCAAGTCCCAGCAATATTTACTTAAGAGTAATCAGAGTATTACCCAAATCTCTGTTCAAAGCAAGAGTGACCTTACCAGCGGTAAGCAATAATTGGATTATTTTCAGAGATGTAGGAAGATTCACTGTAATAACAAAAGAAGAAATACCAAATGATAACACCACTTGTCTGCAGCACTGTAAGCCGCAGCACTTTCCATATGATTGTTTAATAGCTTTGCATATTATGAATACTGAGTAAGAAAGGCAGAGACTTGGGGAATAAATGCTGCCTTGCAGTTTGGGGGGGATGCACGTGCTCGTGTGAGGGTTCTTTTGTTGATTATTATTGTTGTTAAAGTACCTTTGTCAGGATGCGATGCTCTGTAGGTATAACGCTTGCACCCGGGGCGGTGCTCACCTGCCTGCAAGGTGGGTTGCAGTGATGATACAAGCAAATGCATGGCCCAAAATGTCCTGGCTTGATGGCGTAGTGAGGCTATGGCTGAGATACCTACGTGTCGTGGGTCCTCTGTGTCTCCTGGGTCCAGTTGGGTGCAAAGCCACTTTCTCACCATGGGTTTCTCAGCGGTGTGGGTGCGTCAGCCAGCACAGCCCACGGGCATGGGCTGCCCCAGGGGTGCAGGAGCAGCATCTCTGTGCGGTTCGGGGCAGACACCGATGGGGTTTCTCCCTGAGAGGCTGAGCTGCTGTGAAGACAAATTGGAAACCATTTGGAAGAGCAAATCCATACCAGCACAGTGCGGGCGAGCCTGATTGCCTCGCTCTCTGCTTTTAATTGTAATGAATTATATGGCTCTGCACAGCGGGGTGCCGAGCCTCTTGGCTGAAACTCGTGTAATTCACGTAAGTGTTTACACAAAAGCCAAGTAAATGTTAAGCTTCCTACAGATTTCAATATATGTGAACCCTTGTTGGTATTCCGTTTGGGAGACCAGTGGAAGCAAAGCAGCGTATGGCTGTGCGTCTAGGCGGGGGACGTGTGTGCGTATGTGAATTGCACGTGTTAAAAAATGTAGAGAAAATATGACCTTTAACTTTCCCTGGAGTGGATTTTGCAGTGACCTGTCTGCTTCCGCCAGCCAAAAAAAAATTCTGTATGATTTTGATTTATTAAGAGATCCTCAAGGTCACAGGGGGAGTTTTTGTCTCTTGACCACTCAAAAAGAGAATTGTGCCGTCGAAGCTACCGGTGTCCTTTGAAGTTCTCCCGTGTGCCCGCATGTTGCTTCTAATTACTGCAAATGAGCCTTCTGCAGCACAGGCTGCTGTGTAATTCAAACCAACGCTGCTCGCCAGATGGGATCTCTCCCAGGCTAGACCTTGGCTATGTCTGTCCCCGTGACGGTGACAGGGAGCATGTCACACGAGCAGGATGAGACATTGATCCTGACCTCTGATGGCTCCTGGTTGTGGAGCAGAGGTCCCTTAGCCTGGCTGTGCCCTGCCATGCTGAGAGGTAAGCCTTGACTCTAAAACAGGGTCTGGCCATGCAGAGCACCAGGTCTCTTGACTTGCTCTTAACCTGAGAGGATCTGAAATTTGGGACTCTGCATATCCGCCAAGCCCACGTTGTTGTCCTGATGGGGCCAGGTTTGCTTTGAAACAACAAAACTAAACCAGGCCGTTACAGAATTTGCATTCAGACGATTCCCTGGGCACAGTGCAGCCAGGAGATCTGTATACCTGGATGTAATTTTAGTTTTAGAAAGCACATTAAGGAACATAATGACCTCATTACCGTGCCAGTTGCAGCCCTGCCTGTTGAAGAGTATTTAATTGTTTTCATTCTGTGCACAGCCATTTTAGTGGATAGGGCAAAAGCATGAGAGGAAGGGAGTTTGTCTGACTGGAAACAACAAGGTTCCTGAAGCAGAAAGCAAAGCGCTTATCTTGAAGCATCCCTGTAAGATTCCCTCCCCAAAGCATCTCGATCCTCAAGGAACCTGCCATGTTTTGGAGCCCTTTCCTCCAAAGAGAGGTGACTCTTCCTCCCATTGCCTTCTGAGGAGCCACAATTTCTTCCTTTCTTAGGTCTTTCTCTTGAAAAGAAAAAGAGTATTTGAAAGGCAGCCCAATCTTACACTTCATCAGATGGCACTGGAAGCTGGGGATCGAGGAGTACAAGAGAAGCGGCAATGCCGCAGCAGTGGGAACACTGACTCTTCCCAGCCACTCCCCGGGGCTTTCTCTCGTGCCTGCTTTCCTCGAGTATTTTTAGCCACTCATGTGCAAGGAAGAATGTACAAAAACAGGTCAAAGAGAGAGGAAAGGAGAGGGAAAAAACCCAGGACTTACGTTTTTTGGCAGTGGTTTTCTAAGGAGCCCTGGTTATTCAGCAGCAGTGGAAAAAAAAACTGCAGAAGATGTAAATAATCTTCAGGATTATGCTAAAGCCAAGCTTCAGTCATTTCCATGGAAAAAAAATGCACGAGGCCTGTTCATTTAATAACAATCAACCAGAATTTCTCTAGGGCTTCTTATATTTTCATGAAAGGATCAGTTGTCTTGAAGAGAAATGGTAATTCTGGTATCTACAAATACCCTTTGGTTAGAAAGCACGTGGCTCAGGTTGGTCTGCTGCTTTGATTGGCTTTTTCTTCCCTTTTTCTTTTTATGATACTACTGTACATTTACATCCACTGTTACACACTAAAATGATCAAAACCGAAGAGTTGGTTTATCATGAAATGGCAAACCACGGCTGTACTCTGTGGTATAGGCTGTAGCGAGATAAAGACACTACATGATTTTTAGCTTTCCTGTGTTTATATTTGGTGCCAGAGGTACTCGAGGGATTTTGCAAAGTGTGTACACATTGCAGGCAGGCTTTAAAAAAAAATAATCGTGATATCTTTTGAAATCTATACGGGATCTTACTTACCCTGCTGGGCTTAATTTTAGACTATCGAGTTTACTGTTCAAGGAGGAAAAAATGGGTTTGTTGGTGTGCTGTATTTAATCAAGTGCAGCAAAAAACTATCACAGGCATCGTTCATCTTTGCAAGCCAGTTTTTGTTTCCATGTTAGTTGTAGAAAAACCCCGCTTCAGTAAAATGGACTCGTTTATTGTGCAGATCTGATAGCACCAAGATTATGGCTGCTGGCAGGTATTGGCTGATTTGTGGAAGCAGTCCCCATATGGATTTTTGGTTTATAGGGTTTCAGTTTTGAGAACTGTTTGTTGAACCATTGTAAAAATGCCAGGAGCTGGGGATTTGGGGATACTTGGAAATAAGGGAAAACGTATGATGTTCCCGTTGCAGCTTCCAAAATGCGAGATGTGCTGCAGAAGCCTGAGGCTGCTGAGTTTCCTCTCTGCTTAGGCTGCTCATACATCCTTAGACCATTTTTATCCTTCCCATCCATCTGCCTTCTTGAGAAGTCCCATCCATGGTGGTTAAGAGGCGTTCATCCCTTTTGTGATGAAGCAGTTACTGGTACCAGGCATGAAGGAGAACTGTGGTCCCTCTCTGCTCCTGCTCCGTTCCTCAGGGTCTGGGTGTTTCTGTGAAGCACAAATGCCCAGGGTGATGAGAGTGGAGTGAAGGAGTGAAATGTCCACCGTGACCGGTGCAAGGGACCACTCAGCCCAGTGATAAGCATCTCTCCTTTGCACGGAGCACAGTCAAGGTTAAATTTCTCAGCAGACAAAGCTGTGGCTGAAGTTTCTGCTGTGAGGAGGCCTGTTGACTGCAACTGCAGAACATTTTAATATTCTAATATTTAGTGAAGACTTGAAGAAACATCATGATTCACTAATCTGGGCCTTGGTGGCACATGGGTAGTTCAGAGCGTGCTTCAGCCACTGCAGCGGTTGCACATGCAGAGCAGCCAGCCTAGATGCCTGACTGGCAGTAGCCTGAGCAACAGGGATCTTTGCTTGCATAAATTTTTGGGTAGACAGATGTGAAAATCCAAGCCTTGAGCATGATGTTAATACAAATGCCTGGGTTTGTACCGGACAGCCCTTTGCATGGTGGGGATGCTCTGATCCACTGGTGTGTGGAGCTCATTGAGGTGGGATGGTTGGGCTTGCATTGCTCAGGAACAAATTCCGGTAACTGCAATCTATAGTCTTCTGAAGTTTAATTTCCATCAGCTCTTAATTCAAGGAACAGTTTCTGTTACTCTGGGTTCAGCCACAGGCAAAGAAATGGCTGAGGGAGAAATAAGTGACGTGCCCTAAACTGTGGGAAGGGCACGGTGGTATTTTTCATAATTTTATGCATTAAACCGCTAATCTCCCAGGTCTGTTTCTGAGCATCCTGGCTCTCTCATACATCTGTGGATTCCTGCAGCAGTGTATTCTTCTCCAGGTCTGCACGTGCCTGGGCTGGTGGCTTGTGAGCTGTTCTGGCAATACTAAAGAAAAAAAGAAAAGAAGTAAAAGTCTGGGAAGGGGGCAGGGAGGGGATGTGATGCCAAGTGGAACAGCTCTGTCTTACCCGCCTCGAAGAGAAATCATCTGAGTGCTGAAGGAGACAGGCTCCGCCGCGCAGATTAATGTGCAGTGTTTGAAAGCAGCCAAGAACATTTTATATACACACACACACACGGTGAGGCTGGAGGGATCCGGGTGGTTCATCTCTGCAGAAGCCATTCCTTTCCCTAAGAGGGCATTTAAAAAAAAAAAATCACAACCGAAAAAAAGATCCAAAAGGAGAGTACAAACGTCTCCAGGAGTGCTCAGCCACTCAGGCAGTTTAATTGGCTGACCATAGCCTTCTACAGTTGGGATTAATATGGATATTTCTTAATAAGTGTCGCCTTGTCAGGAGTGCAACGCAGCTCTGTGCTTGCAACTAAAGTTTTCACCTTTCCATCTGGTTTTTATTATTACAATAGCTCCCATTAGTGCCTATTGAAAGGAAGGTGATTTTAAGTTGGTCTCTTCCTTTCTTACTGTGCAACTGGTGAAGAAACTGAAAAGACAAGGGGAAGGATGGTCTGCAGAGCTTGGCAGGAATGGCTGTGGTGTGGGCGGGCTCGCTGGTCCAGCCTGGCTTTGACCTGCGCGCTAGAGCGCACAGTGTATCCATGTAAACGTGGTGAGCCCAAGCCTAAGCAAATCCCACCAGAAAGCAAACAAAAGAAGTGGTTTAGCTGTGCTCAAGATGGCTTAAAAGGCCCTGAGACCGTTAGCATTTTTACGAGTGTTTTATAACGGGTCTGGCTGCCTTTTAGCTCTGTGGATCTCCCCTGAGTGACCACCAGCATGGGGATGCTTGCGGGGAGGGGGCTGCTCCCAGGCAGCTGGGGTGATGTCTGGCACCACTGTTGAGGGTTATTTTGCTTTTTGTCTGGTTTTCTCCTTTTTCCTTTTTTTTTTTCTTACCTCTCCTCCCTGCCCAGTAATTTCATAGGGGACTCTGGGAAGCCCTCTGACTTGATCAGCGCACATAATTGCCACTAGCCCTAATGGGATGCACTCAGGAGAAGGTTTCTCTAATTTCCCCATGCTCCTGCCTGCCCCTACCCCCTTCTAGGAGTGATTGCCTCCACGGCTTTATAATCAGCGTCTCGCCCACCGCAGAGGAGAAGTTCCTCTGCCAGCAGACACGACAGCGCAGAGCAAAGAGGCTGGAGCCTACCCTGCTCTCGATAAAGTGAGCGGCAAGCGCGCAGCTGATAAAAGTCTCAGTGAGACATTTGCTTCTGTAATGACTGTCTCTTATGCATAGATTATTTTGATAGAGTTGCGTTTCAGAAGCCCGCAGTCATCAGGGTGGTGTGAGCTGGCCTGCTAATAGTAAGAGGAATTAACAGGAATTACAGCTGATGGAGGCCTCTCTCTGAAGAGCTAGTTCAGGGCATAGCACCGGAGGGTTTAAAAACGAAGCAGCGTGTGTTGTCCTTAGAGCTGTAGATAAAGTGGCAGCGAGTCAGTTCCCGGGGGAGAAGGGGGTGTGGAGGAGATAAACTGCAGGAGTATAAACACCAGATTAACAGCCTCGTTCTGAGGAACACAAGCACACGTGCGCTTTCATTGCGTGCCCTTGGTAATTATTGGAGACTTTGAATTTTGCCAGGAGGGAGCAGGGAGAGACCAGGGCCACCAGGATTTGCAGCCTTTGTGGTGGTTATACCCAAAGGAGCCCCAGGTGAGGTGGTCCTGCATTACCTCTCTTCATGGTGCTCCTGTAGTTTAGCACCACTGACTTAAAGTGAACTGGAATCAAACTATGCCTGCTGATGCTTCACGCTACCTGAGATGCTGGCTGTCTCCAGATACTACCAAACAGCTGTTACATACTTCACAAAGCATTTCCTTCAAGTTTTCTTTTTAGGGTAAGTTTCCTTTATAAAATGTCATATACCCGTGTAGCCTGCAGAGATTAAAAGAATAACTTGTCTCATTTGTACAGAAGACCCATAAAGTCTTTAAATGTGCTTTATGTTGGTGCTTCTCAAAGGAAGGGTTGATTGCCTGGTCTTAAATATCCAAAATGTGATCCCTGCATGAACGTGCATACAGGAGAGCTCTCTCGAGAGCGGAGAGGCTGCTCAGAGTTTATGGAAGTTTATGAAGAATAACCCAGCAAGTTGCACTGAAATGCTGTTGTCGTTTGTGCATTTAAAATGCACGTGCAGTGCAGGGTTTGGAGGAAAGGACAGCAATTAAACAGTCCTGTTAATAAGGAGCATGTTCCTGGGAAGGGGAGAACGATGACAGAATGAGTCATTTCTTTTTCGACAGTAAAAGAAAGATAAATGGCATTTGGTCGGTTCCACGTGTGCTCTGCTGGAGTTTTTAAAGACCCTTCACTAGTTTTTTTGACTAATCCAATATGGAGGAGGTGTAAGTTCCCTGCAGAATTAGCAACTGGTTTGTACTTTGGGAAACACAACGAAATCATCCTCTTCCAGGGCAGTGCCAGCCAAGGGGGAAGTTTTTCTGTCCCCGTAGGCTCCCTCCAGCAGTGGTGGGGATTCCCCATTTCCTTGCTGAGCAGCAGTGGTTCCTCAAGTGCACGGGGAGCAGTGCAGCCAGAGGAGGGGACAGGTTCGATTTTGGAGCAGCTGAGCAGGTAGCTGGAGCGGGGTGTCCTGGCTGGCAGCACTGCCCCGGGGCAGCCGCGATGCTAGGGGACGGTGCTTTGCTTCCGCGGCAGAGGCCAGCAACATGTGTTGGGACCCAAAACCTGCATCCTGAGCGCGTTGCAAGGGCTATTGCTACGTGGACACAATCCTTACCTGTGGATCTCCTATGTGATTGCAAACCAGGGGGTGAAAGCTCCCGTGCAGAATGCGTGTCCAGGAAAGGGGGGATACCTCTCGTAAATCATTCATTACTGGTTGGGACCCCCAGGATGTTATTTAAGGATTTAAGACTAGGAAGGAAAGTACATTGTGCTGCTCTCCACTGTAGTTATCTCTGGCTCAACTGAGACTCCAACTAGGTGGCTCGTGGGTGGCTCTAACTCTGTGTTTGTTATGGGGAAGCTCAAAAGGTCTGCATTTGCCATCCAGTGTCTTGTAGTTCCCCTACTGAACCTGTACCTACTGTTCACCTGCTGAAGAACCCAGGGAAAAGAAAACAGCAGGGAAAGCTCAGACTTGCAGGGAAGGGTGGGAAGAACATATTTTGGGTAGTCTGTCAGTCATCTTGACACTAATTGGTTGCAGTAAGTAATCGTTCTTCATGTAAATTAGACTCAAATTTCCTCTGTAGTCTGTCTGTTTGCTGTGTGGGCTTTGGTCTAATTAGTCTCTCACATGGTGAACCTGGTTTGTAAGCTGCTTTTGTTCCCAGAGAGCCAGGCTCAGCCCTCCCTGAGGCTGCCTGCGCTCCTCGAGCCCCGTTCCTGAGTGGGATGTTTCTTAGATCGACACTGCCAAGTTCAAAATGAGTTCTTTTTATGTAAATTTTGATGACTTCTATATTTAAAGCTTGCAACACTGTGGGGAGGTAAAATGCAAAGGGACTTACTGGACTTACAATGGGAATACCTCTTGGAAATGCTTTCTGTGCATTCCTGGAAGCCCTGCTCACTCCTTCATGAGCAGAGCTCATTGAATTGCCAGCCTCTGTGAAGGCTGGAGCGGCTTGCCCACATCTGGATCCTGTCGCCTCTCCGCTGGGACACCTGGAGCACATACCACTGGCCCCAGCCCCCTCGCTCGGAGGTAGCTCTGTGTGTGCGCATTTAGAGCTCGCCCAAGCGCCAGCCCGTGTTCTGGAGCTGCTCCAGGGTTGCACGTCTGTAACCAAGTCCAGAACTGTGCAGTTGCACGAGAGGCTTTTCTCCCCGACCACCCATCGTTTGCCAATGAAGGTTTCTAGGTTGCTGGCTGCAGTAGGCAGCTGCCCGCCGTGTACCTCTGTTATCTCCGAGCTGCTGCCAGGAGCCCCCCACCTTAGCCTGAGCATCAGAGGTGAACACTGTGGTCGGGTATCTAGATTTGTGTGCGACAGAGAAGGATGTGTCTATGGCTCATGTCTGCTCCAGGCTGCAAAAAAAGGAAAACAATATGTGTCGGCCAGCCAGGCTGTTTGCCAGCAGCACTTTATGATTCAGTAGTTACCTTTGTGAAACTCAGTATAACTTCGGGAATCACGTGCTAACCTTTTCTATAAACCTCCTCCTTATGTGATACAGTCCTGACCCAGATGTGTCAGCGGTACTGTTAGGTGTTCTGAGAAATGCCAGTTTTGTTGGCATCCTGATATTTACCTTATTGACCCTCAGTCCGGTGATACACACTGGGAGTTACTGGCTTTCTTCAGGGCACTCGCAAGGCTGTGGTCCCTCAGAGTGGGTAAATCAGCAACTCTTTTGGGAGAAAGAGGTGAAGCAAATTGAGCACGGGGTTATTTTATTGCTTCTCTTTACGTGATTTTTATGTATTGGCAAGGTAACTTTGCTTTCGTGCCGCTAGGCAAAACTGGAAGGGATGTTGGCTTCGTGGAGAGCTAAATTTGGGTAAAGAGACAGGATTGGATTAGGGCTTATGGTTTTCACCAATAAGCTAAAACCACGGTGGGCGTCACTCCACCGACTGGGTCCGGCAGCTGGGAGCCTTCCCTCCCCAAATGACCGAAGCCTCTCTGGCGTTCGGGCAGCCCCTGGCGCAGGCATCGCTGCCGCCGGAGGATGCGACACGGTCCCTGGCCCCGAAGGCGCTCACCTCGCCGCTGCCCATCCAGCCTTCCTCCCATCCTTCCTTCTCCTCTTACTCATTACTTGGGGGTTTTCCAGTGTGTGAAGTGAATGCCTGTTTAGCCTGGGTAAGTAATCGCGCCTGATTTCTAGCATATGGAAGTATAAGCCACTTTAACGCTGTACAAATGTTTGCATTGGGAAATGATTTTCTTTTCCAGCTCTGATTCCTGCTGCAAGCACCAGTTCTTGCTACAGGCAGAGCCCGGGGCAGGCAGGGGCTGCCAGGGGTCAAACACGGCCCCGCTGCCCCGCTGGAACAGCGATGAGCCATATCCCCTGCTAATACCTGACCCATAGGACACAGTAAAACTTTTCCTTAGTGCAAACATGACTTCTTTTGCCAGCCACTGAGCCACTCCTGCTTTCTTAGTCTACTGAAAAACACCCAAAGAGTAAAACCCTGTGGGAGGCTGGAGCTTATCTTAGCTCCAGGTTTCCAAACGTGCTGTGTGTCTTCTCAGCTGTTGTGAGGATTTGCGTGGAATGACAAAATGCGAATTTTGAACCGTCAACAGCTGTGTTTAATACAGGATAAAGGGTTATTTTTAACTTTGGGATGTTGGGTTCTTTTTGTCTTTGTTCACATGAATTCAGGAGAAAATGTCCAATTCCTTTGAGGCAAAACAAAGGCTTCTAAGTACTTAATCAAACTTGCTGAATTGAATCGCTTTTGAATACTTTAGGAATTAAACAGACAGGAGGCTATGTTAGTGACAAACAACACGTTTGGTTGGGGAAGGGGGTTGGTTCCTGCCGGAGAAGGCAGAGGAGCGCGCAGCCTCCCGGGTCTATGGAGAGAGGTCATGGGGCTGTTTGCAGGGCAGGGGATGTTTAACAGCATCCTCTGTTTGCCTTTGTTTAGCCAGTGCAAATTATTTGTGTGCTTTAGGATTCCTTCACTCTTCCAGCAGATGTTTTATCTGTGCAACTGGTGGAGTAATTAGCACAATGTGGTGCTGGTGTGCAAACACCCCCTTCGGGGGCAGGGGGAGAATGCGCAGTCTGTCCCAGGAGCAGCTGTTTGAGGAGCAAAGTCAGCACAAGATGCTAAAAGCAAAATGCATAAGGCCCAACGTGTTTGACTTTATTTCTGTGTAGGGATTGTTCCCTCCACCCCACTGGAAACATGCAGAGGCAGTGTCCCAGGGCAGGAGGCTGTGCTGCTTCTTACAGCAGGTTTCTCTCAACATGCAAATCATCCACTCGGGATTTTTGTGGTGGCGGCTGAGGAATGATTAAATGTTCTGTCTGCAGGAAATTACCAGGAGATTTGAGTATTTTGCTCGGCGGCTGTGGCAGCAGCAGTGGGATGACAGGAGAGCCTCCCTCCACCATGGATTGGGCTGCCTGGAGGTTTTGAAGGCTCCAGTTGCACGAACATATTTTTACTTTGCTACCATTTAAATAATGGCAGCAACGTACTAATTCCTCTAATGGTCTTGATTAAGTTATCGATTATTTCCTTAATTAGCTGCTTGATCTACTTACACCTTAAATGAATTTATTCGTTCACCTAGAGAAAGGGAAAAAACCAAGCTCCTATTTTTTTCTCTTTAAAAAGCTTTTTTTCCTCTCCAAAAGGCAGCTGTCATCACTGGTCAATAAGGGAGCTTTGACGAGCTAGCTTCCCCAGTGCTGCTGCATCAGGGGTCTGTGGGATGGTCACAATATTGGCCTGGTGGTGAGGGGACCGTGCTGGTGGTGCTGGGTTGTCCTGCCAGCTACCACCAGGTCCTTCCCCGCAGAGATGCCTTGGGGGCACTGGGAGTGAGCTGCTTCCAGAGACTGAGCAAAACGGCACCGTCGCTTTATTCATGGATGTGCTGACCTATAAATCCAACCAGCCGTTTCAGGCTGGCCATGGAAATGCGCTGGCGTTTGCAGATGTGATGCGGGGAGGTGGGTGTTGGTGCTTCCCGGGGGCTGGCCCTCCTGACAGCAGCAAATTTTGAACGGGACAGTACGGATGTACGTTTATTCCTGGCACCAGTGTTATGCAGGCAAACAAAATATGTTGGAGTGATCTTTTGAATGCCATGATTGTATGTGTTAGCCAGGATGGGAATGGAGCGGCGTCTCAGGGCCAACTCTGGACAAGAAAATGCATCTTTTTGTCTCCAGTGGTCTTTAAGTTCCCATCCATTAGCACAGGGCACTGCATTGACCAGCCAGTGTCTCTGCATAGCAGCACAAAAGCAGCCTCACCAGTTGGCACCAGTTCTTCACTAGTATTGCCCACACACTGCTGTTTGTTGCCTTCTCTCCCATATCTCAGAGCAGAGACTTTTCACTTTGGAGACTCCTTGTGATACATGCAGCAGCAACCCCTGCTTCAGACAAGCCTATTTGTTCATGCTTTTGTACTGTTTATTACTCTTAATGATACTCCCCTCGTTAGCCTTAGCTTCACACCCTCCCTGATGTAGAACTCGCTGAAACACATATTGCGTAATGAGCCTGCTTCCATATGTGAATGGGAGAGACGGAAGTCGGGACTCTCCCAGCTAAAATAGAACTAAATGCTTGCCCTACAGTTACGTTTTAGCATCTGTGCCAAAAAATTATGTATTTGGGAGGAATTACAAAAGTTCTGACATATGCAAGCTTTATTCCTTTGAGTCTTTTATATTCGTAGCAGTTTGGCGTGAATGTAGACTGTACGACATTCGCAGAAGAAACCTTTCCCATGGCCCATGTGAAAGCCAGAGCATCGCCTGGCGATGCAGAGCCCCAGGGAGTGGGACGAACGTGTCTCCATCACCGGCCCTCGCTCCAGGCGGGACGTGCTTGGATGGCAGCGCTTGAAATCCCCCGTGTCATGTTTGGCAGCGCACACAAACCCTGCGCCCGGTGCTGCCAGCCCTGCTGCCTGCGTGGGCTTGCTCTGGGTGCTTTAACGTTACTCTTGTGGTCTTGGGTGATCCCAGGAGACTTGCAGCTTTAGAAATAACTTCACAGCTGAGGGTTGGTGGGAGGGACTTGAAGATATCAATTGTAATGGCTTGGAAAACAATATCCTGGTATTTGTACGTCATGATTCCTAAAAGATTATCGTGATGTTGCGAATGCAAGCGTGGTGGATCTTGTGGTCAGCTGAGCTTTGGACACCATGAATGAGCATCACAGATGTTGTAATGTCAGAGCAGCGATGGTGATGGCTTTGGGTGATCTGTGTTCCCTTCAACATCCATCCTGGATTGCTTGTGTAATCTCAAACAAATCATGGACATCCTCCAAGTTTCAGATGAGGAGAGAGCAGCAAAGGTCCTGTTGCAGCTGTTCAGGGGTTGATGTCGGAGCAGAGCTGGTCCCAGGGTGGTACCCAGGGATGCCCATATCCAGACCGTACGTGCACGTCCCCTATGTGTCCAGGACTCCAAATCCAATGGAAAAAGACAATAAAACCAGACAAAGAACTACACTCAAAAAGAAAATACATTGCTGGCTTGTGCCCTCTGCTTTTCTTTCTCTGCAGATCCTGGGAGGAGGTAGCTGAGATAAAATATTTGCTCTGACAGGGTTAGATTTCTCTTTACATTCCTTGGAAGTTTGTGTTTGGATTTCACCCCGTTGGTGTCAGTTTATACAGAGATGTTTCCAGCAGTTTGATCATATAGGTATAGTGCCAACTCTTGGTATTTTGTACAAAGAAAAAAAAATTAAAGAAAGGTGGACCTGGGTAATGAGGTGGCTATTTAATCACAGCAGGACTTGCAGGAAAATGTGCATTAAATATTTATGGGCCGGCATTCATTAACATTTTCAGTGTGTTGGCACTGGGCAGTTCAAGAAAGCTGTCGAGAGACTTGGAGTCTGTGTTACACAGCCATAGACGTGGAAAGAGCCAGAGCAGAGGAAAAGCATGAACGCTTGCTTTGTTACCCCAATGTGTTCCTTGTAGCTAACGTTGCATTTGGAGTTGCAGTAATAAGCAGCATTTCAATAGTTTCACTTACAGTTCTGAAAGTGTGAGTATTTTAAGTCTGTTTCTTCCAACTGCCGTGTCTTGGTGCAAGCGGCTGACACCGAACCCCTGATTCTCGAGCGGGCAATTAGAGAGGTAAGACTAAGTGACTTCATGTGTCTCTTAGATTCCTCAAATCTGAATTTCTGTGAAGGGCTGAGCTTAGCAGAGATTGAGTTCTCTGGGTGCTGGAAATCAGCTGTGGCTGGGGTCCTGTGTCCAGCAGTCGCTGTAGGTACCGAGTGAGTTATCCATGGGCGTGAAATGATGCCAGGAAGATTAGAACTGATGATAAAATGGTATTAATGCTTGTTTTGTTAACAGCTTGGAAAGTATCAAATTGCTCTGGTGCTATAAATCTAATGTGTGTCCTACATCTGTTAAGTGAAGCTGTTTAAATGACTGAAATATGTTTATTTCTCAGCCATTGAATCCTCAGATAGAGGAGCGTGGCAAAGGCTATTAGACTTCCCATAGCGGTAAGAGGAAGGTCTGAAGCCGTAGCAGCCTGGTGGATTAAATATTCCTTTGAGATGAGACAGGGTCTTGTGTCAGATTTCAGGACAACTCGCTCTAGATCCGTAATGTGAGCCTGAGACTGGCCCTGGGCTCGTGCCAAAGGCTGTACTGGTTGCACAGGTCTGCCAGGTTTGAGCTTTAGAGCCAAAGGTTTGCATCCGTGATGCTGGCACTGTCCTGTGCCGTTAGCCACAGCAAGCGGTGTGCCCAGCTCAGGCTGCACCCGTGGGCACCTCCTGTGGGGGAGAGAAAGTACATCTTGGTATTACTGTCACTGGGAGAGAGCTTTGTCCTACTTTTTAACAAGTGTAAAAGGGACACTTACAGAGATAAGAGAACTACCTCTTTCACCTGACTGCCTGTTGGATAAAATAAATGCTAATCTTGACTAATTAGCTAATAGACTCACTGCAGATGTCTCTTTATGTACTTGAAAGCCCCATTAATTTCCACTGACGCCTTTCGGCAGAGTGGCAACAGAAGGGCTCGACCGTACTCGTGCCCTTTGCTTTCTGATACCTTTTTTCCCTATAGTGCATGAGAACGGAGCCCTGCGGCGCCCGGTGACAGTCACGAGCGTCGCGTGGCTCGTGCTGCACTTACTGCTGCACCTCAGCCTCCGGTGCATCGTGTTTTGTCACTTCACGTAAAGCGATGCCTTGTGGCACCTCAGGTTGATGGCTTTGATTAACTTGCCGCTTATCTTTCGGCTGCGTAAGCGGTGGTTTAGCTGGGCTGACATGGAAGGGAGCTGCGTGGGAGCTGCCGTGGCTGGTCCACGTAGTGAGCTGGGGAGGATCAGAGTTGTAGCAAACAGATCTTACTCTTCTTGTTGCTTTGGCGTGCCGCTTGTCAGGGAAGTACAAATGTGGGGGTTTGCATCGAGAAATTGAAGATATCTGGCTTCACACTTCATGGTTTTTAACCCTTGAGTGTGTGGTGTTTGTTGCCATCCTGGTTCCAGCAGATCACCACCAGTTTGCATTTACTCCTCAGCTCTTGCCCAGCCTGACTGGGGCTTCTTTCTTGCACAAGAGGTTAAATTTCCTCAATGTAAATGTTTTCTGCTTTCCAAGCTTGTCATTATTTGTTGCCTCCATGCTCTCATTTCTTTAAATACTGTAGGAAACAGTCCCTTGCCTGAAAAGCTTACAGCTCACACCTCCAAACATCTTCACAGTAGACACTTTCTCAGTGTCTAACACCCACTAAAAGTCAGCAGGAGCTGAATCCTGAACTACTGCCAAAATACCCAGATATTCTGAGCATCTGACTGCTTCCCTTGACCACTTCTCTTAGACCAGGCTCTGTCAGAAACCAATTAACTGTTGGTATAAAAAAATCACTGCACTCCAGTTACATCACTGTATCTGCTTTTCAATCCTTTAAAATAGTGTCTTATCAAGAAGTCCTCTCTTGTAAACTAGGGCTGCTTTGGGTTTTGGTGAGCTGTAGAGCAATTTTTCCATGCTATATATGCACTACCAACTTTTTACAAACCTGTCATGGATGAGGACAATGTTTCAAAGGAATTTGTCTTAGAGATGCTTCAGAGAAGGATGTTGGACATGTGCCTACCAGAGGAGGATGGATATATGCCCACAGTAAATTATTTTTGTCATGTTTTGCCGTTTTCTGTATAATGGTTTATTTCTGAGGCTCCAGCAACTTTTGAAAGTTGAGTATGTCAGATTTACCTCAACTTATAGGTGATGGGATATTGTTCAAAGCCACACATAATACCATAGCTGACATGAAAACTAAACCTGATTTCATGACTCTTCTGTAAGTACACGTTGCTGCTTGCTCAGGTCAAAGTGAAGAGGCTGGGAAAGCAGAAGAGTCCTCTCCTCTGCGTCTTACATGGAATACAAACTTTACCAAAGTCAAAAGTTTCTTCAGAGTAGAGCTGCTCAGAGTACAGCTAGTTTCAAAATCCTCCTTGGCCATGGTTTTGTGCTGGTGTGAGTAGCAGACGCTCAGGGAGGGGAAGGCAGCTGTTGAGCTGTGATTACTGCTTATTACACTAATTATAATAGTCTCGCCGGTATCATGAGCTTCCCTTCTCCTTCCTCCGTCTGTCTGTTTGGCCATCCATGGTTGCTCATTTTTCTGAGATACGTGTTTGAAGTACTTAGTACGGCAGGGAGCCTGGCTGTGCTCCCCCTCCGCTTCCCCACGCTGGGACAAGGGAATTATTGCAGTTTGCAAAGAGAAGGGATTTTAAGATTGAGCTGTTTGGCCTGAAATAAGGCCACAGAAGGGTGAGGTGTTGCTCTGGCTCTGCAACTCCGCGTTTGCAAGGATCTCAACGAGGTGAGCCACTGTGGTCTGGAGTATCCCAGCCTGTTTGGAATGGAGGGAAGAGGATGATGTCCAGCACTTCCTTCATTGCCTTTTTTCCTCTATATTTTGTTTTTTGCCCTGTACCAGTACAACCAATCTAAATATTGGTCAGAGCAATCCCCTCCAGTCCAGGCATGCTGCAGGAAGATTCCTGGCTCTAACTCAAAGAATATCCAGTTTTCCAGAAATGTCCTCTGCCATGGAAGCCTGGCCAGCCCTGTTTTCAGTACTTCCATGGACAGGAGCTGAGCTGATCCCTAAATTACTGTTCTTTTGTTGCAAGGAGACACTGTAAGCTAAATGCTCAGCCAAAACAAAGCATTGCTCCTTTGGATGCCCACCTGGTTTTTATTTCGCTGGGGAAGGGTTCCTTGTTGTCATGGGGCACTCGCTTTGAAGAACAACCCTCTCCAAACCAGCCAGCAAAATGCTTTCTGAACCACAGAACAATGGGACTCCCTAAATCTCTAGCAGCAATAATTGCTTCTAAAAGGCTGATGTGTTTAGTCTGCTCATGTTTAGCAAACATGTTTTCTCTTCACCCTTTGAAGATAATGCTGCGTGCAGCGCAGCGTGGTAGGGGTAAAAAGAGGAAGAAATGGCCTGTGGTTTTCAGCATGTTTAACAAGCAATGGCTGACAGGAGCAGTAGCATTTGGTAATGCTCGTGTCCCCCTGTTCATCATGAGCAATTTGGTTTCTCCACCCCTCCTGGTGCTCAGGCTGTGGGCAAGGATGCCCTTGTGGGCTTGTACAAGCTGGGAGCACCAGGCCTGAGGCTCAGGCTGGTGAAGTGCAGGAGCAGGAACCCCTGTACAGCGATGCTAGAATCTCCATGCCTGTGGGGCCCCCCTAAAGTCCCCTGACTGGGGACATCTATAAGCCATGGCTCAGTGGGGCTGTGATGGCAGCAAGCTGCATCTCCTTGCAGAGTAGCTTCGACTCGTGGCTAGCAAGTGTTACCGGGTGCACAGGGCTGCGGCTTATGCAGTAAGGAGGGAAGCTCTGGGGACAGTGCCTGCACAGGACGCATCCAGGAGAGCAGGGACAGGCTGGGACCCCACAGCAGATGGAGCCAGCGCTGGAGTCGGGGGCTACGCTTCTGGCCAACCCTCTCCTGATACAGTCTTGATACAGTCTTAATCCTCCCCAGCCAGTCCTGATCCCCGCTGTTCCTGCAGCAGACGATGTAGTTTAATTTCCCTATAGATCCCGATAAGATAAAAGCATGGCCATGCTTTACAATCAGGGAAGCGGGTTTGGAGGATGACAGGTTATAGGAGGAAGGGCTGTGGGTTTCCAGCTGCGCGCTCCGGCTGCCGCGGCCGTGGTTGATGAGGGCAGTGATTGATGCCGCGTTTGGAGCAGGCAGCCGTCAGCCGGCGACGTGCTGACCTTTCCCTGACGGGCTGAGCAACTCTAATGATCTTGATGGGGCTGGCGATTTGTATATTGGGTTTGATGTACGAGGCTTGACACGGCACGGAGAAATGGGACTGGGGTATGACTGACAGACCTTTCCCATTAAGGATGGTGAGGCACAGTGATTTCTTTCAGTGCGAATATTTTGCTGAATTATATTACAACAGAGAAGTTTTTCTGTTAAGTATCTTCTTTTATATAGCTTCCAAACTGTTAAAAAGATGAGAATGAAGTGACTTGCAGGCCAGAGGGCTTTATCACTAAAAAAGCTGTTCAAATTCCATGCTTAAATTAATTAATATTTAGTGAATTATTTTTGCCCTGACTTTAATGTTAGGCTCCTTAGGCAGATAAAACAATGCAGTAGCTTGCGTCCGCAACTTTTTGTAATTCAACTGTATAAAATTTCAAACCCTTGACTTCTCGCAGGCAACATTAAAACCTTTTAATTTCCATGAGTTGAGCTATGCATAAATCATACCCTGGTTGGCACATCTCATGGGTGCTTGTGGCAAGAGTAATGAATTTCATGGTTTGTTATGAGCTACTAAAACCAACACAAACACAGAAAGCCTGTTGTAATCTCAGCATATCATTCAAGGAAGCAATTTATTCTTAAGTATGAACAAATGTCAAGCCACGATAACAAATTGTTATTACTAATTAAAACAAAGGGAAGAATAACAAACATCTCTTGTCATTTGTGTGCAGTGCCAGGCTGTCTCGTGGACCCTGGAGCTCCATCCAGCTTTAGCCAGTGGGACAGTCAGGCTGCAAACCTCACTATAGCCAGAGACATGTTGACAGGCTCTCTACACTCCAGGCAGGGCCTGGGGCCATGGTCCTAAGAGAGCTGGGGCCAGGAAACCACCCAGGCTTAAATGGAGATGACACTTCACATAATTTTCTTGTTTTGTTGAGGTTTAATTTTTAAGTTTAAAGTCAAGGTTATCTGGATAGTAAGTCTTGCAATGGGTGGAGTTTGGGATGAACTGAAACAACACGTGCCAGTTCATCAGCTCACATGAGCTCGTTTTGTATCATCCAGGCCTACTTCATGCTTTCAGGTATGAAATGAAAACCTGTTTTAGCACCTTTTCTCCCACTAAGCAGTTAAGAGGTGGAGCCAGTTGCATTCCTGACCATGGCCGATATTCCTGTGTCTGACATACACTGGGAAATTTAAGACTCGAAGGCATCATGAAAGCCTATTTCTCCTCGTGACCCAACGTGCGTGATTTCCTCCCAGACATGTTATGGGAGTGTAGGGTGGATCCAAAAATGCGCTGGATTCACCACCTCCCTGTGTATTTAACAGTGTGAGAGCAAGCAGCAACTACGTCTTTTCTCTCAACTGGTAAAGAGCAAGTAGCCATGTCTCTCCTGGGTGGGAGCAAAAACACGGCCATCTTAAACCATTGGTGGTTTCTGAGGAGTTTGGATGGAGGTTTGTGCAGCCCCAGGACCTGCCTGCAGCACATGGTTTGGAGCAGGGACTCGCATGGTGCCCGGCAAGGGAAACATCAAAACCATAGAATCATGAATGGTTTGAGTTGGAAGGGACTTTTAAAGCTCACCTAGTCCAACTGCTCTGCAGCAAGCAGGGACATCTTCAACTAGAGCGGTTGCTCAGAGCCCTATCCAACCTGATCTGGAATGTTTCCAGGGATGGGACATGGACCACCACTCTGGGCAACATGGGCCAGAATTTCACCACCCTCATTGTAAAAAATGTCTTTCTATATCTAGTCGAAATCTCCTATCTTTTTATTTTAAAACCATCACCCCTTGTCCTGTCACAACAGGGCCTGCTAAAAAGATTGTTCTCGTCTTTCTTATAGGCCCCTTTTCGTTCTGCTGGCAGCCAGAGAAAACGTGCACGGCCTGGTTTAGGGAGGTAAAAACCAGACTTATGTCACCTGGCCAGGACTCTGGTCTGGCTTGAGATGCCTTTGAGCACAGAGATGGTCAAGCACCATGCCCCAGTCCTGGGGGCTGCACAGATTTTGGGGAGGGTGGTGCGTGGGTAGTGCAGAGGAGAGCTCAATGAGAAAAGGCAAGAAATCCTCAGGGCATAACTACTGACCCGAAACACCCCATTAGACAGGTTTGAAGCCAAACCATAAAATAAAAATCATCTAACGTGACAGCGACCCTGACAGTGTCAGGCAGCGAGAAGGGCGGCAGCGAGGGAATCCTGGGTGGCTGCCAAGGCACATGTTAATACAGATGTGCAGGGTTAGTTTGTTATCCTGGAAAGAGGTCTTCTATTTTGTGTAAATGGAAAATGAATTTGTTGCCGATCAAAGGTTTAGATCTTTGGAAAATGTACCACCAGATAAGCTGAAGATTTATGCATTTCCTTCATCATATAATTTCAGTGAACGCTTTATTGTTAGTGGAAAGGCCCCAAGAAAAATATGTCATTAAAAAAATAGCTGTGTTGAGTTTATTTAGCTTAGATTACAACACAGTGCTTTAATGAGGCTTTTCTAGACATCATTAAGGGACACTATTAAAAAAATCTTCAGATGAGAATCTGATCATGCTAGCAAAGGGGGAAAAGACACGTGAGCACCCAGATTGTGGTTCACATTCAGTTACAAATTGGGTTAAAAAACGTAGTAGTGCTAAGTTAAAGCCGGAGGCTGTGAAAAGCTGTATTGTTGTTAAGCTCTCTAAAGCTTCTTGCATTAAGGTGATTTGAAAAAAAAAAAGAGATACAATGGTTGATTGAAATGCCCTCTGTGGCATACTCCGCACGTCCCACTGGAGCACGCGGTGCTGGTGTGCGAGCTGGGGGTGCGTGGTGGGGACAGTCAGAGGGTGAGGGTTCTTTTAGGGTGCCTGGTCATGGAGGGGATTGTATGGGATTGGAGGGGATTGGGGTGCGCGGCAGCAATACTTGACAGCATGCCGAATCCTCCCATAGCATCACCCTTGCGTTTGGGCAGTTTGGTGCTGCCAGAGGACATGGGTGGCACAGGGTGTGCTCACAGCTGGTGAGGATCGGGCCAGTCCAGCTGGGTGAATTGGTAGGAAATACAGAAAATTGTCTCTGTGATCAGCCACAGTGTGTATGGGCTGTAGCTCCCCTTCTGTGTCAGCTGTCGCTGGGCTCAGTGGTGTTTTAAAAACTAAATTCCTCCTTGCAGACCAACAGCACAGATCCTTACCCATTCATTGCTTTGTCGAAAATGAGTGGAACGCAACAGTGGTGACAGCAGGAGGAGTGGGTCTGTCCCATGTGGTCTTGGATAGGAGCTGTGTGAAGGTACAAATGGCAGCCCTGAGGAAAAGTGGAGGAGGATGAGTTTTGGGGTTTAATGATCTACATCTGATGTTGGTCTCCCTGCCCCTCCCTCCATCTCATTTTTCTTTGAGATAAGACATCCCTGCTTCTGGTGTTGAGAGGTATGGGGCAGGTCTGCTGATGACTTACTTAAAAAGAATAAAGAAAAAAAGAAGAGAAAAAGAGACCTCAAGCTAATTTAAAGTCTTGACTTGTATTTCATGACTTGGGTTATCCAAGGAGCTTTCTTCATACCTAGTGCACATCTCTGTGTCTCTCCTGAAGAGCCCGATGTTTGGACAGGTTGAGTGGGGCTGGACCCTGCCATGTAAGGTTTTTCTCTATTCCCTGCAAAAATCTGCTAACAGCTTTTTGCAATCACCTTCCCTTTCCCTTCCGGTGTGTGCAAAGCTACGACCTCTCCAGCCTCTCAGTCCGCTGCTTATCGCTGCCCCGTGGCCATGGGAGTGCGGCTGCGGCTGTCCCCACCCCAGTGACCACACTGGGCACAGCACGTCCTGGAATGGGGAGTGCTGGCTTGGCGAGCAGAGATTTCTCTGCAAATTACAGGGGTGAGCGTGGGAATGGAGGGGAAAAAAACTCGCTGCAATCATCCAATTCTGCATTTCTGTGGGTAGAAAGAGTGATGGGTAAGTAATTTGTTATTGTGCCTGTCGCCATGAGCCAGGACGGGCTTGGTGTTGGGGTGGGGGACCTGCCATCCCACAAATCTCAGACCGGCTGGTGGTGCCTGGCGCAGGGGACAACCTTTGTTCCTGTGGGCAGCGTTTCGGGGCGGAGGAGGCTGGAGCTGCTGTGACATTCCAAGGTAGCAGTGCTGCGCACTGCCCTGGCATACTACAGCAGAGGATGCTCGCTAAATAATGCAGAAAGGCAACTTGATCTGACATTCATCAGGTTAGTAGCCAGTGACCTTGAGGACACCAGTCTGCTGTTGCTACACGTGGTTGTGCCGTGGAGCCCATTGTCACCAGGACAGTCAACAGTGTCACGTGGAGCCCTATTGATTGACAGCCGATCGATAAACCAAGGTGATAAAATACAGCATTTACGAAACGTGAGCTCTTACAATGATTTGTTAAACTAGCCATAGGGATGAGTTTGTGCGAATGGCAGAAAGTTTAAAGTTGACTGGGTTTGGGTCTCTGTCTCTAAGATTAGCAGCCAAGGGCAGAAGATGTGGCTGCATTTACAAGCAAAGTTGTCCATCTCACACCTCTACTCCTACATGGAGGCTCCCTGCTGTTGGTCTGTCTTTATTTCAGTAGCTAAGGTTTTACTTCTGGTTGTTTGCTTCGTTGCTGGCAGTTGTCAGCATCCATCCTTGTAATCGTGCAAGTCCTTCACGTGACCTTTGGTAATGTGCTCGACTGGCTCGGTATTCTCCTTGCTGCTTAATGAAACACTCATTTCACCTGCATAATGTGCAGAATCTGTCAAGAAATCTTGTGTGCCTTCTGGAGTTTTTCCAATACATGACCTTTTCACAAGCCTTGCAGTAGGTAACGGTAATATGGAGCAATTGCCAACAAACCAGCAGCTTTCGAACCAGGAAGGCTCATTTTCACTTTTCTCAGACAGCTGTGTGTCCAAACGTGGCAGCTTCTAATCTAATTTCTTGCCTCAGAAGAGCCTGTTTTTGTGGATGTTTAGGTTTGCAAGTATTAGAACAAGAAGTCTGCCAGGATTGATGACGATTATGCCTGCTGTTTGGAGACACAAAACTCTTCTTTCTGCTCATAGCTAGCCACGCAGCTGAGGTGTTACAGGCATTGATCTTGCTGCTCTTTTACATCAACTTATGATTTTCACTCCTGTTTTGTCCTTGTGAATTAACTTAAAAGTTTACGGTTTCTGAAGTGATCCATGTCTTGGGGATGATCTGATTGGCCAAGAGAGTCAAGAAGAACTCACCCTTGTAGGATGTTTGGTGGCGCAGGGATTACACCGCTATCCTCTCTGTGGTAGAATCATGTCAGACTGGTGCTGGGTGATGGAAGCTGCTATAGATGGAGTTCCATAGAGCACATCGTACAGGGAGTAAGGTTGGACACTAGGGCTCATGCCCAATCAACCTTGCCCAACAGCAGGGGACCAGCTGGTGGTACTAGGAACACTAATAGACGTTTTGCTCCCAAGTGTTTATAGCTAAACTTGTTCCTTGACAGTCAATGCAGATAAAGTCAGGCATTTAACTCACGTGTTCAGTGCCTACAGGACGTGCCGTATGAGGCGGTATGTCCTCTTTGTGCCGGTTGTAGCCCCTAGTCACTGCGCTCTGCTGTTAGCAATATGTTTCCAGGGAAGATTATTACAGTAAACATGGGTAATTTCTGCTCTACAGCGTTTCTGCTCAACGTTATCATTTTATAAGCAGGCTTCTTTATTTGCTTTTGCCACATTCCGTTTTGTCTCATTTCCTTTGTATCGTAGTTAACATGTTCTGAATTTAGGAGGAAAAATATATCGAGCTGACAGCCTGCCCGCAACGAGTGGTGCAAACTAGAAGGGGCAAAATGCGCCAGACTAGGAGGGTGAAGGGTCAGGAGAGTTTTTTTTCCTACAAGTTCTATTGCTCTGTGTAGTTGGAGGGGGACCCTCCTCACCACTGTGGATCTGATGCTGCTCCTTCCTCCATGAAAGAAAGGTGAGTTACCACCTGGCTGGATGTGGGAACAGTCAGTGCTCGACTCTTGGACTTGCAGCTGCAGAATTAAAAATAAAGGTGGGGGGCAGAATTAAAAAAGGAACTATAAATGCTCAACTATATTTCATCAACGGCCCTGAATATTTTGTTTTGTCTGAAGTTGTCTGAGCCAGATGAGGTCTCTGCACGTTCTCAGCCCATCCCCCTTGGCTGGGCTAAGTTGGAGCGGCTCTGAGGGACAGTTGGGCTGGTTTGTCCCAGCTGAAGATCTCGCCCTTGAGATTTTGAGTGTAATTCCATATAATGAAACCTAATTTATGAGCCTTAATAATTATAATTTAGGGCATTTGAGACTGGAGAAAGACTTGCAGCTGTAGCTTCTGCATCCTTCTGTGTTCTGTAAACATAGCTAATATTGCCAAAATCAAGGGCTCTGAAATCTGGATCCAGGCCCCAAAAGTCAGGAGCGTGCTACAAAAGCGCTACATGTTGAGCAAGTTTTATGTGCTTTCCGTATTTTCGAGTGTCCACAGAAACTAGGTTTTTGAATTTCATTCACTTTTTGCAAATCTGATACCTAAGAAGTATTCTCTCCCCCAGCTGACTTGAATTAGAGATTCACTTGTGACCACCTAATTCCCAAGCAACAGGCCTTAAGAGCAGCAGAAGAGATTTGGCGGCGTAGCTCCTTCTCTGCCTTTCCTTTCCTTTTCCAAGGGGAAGGGAACACAAGGGAAGGAGGCTTTGGCATCCTGTTGGGATGGAGTATTCCTGGGGCTCGCAGTACTCACCTGAGATACACTTAAAAGGTACGAATCGTGCCCCTTGAAGCTGCATGAAAGAAAATGTATTAAAATATGCAGTAACCAAAATGCCACGCTAATAACTTGTATTTCTCAGAATATTTAGCCCTGCTGGTGCACAAACATGCGGTGTCTAAAAACCAGTAGGGAATCACAGCACACGACTGCAGAAAATAATTAAGAGGGCATTGGAAGCCAGGGGAAAAATGATACATTGCTCAGAGCGAGCGGATCATTGCTTTAATAGCCCGCGCACCTAAGAAGCGGTGCCTTGAGTTTGACAGCAAGTTGAGATGCGGTCAGCATCAAATAAGATGATAGTTGGGGAAGGATAATTAGTGTCTTCACACCATTCAATTTGGGCTGCTGGTACAGAGCCAACTCTTTGAAACGTGCACATGCAAGCCAGTGAGAAGGATTATTTTTTTTCTCTCCGTTTCCCTAAGCAGCCTGCAGGATTTATTGATTTCTAAGAGCGGGCTGATTTCCATGTAAATAAATGGGAGGGTGGCTGGGCAGCGGCGCACGGTCCGGATGCGGTGACTTTGGCTTGCTGACATCATTGCTCATTAGCATGCAGGAGAGGAGAGCAATGCAACAGCAGAGCCCCGCGCTGCTCCCGCGCCGGCAATTATTCTCCACGGGCTGCATCTCTCCTCATTAATGCCTTGCGCTCGGAGAGCAAATTGGACATCCTCTTGCCACCTCAAAGGGTCATTTAGCGAAAGGCAGGCTGGAGGGGGGAGCTGCCGGATTCATTTGGATTGGGAGCAGACAGGGGGGCACACTCTGGAGCTGGATTTCAGAGCGAGGCAATTTAAGGGAAAGCTTAAAACGCGGGGCAGGAATGGCACGCTTTTCCACAGCGGGTTTTCTTCGGAGACGCGCCACGGTCGGTGCGTGCCTCCTCTGAAAGGCTCCGACTAAAGCCCGTCGGGCGGTGGGCTACACCGGGAGAGCTGCGGGATTCTTTATGGCACTGCGGTGCTTGGGCTGGTCCTGGGAGCAGCCCGCCAGCCCAAAGGCAACCGGCACAACTAGGGCGGCTGAGCAACCCGTTGGGTTTTTTCCTCCTGCGTTGTCGCCGTCGGTGGGAACAGGTAAGAAACTGCCTCTTGCCAGCAACTTCAAAGTTGTCGTGGATTTTTAGGAGGGATAGAAAGTAGAAGAGAGGAGGAGGAGGAATAAGCAGCATTCTGTGGCTGCACGTAGCTACGCGCTAACTTTGCTCGATGTGCTGTTGCTGGTGATCTGCAAAGGGGCTGCGCTTTTTTCCCAGCCTTTGCTGTTGTTTATGGATGTAAAAGATTAATTGTTAAATTGCTTTTCTGCAGCTGCAGGAAGTCAGAGAGAAATGCTGATGCCTTCATAGTAGATTTTTCATTTAAAAAATAATCGGGAAGGCTCAACTGGCTCTACATAGGAGTAAGTATTAAAAAACCGTCCTCTCTCAGTGTTAATTTTATTGCTGTGGTAAACACGGCTTCTGGAAGCCTGGGTTCTTTGGGCATATTCAGAGCAGACTGGTGTTGTGGATGAGGACATTACTGTTCAGATGTTTATTGTGCCTGTTTTGCCTTTCTGAAGATAGTTTTAAGGTAATAATCTTTCTAGGTTCTTCTTTTTCAAGCCAGAATACCTAACTATAAACTAACCTAGAACTGCAGCCTGGGGGTTATGTTTTTCAGTGCAATCTTTTCAAGTCAAATTTCCTTTTTTCCTTGTTCCTTGAAGGAACATTTTAAGCAGATGTGACACAGACGTGACCTGTGACCGTAGGAAGATTTTAATCCAGTTACTCTTTGTTTTGTAGTCATGATTCCTTGGTGGTGCTAAACACTGATTGAATCTTTTTGAGCCGTTGAGGATTAGCGCTGGACAGAATAATGCCAAAATAATTATTCGCACCAGATGCAGTGTCATCCTTTCAGTTTTAGCTCTCTTATCTTGTAACTTATCTGACTTATTCAGCATTATTTCACCTACTGTGGGAGCACTTACATGCCTCACATCACTGCATTGTATTTATAAAGATGCCAGCTTGAGCCCACGATAAAGATTTGTAAAGTAAAACTATCTGCCGCTAACAAGATTATATTTTGCTTCGCACTTTAATCTTCTCCCATTGCGTGTTTTATACCAGCCAGATTCAGCTAACAAAATGACCCAGCCCTGCGCGCTTGCTGTTGGCAGACTTACTCGGGCTTAGCCAGCACATACACAGATCAGGCTGGCAGTGATTGCTTTTGCAAGCAAGTCAGTATTGCCTGTCTCAGGGGACACCGTCTAAGCCTTAACTTTTGAAATAATTACAGTTTTCAGCCTAGCTCATCCCACTTGTGAGTGTATTGCCTATCAGCCAGGTTTTTTCCTTTAGGACGTATGGCCTGGGAGATGCTCCAATTGTAGCCTGTTTACTGCTTCTTGTGGTTTCTGTTATTCATACTGCAAATGCAAACTGGTGAAGTCCCTTAAAATAACATTTACAGCCCCAGGGCAGATCGCCGGGAACCCGCTTGGCTTAGCCAGACATGCTGGAGAGATGGGCTGCAAGCCTGGAACAGGGTGGGGGAAAGAGAGGAGACCAGGATTTTGCAAACTTGAGAAGACAGTGAGGAGCCACATGCTGAACGGAGCCAGGCTTCTTTGTGGAGAGCTGCCTTTGGATCCAGAGGGAGAGCCTAGATCTTGCTAGAACCCCAGGCTTGGAGGTGATTTTCTTCCTCCAGTTATGCAGTAGGAAGAAACGCCCTGTGATACAGCTTTGCATCTTGTTAGGCTGAAAAGCCACTGAATGGTATAATTAAAATCTGACAAGATAACCTATGGGGTAGGACCAGGGGCCTGGCAGCGCAAATACTTGTTGGCTCTCAGGTAGGGAGTGCTGCTGAACTCAGCCCAGAGGGAGAGTTTGGCCAGGGTCCTGCTGCTGCCCGCTCCTTCCGCTGCCTCTCCTGCTCCAACCTTGCCAACCAGGGACCCCACTGGGCTCTCAAGGCCTTGGGGGTGGGGTTATGCTGCCACAGGGGACACCAGACCCCTCTTGAGTGTCCACAGCTCCTGCTTCTGTCCAGCCTGTGGTTCCCCCTCCCTTCCAAATTCGTGAGATTGGCTTCAGCATTGTTTGCCCACCAGCTTCAGGGTTGTTATTGAGCCTGTTCTTCTCTTCAACTTGGAAACTAGTGGTTTGCCTTTCTTCTTCATGATGAGGGAAAAACATGTGGTTGTTATTCTTTCTGTATGCTAAGTGCTGGATCTTTAAGAGGGGGGAAAAACAACAAACCCTAACATAAATATGTTGAGATGAGTGGTAAGCCTGTGAGCTGGCAGGCGGCCTCCACATCTTGGATGTGACAGAGCAGCCTGTTGGACATCTTTTCTCCTGGTAGCATGGCTGGGCAACAGGCTGGGGCTCACAGTGCCTTATTTTTCTTCTTTCTCTCTCCGCCTTGCTTGCTCTGCAGCTCACATGAGTGTAGCACTTTGCCCAGCTCTGTCTAACCGCTATTACGCAAAAAAAATATTACGTCTTCTGCAAAACATCTCAAGAGCTCCAAAGAGAGAGTTCTTTTGAGATCTGGTGAGTTATTAATATCCCTTAATTTAAACATCTCATCTTTATGCATCAGAATTTTCATGGTTTGTGTCAGGGGTTGCAGCTCATGGGAGCAGCCTGGCAGTGTGGGTCAGGTCGAGAGTGTTTATACACCCTGGGGCTCTTACCCAGTTCACGAGGAGAATCAGAGCCTGAGCAGGGATCTGTGTTCACTGCAGAGTGCTGGGGTGCATCTGGGCTCCCCAGAATAACCTGTGAGCCACCTGAGGTCCCCCAGTGTGATTCAGCCGCGGGCTGGAAAGGTTGGTCACGTTTGAATTCATCTTGGGGTGTTACTGAGAGGTCTGGCCACTGTTTTGGGCTGTGGTCCTCATTCCTTGTTGGTCTAAGAGGGCACCAAGACAGCTCAGATGAAGGATTTGGGGTTTTTGTACATTGTGTCACATTTTGTTCGGATTTCTTGGTCTCATCTGGGAGGAGCACAGCTTTGTGTGCTGACGGTTGTTGTCTGCCACGTGGTGCCTGAGACCACAGACAGCAAAATTGGAAGCAGCCTGGAGGCTGCCCCGGGCCGTGCCACAGGGAAGCAGTGGTTTGGGGATGGGATGGTGGGGACCCACAAGTTCCACCCGCTTCTCAAATTGATGGTCCTGATTCACCGTGAAGGCAAACCAAATGGAAAATCCTCAGAGATTGCCTTTGCTCCTATTTGGCTGCAATGGGCAATGCTGGGGATAGTAGTCTTTTTGGTTTTTTCTAAATTAAGCAAGAACAACTTTTGCAATGTAAAGGTTTTTTACATAGTCTTAAAAATAAAATTAGTCTCCAGGCTGAGACTGAGCATAGACAACTGCAGCCAGAGAGGGGAATTTTTCCAGGAGTGGAAATGGGGTTTGTAATAAAAGCTTCAGCGCCACCCTGGATACCTTCACAATTGCTGCTGTTGGCACCGCAGAGGTCAGAGAGGATTCAAAATAAAGCAACACTGAAAATCTGACTTAACTCCATCAAATCAAGTGGGTAGACAGGAGAAGATGGATGGGGAAGATGGAAAAGAGTCCAACTTGCAACTCTTCCATCCTCTCAGTGTTGCCCGACCTACTGCAGACCTTTCCAGAGATGTGCAGCCACATGGTGCTTCCCTAAGGCCACTGACATCTGGGGGAGTTGCATCTATAGGACTACTTCGGTTGCTGGATTATTTCTCTCTTTCTTGGTTTCCTGATATTACTGTGCTACCTGTTGTGTTGCTACCACCTCATGTTGATCTTCTAAGCCCATGGTTCCTACAGCATCTAGGGTCAAGTGAGCGTTGCCCTGCCTTGGCAGCCCTTGCAGGCCACCAAGGACACCTTGTCCTCAGACATTGAATTGCTGCTATTCTAAATGCCCATGTCTAATTCACTTCCTTTAGCCTTCTGCACTTCAGGTGGGCAGATAAAAGCTTTCACTGAGCTTTCTTTTCAAGCCAGGTATAAGATCTTTGCAATTCATACCCACTGATAGATATTTTTTCCAGCTGAAGTGACTGGAAGAGGTGTGAAATCACGGTGATGTTTTGCCCAGAGAGATTCCACTTTGTTACTGAGGTCCATGGAACCTGGGGCCATGGGCAGCAGCTGGCTGGGGGTTTGGTTTAAAATGCAGTGTTACAGAGGTTGGAGAAGGAGGCAGAGCTTAAGCTCCAGCTGTTTTGAGAAAAAAAGCTTGGGGCTCCTCTGATGAAGCTGGTGTTCAGAGAGTCTATGGGGAACCATAACTGGGTGCTGCCTGTGGGTGCTCCCACGTCTTTGCTTCCCCATCTGTGAATGGGACAGAGGTGCCTGTACTGGAGAAGAGCTGCTAGGATCTCCCTGTTAGTGAAGAATTATGTTAATTTTTCTATTTAGATAAATGTTTGCCCTGCCTGTGAGGTCTGGAGAAGTGGGTCGTTGTAGCTGGAGCTCACTTAGGGTGGGAAGATGCCTCATTAGCTCTCAAATGAGGGGAGGAGGTAACAGACAGGGATGTTAAGACGCCCTTGTTAAGAGACCCAGGGGTCACATGAGCTGCCCCAGATCCTCAGCCTGTCCCGTTTCTGAGAAGCCTTGTGATTTACTGTCTGACGACTGACCCAAAAGCCCCATTGCGATCAGAATGATGGCACAATGCTGGGGCAGGGGGGAAATCAGGCTGCCGTATACGTCTTCAGCAAAGCAGGGAGGGAATTGCCCCTTTGCGTTTACGCTCCCCATCCGAGCCGAGCACACAATTGCTTTTTGAGGGATTCCAGACCTTGCATGTTAATGTGTGCACAAATGCATGCAAATCCTTTCTTACGGAGCGCAGCAGAGGCATCGCGTGGCCCGGCGCGGGCTGTGGCATTTCTGCTCCTCGCATTGTCTGGAGACGGAGCTGCTCCCTGATACAGCCCATTTATTTCCATCCCAGAAGAAACAAGTGAGAAGCAGAGATAAGCAGTGCCAGGGGGTGATAAGGGTTGTTTGCCGAGCTCCTTCTTTGTCCAAGAGGAATTTTAACATTTCTGACACGATCTTAAAGTCTGCCTTCGTTCTTGCTGTTGCCAGGAAGGGTTTGGGCTCTTGTGCTGCTCTTTCTTGAAATATCTGCAGTGCCCAGCCTGGACAGGCATTGGTCTGGTGGTGCTTGCTGTGCTGTCTTGCGTGCCCACCTAGCTGAGCCAGCAGCTGTGGCTGGGAGAGAAGATCCCTGAGGCCAGGAGCTTTTCCTGCAGGCAGGAGTCTGCTGCCCTCACAACCCCAGGGCAGTCTGGTCCTGCCTGCACCATCCCAGACTCCAACACCCACAGGCTGTTCACTGGGAGAGACCAGCTTGGCCAGTTCTTTTGCTGGAGCTACAGACCATTTGCAAGGACCGACTTTACCTTGTTTTAGTGCTGACCCTGGTGCCATCTTCCCTGGCTTTTTAACTCTGCTTCTGCTTTCACTGTTTGGAGTCGTCGTCGGTTTTTTCACAGCAGGGAGACCTCAGCTCTCTTCAGAAAGCTGGAGGCATGCTTGTGGTTCTCTCCAGAGCCTCTTGCACAGCACTAGTGTTTTCAGCGTGGTTTAACTTATTGTTGGGTCCGTTGCTATGATAGAAGGGCTGCGGGAGGCTCCCGTGATGGCAGAGGCTGTGCTTTGCTAATCGCACCGTACAACAAGAGACCGCCTTGTCCCAGAGACCTCGCAGGTCAACTGGGCTCATTTCGAGCTGTATGTAGGTGGACCTGGGCTGAAAGAGTGCTTCTGCATCGCAGGCAAGAGGCACTCGGGAGCCAGGTTCTCCACTTGGTGTGCTGGGCTCTGTTTGCTTCAGATTCCCCTTGTGTGCCTCTTTTCATCTATAGAGAGAAGAGGGCTGGCGTGCGGTGGTGAATCCAGTTTGCACCATCCCCTTGAAACAGTGAATGGGTGGGGATGTGACTGGGGATGAGAGTTAGAGCTTCCTCTGAGGAGAGGACTGTCTGTCGTGCCAAGAGCACCACGTAAAAGCAGCCATTGCAAAATGAAATACATCCATCTTGTAACTTCATCACATGAAGTACTGGCCTTGAGTAGAACAAATTTTTCAATCTGTTTTTGAGCCATTGCTGCTTTGTACCATGTGAAGTCAATTCAAGGCAGGCTCCTTTCCAGCTAAATCTGACACCAGGAAATATTCTTTTTCTCCCCATTTGCTTCCCACCATCCTGGCCCTGCTGCAGGGCAGCTCCGTGCTGAGCAGCCCTGCTGGGTGCTCCCCAACCCGTGCCTCCTGTAGCAGCGTGGCTGCTGGCTGGCTCCCTCTCTTCTTTCCTCTCTGTACACAAGCTACAGCTGCTTAACAGCTCCTTTATTTACCCTCTGTGCCTGAAGCTGGTCATGCTGTCAGCTTTTCTTGCTTTGTTGGGAAACACAATGTCATAGGGTTTTAATTCTCCAGCCCTCAGCTCCTGGAGTCAAGTGATGCTCCAGGATGTCCACAGCTGCAACAGTGCCAAAGTGTCTCCAACTCTGTGTCCTACCAGTGATGGAGACCTCTCTTAACCACCAGGGCAGGTACCTCCCTGAGACAAGCTTGAAGACACTTCTCTGGAATGAGAGAAAGACAGAACGGCTCAGGAATGAAGACAGGATTTCCAGACAGTTATTGGCATTAGTTACTTGTTGCTTGAAAAAAAAACCCCAAACCTGCCCACGCTCTTCTCAAGTTGTGCGGGGCTCCGTGGCTGCACAGGCAGCAGAAGTTTTTGTCAAAGCTTTGGTGGTGGTGGTTCAGTGAGGCTTGTGTCTGGCCAGAGCCAAGCTCATGGGTTTCCCTATGCAGGACGTGCCACCCCACCTGGGCTGCAGCACCCTTTATATGGTAAGGTATGTGGCACTGCGCATCTCCGGGCTCCATCGCTTTTCCCGTCTTAATGACTAACGAGCTGTTGCTGGCAGGAGCATCCGGGCAGGATGCCGGCCTTGTCCCTGCTCCTCTCTGGCACCCATCAGCTCCCATGGCACAGTGTCACCCCGGTCATTGTGCGTGCAGTCGAGCGCTGACACGTGCATCGTCTCACTTCGTGCCGCTCTGCCTTGAGTGTGGTGGTGGGGATACTGCTTTTTCAATTTCTTCTCACATTTGAAATGTACATTTTTATATTAAGTTTTTACTATGGGGAATTATTTTTAATTATAGTGAGCTGGAAGATGATAAAGTTGAGTAAGTGAGACCTATGTGCAGAAGTCATGGAAACCATATCATAGGAGTAGAAAGATACTCCTAGGACAGCCAGTATTGTTCCCATGAAACAGCATATCCTAATGCAAAGAAAATAATTGTAATTAAAGCTGTTAATCTTCTGCTTTTAATGAGGGGAAAGGAAGAGAACTGAGTATCTCAGGGGCAAGATCTTGAAGTTTGTACAGTGTGTCCAGGGAAGTGGCAGAAGCCCCATGTGTGGAGATGCTCAGTTTTTAATGGTGCAGTTTTTACAGAGCTCATCGTCCTGTCCTGGGGACATCAGTGATGAAGAGGCAGGCTGCCTGTGTCCTTTTCATCCTTTGCTTTTCTGACCAGGAAAAGCCACCCGCCAGCAGTACCCACTTGTCTGGGACAAGGCAGGAGTGAGGATGGGTCTAAATTAGCTTCCCATCCTGGTGCTCACACTCCCAGCTGTACGTGGTGCGAGCTGCAGAATGGCAGTTGGATGGAGTGACCTGGGGTGTCTAATTGATCATACCTCTTGCTGATTAGCTCTTTGGCACCATAATTTAAAGTCCTCACAATTGTCTGATTTATCTCATTTATTAAAAGCCAAGACCTGTGACGATCTCCTGCCACCCTCCATCTCCTGGAAGGGATGTGTCTGGAGCAGGGAGGAGGGCAGAAACACACAGGCTGGCTTTTTCCCCGTCACCACATTCGTGCTCCCAGCGTTGCTGCTGTCTGAGCATGGACTGTTTCGTTTGTCTGCCTTTGAAGCTTGTGATTGATATCTTGAAAAATAAAATTCGGCTAAGAAGTCGTAAACTCTGTTAGCATAACTATCTCCAGTGCTGAATCTGGGGCTCTGGAGCTATTAATTATTCTTAGCATCTTGTTGCATATTGAGCTGCTTCTAATCATATTGTGAAATGAGATGGAAACAGCAAAGAAACCAGCAGCTTTGCTGAGGCAGAGCACCCTTCCACGGTAGCTGATTAATTAAAGTATTCACATGAAACGGTACCTTGATTATTTTTTAAGGTAACAGCCGGAGGCGATGCCGAGACTCTCCGACTGGACGCAAACCAGACGCCGGGGGTGCGTGGGGGTTGCTGTGTGGTTTAGATCTGATGAAAGGCAGGAAATGGGAAAATCTGGCAAATCTCCCTGGCTTGACTTAACGGAGCCTCTTGACTTTTGCTAGAGTGCATTTTTGTGCTGTAATGGCCAAGTGGAAATTCAGACACGAATCTGGATGTGAGCGCTCGAATGCTTCGCAGACTTGTACACGATGGGGAAGAGGAAAGAAAGGGTTTGAAAATGAAGGCCCTGGGATTTAACTATTTCTGCCCTCCAGATTCCTTTGCTTTACCTTATAGCAGAGAAACCTGCACTGGTAACTTTCCCCTTGCCTTTTGTGTCGGTGCCTCATTATTTCTGAGATGTCTCCCTTCTGCTACCCAAGTGAAACTGCATCTCGTTCCTCAGAAGTCAGTGGTGTTTCATTAGCCCAAATTAATTCAGAATCCTGCATGGTTACTTTAAAATAGATACTATTGACCCATATTGTGGAAAAGCATTGCATTTGCAGAAATAGAAACTGATTTATCAGCATTCCCTTTAACCTCTTTTTATGGGGCTAGGGGATGTTTTCAGCCAGATTAGGCCATCACTGTTACCCCTGGTGAAGGGCTGCCATGTCCTAGCAGCCCTGCAGATTAATGGCCGGGTTCAAGCTCATGAAGAAAATCTTCCACAGACCACCAGCTGCAGGAGCAGACCCTTAAAAGAGATGTTAAGAAGTGATATTTGCAGCGCGTTAAGCTAATGACTGTTAAATTGCAACCTGTGGGCTGTTCTTGCCGTTCTCGTGCTTTCCCTGCATCCAGCTCGGGCCGCGTGGGAGCCGCTGAGCTGTGGCACGTGCCGTTGAGCCGGGCGGTTGAGATGCCGTTGTAGTGTGACTGGTTTCTGTAGCCTCCCTTAATTTAGTTTAGCTTTTTCTGTTCAGACTATAATCAATTTTTATGCTACTCTAATAAGCAAATTTATGCCATCAGCATGCTAAAGGGACTTGTCGTTCACAGCTTCCCAGTCAATCCACCATTTTCTGTATTAGCCAAGTGCTCAGCTGTCCTAAATTCGATAAGTGCTCTGCAATTACCGACTGGCACGGCCATCGGCACCAGGCGGGCGTGTGGCCCTTGCCTGGGCTGGCCCCTGGAAATGCTCCTTGCAGTGCAGTAAAGGGACAAGCAATTACGTCTCCCCAAACACTGGGCAGCGTGACTCCGCTTGATTGCCAAGTGTGTTTACAGCAAATACGGACTTTTATTTCCTGTTTGTGAAAGAGACAAACCCTGCATTAGAAAACGCCTGAACATAAGAAAGAGTTGAGTTTAGTATCTGCAGGCCAGTAACTGGCAGGAATTGCTTTGCTTGCTTGTATGAAGTGCAGCTCACCAAGGCATCTCTACTTTCTCCTCTCTCCTCACCTTGCAGGAAGATTTGCCTTCACTGTAAGTGCTCCCAGGAAGAGCACATTGTAACAGTTATGCCTCTGGAGATGGAGAAGACCGTCACGAAGCTCATGTTTGACTTCCAGAGGAACTCAACATCCGATGACGACTCGGGCTGTGCCTTGGAAGAGTACGCGTGGGTCCCTCCCGGCCTGAAGCCCGAGCAGGTAACGATGATACAACCCAGTTACCAGAAATAAGTTGGTTTAATATGCTCTTTGGAGATAGTTGCCCAGGTTTTTCTTCTAGAAGTCCAAGCAGTTGTTGCATGTGGCTGTTTCTGGTTGCCCCACACAGATGTGCAGAGGCAGGTCTGGTCTGAATGCACAAATGAAACAAAATAGAGATGCAGTCCTTGCAGGACTTGCGGTTTTCTGCGTCTGTAGATGTAATTGGTAATTGGGAGAGGGGGAAACAAAATACTTTCAGGATGGGGTTTGTCATCGTTGCGCAAGGGAACAGATACAGGCACAGCACTACAGTTTCATGGGAAAAAAAAAAGGTGGTGGGACTGCAGTGTTCTCCAGGGACTCGGTGCTCGTGTTCAGCCCTCCTGGACCACTCTGCTCTGTGGTAAGTCCAGGGTGGGCAGTCAAAGTTGTCAGATGACTCTGAGAAATGGGCCAGAGTCTTTGGGATTGGGTTTTTCAAGCACGATGTTTGTGCTTTACTGGAAGGATTTGCTCAAATGAATTTCAGGTCTTGGTCCAGGAGCTGAGCGGGATGGATTAGACCTCAGCAGGCCGTCTGTGCGGAGCGCGCGTTGATGTCTGCTCCTTGCAGTTTACATGATTCGTTTGGTTTTTATGCTGATCTTTTGTGTGTTCAACTCAGAACTTAATTTGCAGAGGAGATGGCAAAATGAGCTTAGGCTTGATAATTGCTATGGCAATCATTTTAAACTGTATAAGAAGGCTGGGAGAGGGTGGAAAGCTTTCATTCTTACTGTTGTAGTTGCTGTCCTTGAATACTGTGTTTTCCTGAGCTTTTATTCAGGAAGGCATAGGCATTTCCTGAAATATTTTGGCACCACCCATAGGCTGTAAATATTGTCTGTCTGATTAGAGAAAATCCAGTTTGGTATTTGCTTTTTTCTTCTTGTCTTTACAAGCCTTGCTCAGTGCTTGCTTGAAATTCCACAGCACTGTGTGTTTCATTTGGTGCCATCCAACCAAGCAAATCGGGCAACAGCCTTGTTTTCTGTCATCTTCCTTATGTCAGAGGTTCCCTTTGTGCCTCCCAGGAGGTACAAGACACGGTGCATGGACAGATGCAGATGGTTCTGAAGCAGCTTTGCTGGTCCCTCATGCTGCGGGGACATGAACCAGTTAGGTCTCGCAAGTTCTGTTGGAAGACCATATCCAAGCTGGTGCCACCTGCTCTCAGCACCACCTTCTGCCCAGGCATCTCTGTGGCTTCTGGAGCCCAAGCTGGCCCATGTCCCTGTAGCTTGGAGTGAAAATACAGATCTTTAGTGACAGGTGGCACCTGACCAGGTACAGCATGGCACGGACAGCAATTGAAACCAACTTCCAGCATGGTGGTAACACATTCCGGAAGACCTGGATGCTTCTGTGATCCCTCAGGTGTATTTTAAGAAAGAGCGTGCCATCAGGGGGTTTGGTATGCTTGGGAGGAAATAAAAGTCCATTAGCTGTAGCAGTAGGTACTGACACCTCACGCGTTGCCCGGCTTAATGTATTTTTAGGTTCTTCCAGCATCCGTTTCTTGCAGAGGTCATGGTGCTCCTCAGTACAAGCACCCGCTTTCTAATTAAGATCCTCTCTCTGCATTGCTGGGCCTTTTAGCAGATTTGCCACTTCAGACCTGTCTCTAATCACCATGGAGATGAAGAGCAGCCGTAAGCAGAGCCAAAGACAGGCACTGAAATCCTTCCAGCACAGCTCATCCGCCAGTCTTTTTGGGACCTTTCACGCATCAGATGAGCCACTAAGGAGACAAAAGCAAGATGTGACTTCTCTGGGCTGTGAAAGAGCTATGATGCCGGGCTGGAGGTTATCCCTGGGTGAAGAGCAGCACCTTGAATTTCCCTGGGAGTCACCACGTGCCTGGGGTGTCACATGGCTGGGAGGTGCCCTGGGCTGCAGGAGGGTGCTGTTTGCCTCCCGCGAGGGTATGATACACCTCTGCAGCAACTTGCTGGAGCCGTGCAAGGCTGCAGACAGACGTGTGGCTTTACAGTCGATGAGTCAGGTGTGCGCACGTCATTTGGAGCCTCTGGAAGGCTGACGTCTGCTGTGGAGCAGCTGGTGGGCTCCACTTTGGCTGAGGACACTGTCGTCAGGCTGGGCTGAAAATGCAGATTTGCAGGCAGTGGGTTTTTCTCTGCCTTCCGCTGTTTCGCTGTCCTGTTTCTTTGACATGAAACAGATGAAATGAAGAGACTTTTTCTGCAATATTCTACTTTATTAAAATCTCTATGCAGTGTACAAGCTGGCGAGGTAAGTGGTCTCTTGAAAGACTAATGCAATTTTCTTATTATACTTGGACGACAGCCTTCCTACCTCGCTATTCTTGGGAGACAATGTTCAAGTCTCACTCAACGCAGCAATTCACAGGATTTCAGTGGGGGAAGCTGGCCAACAAACGTGACGTTGAGTTTTGGCTGTTTCCACAGGTCATTTCAGAATTTGGAGAGTCCCTTCAATCCATAGCTTGAATTATTAAGTATAATCTAAAGGGGAATCGACTCAAGCCTACAAGGTCTCACAGGATTCCTGGACACTAATTCAGGCATCAGCTGGTCCGTGGCACGTGTCAACTATGTGAAAATCACGTTGGTTACTTAATGCCCACTACTGAAGAGAAAAAATTGTTGGTCCAGTGTTCATAGATAATGATCCAGACAGTGCATTGAAGAGAAGAGCTGAAAGTTATCCCTTAAATTGTGACTTATCAGTGTGCCGGACTACAAAGTGCTTTACACAACAGCTATAAATATATATATAGTTCTAAATATATTTCTGAATATGTTTATAGCACAGGGATGAAGATAGTAATATAAAAAGATGTTATAATATCACCACATAAGGTATGGTAAAAATTCATCTGGAAAACTGGCTGAAGTTTATGACATCTCTGCTCAAGAAAGAGAGGTATAAACTAAAGACTGAAAATGTTATTTCATTGAGGACCCTAGAAGAGCTTGGGTTGTTCAGCCTAGCAAATCGAAGGCTTACGATCGATCCCTGTGCATTAGAGGAGGAAGAGCAGTTATTCAAGCTCCAACTTTGGCACAAGAACACAGATATAAACTGGCTCCAAATGCATTCAGGCAGGAAATTGGAAGAGGTTTTGAACCATCAGAGGTGTAAGGCTCAGCGGCAACCTGCCAACAGGGCGAGAGACGGGTAAAAACCCAAGACAGAGCTCCCTGAAGTACAGCATGATTAGAAAATGTGGTTTCTTGTACTAGCAGTCAGCTACATAGGATGGCCAAGAGGCTCCCAGGGACGCTAATCCCGCTTGGATTGGACCTCAATGAGAAATTGTTTTATGGCAGAAGAGGGACTTTTCATCTGGAAGGTACAGCTGGGAATGGGAGAGGTGGCTGTACGGGAGGTGAGGCAGAAGCTGAGAATGTGGACTTTGAGAAATACTTTTTTTCCTGTCTGCTGTTCAATGGTTGGATAAAGAAATAAGTGTGAAAGTCCTGAAATGGGCAGACACCAACAGAAATGTGTCCTCAGCAAAGCAAAATCCCAGACCGGGCCTGGCTGCAAAGACAGGAGAAGGCAATTTTGGGAGCCAGTTTGTCTGTTGGGGCTGGCAGTCTGACAGCTGATCCTCCTTGCGCTGACATAAGTTTGAGGGCAGATGCTTAAAAATAAGTACTTTTATGATGTGTTTTTTTCGCATTTTTAGGCAAGGCATGTGAATGCGCAGCCTCGAATTCCTTGAGCCTGTGGTTTGGAGAAATCCAAAGGGGTTATAACACGCCAGCTTGAGTTTCTGAATACAAGGGATTTTTGAGGATTTCTGTCTTTATTGTGTCTCAATAATAGGAGCAGCTGGTTATGGGCACAGATTTCCAATTAAACAAAGGATGGAGCTCTACTTCAGCTGCAGTGCGGCTTTCTGTACGGCTCGGGCATGCCAGCATTCGAGACCCTTGTATGTGCCGTAAGAACTTAATTCTCTCTCGCTGTCAGCACGGTTGCTCTGATTGAGTCCCATAAAAATTATGAAAATCTCATCTGAGCTAAAATTAAGAGTGTAAGGGTTCAGGGGACCATTTTCCTCTAATGCGGCCATTGGAGCTTGGACCTTAACTGCTTTGAGGTGGTGTGAAACTCGTAGCTGTCACAGGGAATTCATTCAGGGGCTAACAGATGCGTGGATTCCTGTTCTGGATCTTTTGCAAGACCTATAGCAAGGGCTTGAATTATAAAACCTCCAAACTTCATTGATTGCTCTTCGAGTCACAAAGTGAGGAAAGGAGAGCAGAGATGAATCTACACTGAACATGCATTTACACCTTACCTAAAGATACACACTTTCACCACCTTGGTGTACTAGAAAGTACATTATCTGGGCCAGTCATCTCTTGGGGATGCGTGCCTCACTTGTGTCTGTGTCATGGTCAAGTGCATTTGTCCTTCCTGTCCTTTCTTGAGTCCTGTAAGTTCAGCAAACTGTTTCACTCCTCAAGAGACTGAACTCTTGCGTGCAGTAAGGAAGGAACAAGACAGACCAAAGCAACCCTGGGCCTCAAGCCTGTATGGTAAAAGGGAGCAGATAAACTAATTATGGCCAAGTAGAGGCAGGACAAAAGGCTCATGAAAAACTCTATTCCTTGGTAGCTCCTGAGAGCAGAGCACAGTAGATGGGAAGCTGAGAGCGCTAAGAAGGAGCTGTAGCTCGTGTACGCCGACGCCAGAAGCTGCAGCCACCTCTCGCTCTGCCCCCTTGCACATGTGCACACTGTAGTATTTTACCCAAAAGCTGCCATTCAGCACATTTTTAAAAGCTCTCCAATTTCACTTTGAGGTAGCACTAAGTCCATCACCTCCTCAGTGAACTCTTTCGGTATCTAAATAGCCTGGCAGTTAGCGGCTCTTATTTCAAGGCTAGAGCTGTCTAAATCCAGCCTCCAGGCATCGGACCGTGCCGAATGCTTCCCAGCTGGATAGAGCAGCAATCCCCGCACACAAAATGCTTTTTCCATGTGTCATACCAGTGCTGCTGACTTGGGGGCAGCTGGGGCAGGTTAGGAGATCCTGGAGATAGACTCTCTGCATTAGAACAGAGCGGATGGAGGTGGTGCGAGTGCATCCCATGATGAAAAAAAAAAAAAAAACCCACACCAAAAACATGGCAAAACTGCACGTCTGGGCTTTTACTCCTTTTCTGTGTCCTGGAGAGTTTGCCTGATCATGGTGAGCTGATGGAAGCTGTTAAAATTATTTAATCCTTGAACAACCTTATTATCAGGAAGGGAATCAACTTCTTTTGGTGGGCTGTGGAAAAAAACCCACTCACCTGATGTGATTTACTGTTTTTTTTAATTTGAAGTAGCTGTGTGATGGTCAGCAGAGAGACAGGAGAGCAGGGAGTGGAAAAGAAAACAGAAAAACTCCAGACTACACAATATAAACCTGTCCCGGAGCTTTATTTCAGCGTACAATTACAGCTTTCCTTGTTACAGCGTTATCCCAGTACGCTGCCCTGTGCCTTATAAATACAAGAGCATTTTAAGTGGCATACCCAGAGGAATTCTCAGCTATGATCAATGCAGCAGATGATCATTATAATTGCTGATGCTCCAGGGGACTGTGAGTGGTGCAAAAGCAGCTCTGCTGGTCAGTACCTCGCAGCACAAAGACCTTTTCAACGCGCCGTTTCTGGCTCCTTTTAGTCCAAATTCAATTTCTGCTTAAAAAAGAAAAATCACGACATGTGTTTTCAGAAGTCCAATACTTGCGGGTGCACGGCCTTCATTCAAATGTTCTTCTTTGATGCCAGCAGGAAGCGATGTTTCCGCGGGATCTCTTGCAGACCGAGAGCTGCTCCAGAGGCTTGGCAGGAATGGATGTCACTCTCCACTGGTGAGCAGCGACGCTCAAACGCCTCGGCTGCCGTTAGCCGTGGGAGAGAAGCACGCGGAGAGCCGCAAAGCGTGCCAGAACAAATAGCACTTAGGAAAATTATTTTCCCTTTGTTCCCTGCCTTTGTCCCTGCAACTCGGGAGCGGGTTTCGCAGAGCAAACCCAGCGTTGTGGGACGCCCGGCGCCGGGGACTGCATCCGCCTTTTGCCACCATGTGCCGGCTCACAAGCGTGTTCATGGATCTAGGGGTGACAATGGTCTTTTCCTAGCCAGGGCTGTGGGGGTCTCAAGGGGGACCCTGGCTCCCTCCCGGGGTGCGTGCCTGGCTGCAGCCCCATGCTCAGCAGACCCAGCCAGCAGTTCCCATTCTCCTCTCTGTTTCGGAGCATCTGGCCTTGCTGCAAGGATTGTTTTGCTGAAAGAAACAAATCAACGCTTTGTATCCTAATGGCCATGGAAAAAGAGGACGTGCCAGACTTGGGCCAAAGCACAGTGAACCCGTTTCCCAGTTTCACACGCACTATCATCTGTGGAGCTCATGTGTGAGCCTACGTGTACGAGAACTTGCAACATTTTGCAGATGCATAGAGAGGGTTATTTGCTTGTGGCTTGTTTGGCTTTTTTTCCTCCTTTTTGTTTTTCCAATGGAGGCCAGCAGGGATGAGAGAAATACTCAAGACACCAGATGCAATTTTACGTGCTAGGTGTAAAAGATCATTTAACGCCTGACTGTGCTGTTAAAAAGCCAGTGCTGGGGAGGAGCGGGCGAGCTGCTGGAGCAGCCCTGCTCACCTGGGCCAGCACAGGCTTGTTGGAGCTGCTGGCCGCCTTCCTCCCACTGCAGCCAAAGCTCATGGGAGCTCACACAGTGAGCCAGAGAAGCAGGGCCACAAGCGAATGTCTACGCTCACGTCAACCAGCAGCCACTGCTCTGCACATCATTACACGGGCAGCTCCCCATACCCGTGTTGTACATCCCCAGCTGGCACAGGGTGAGCTGCTGGGGCTGTGTGACCCCAGTGGAAATGATGCTCTCCTGGACATGGGGGGATGTTGGAGAATGCTGGTACACCTGGATTTTGAACACACTGCACTGCGTGTGATAATTTACTGTGCTGGGCCTGAGCAGTGGCTGATCCACCAAGGTCCCCTTCTTGGGGACATCCGTGTTCAGGCTCTCTGCTGCACGCAGGACAGCATGTACTGCCCTTGCAGGGCTCTTTGCAAAAGCGTTGCAGCTGGTTTTGCAGTTTGTTTGGTTTCATGAAAGCCAGGCGGGATCGCCCAGCTGGATGTGCCGGAGCTGTTATGGCTGAGCAAGTCAACACCCATCAGCTGAGCCACGCCAGGACACCGCGTGCTCCTTTGTAGTCCGTCCCAGCCATACAGTCATCTCAAACTGCCTGGTTTTGTGGGTGCTTTCAGTAGGAGTGTTGTACTCAGGATGAGTACAACCAAATGTTACTTCCCAACAGCAATTCATGGCATAAGAAACATGGTATTTCCCCTCCGCCTCCTTTAATTCATTGATCAAAGAGATCCCTCACCAATGGCTTAAATTCACAGGTTGTTTGCAAACTTTTAGGAGGAAATGTAAGACTTTGCTCACAAATATACTCGCGTGGGTTTTGTCTTTGGTCACCCCTGGGGACTGCCAGGAGAAGCTGCAGTCCTGCCTTTATTTAGCAGGGACGGGATAGGTTTGTAAACTGTCAAAGTTAAACTGGAAACACACCCCAAATGTAGGAAGACTGCAGAACACAAAGGCATTTGTAAACTAATGTAATTACTTTCCTCAGTGCCTTTGAATAAAGTTGGCTTCACTTTAAAGGCTTTTTCCTACTCTTGCTTTACATTATGTTCTTTCCTTTCTCCTGGTTTCTTTCTTTTTTAATTTCTGTCTTCCCCTTCCCATGCCCTCCCCTTTTAGCTCCAAGCGGCTGTTGATTTCCAAAACGCCTATCAGTTTTTGTTAGCGAACCTTGGTGTTTGGACGTTTTCCTTTTGAAGGTGAGAATAACACCCTGGGAAGATGGATATCTGCTGCGCTGGTTTCTCGCGTCACAGAGCCCGTCCGAGCGCTTGGGAGACCTCCCTGGGGCAGGACAGGCCTTGCCTGGCCAGTCGGGATGCCCCAGCACCCACAGCCTGCCTGGCTTCCAGCATGCTGGCCAGCCTGTCCCCATGGCATCGGGGCCTCCTGGCATTGTCTGAAGCCTGACTTCAACTCAGCCTGATGTTTTCCAGATTCCTTTGCGGTTTCTCCCATCTAGATGTGAGCAGTGAAGAGAGGCAAGTGGGGAAACCGAGGCTGAAGCCTAGCCCAGCCCCACACATGGCTCCTGTGAGTTAATGACACTTGTTAAGATAATCATGGCTGGAGCAGATCTGTTGCAAGGGGAGATAGCAGGATGTGGAGTTGCTGTGTTGTAGGGCAGAAGTATTTAATAACAAAACAGTTAAAGATACAGCACGATTTAAAAGGGAAGTGTTATCCAACCTGGGTCATTGCCCCCCACGCTGTTTGCCTTATCTGGGTGCAACTCGTGTTGCAGAGGCTGTAAGGTCAGTGAGGAGCCATCCACCGGTGCTTGGGGGGTCTGGATCAGGTCCTTTGGCCACAGCGGCCCTGCAAGGCTCACTAGCTACAAAGGCTTGTGTGTGTTCCAGACTGGAGCTGGACAAAGGAGGAGTTTTTTTAATGGAAAACAGTGACCTTTTGTACAAAAGCAAAGTGCAGACTGAGCAGTTTTAGTTTTCCAGCAAGTTACATTTCCTACAGGCCGTTTTCCCTGAAAAGCCAGATTAATCTGAGAATCCCTCATTTCCTCCTTTATTTTTCCTTATTTGTGAGTGTCCTGACTGGGCTCTGCCAGCCCCACTGACAACCACTTACTGGCGGGGTTAGAAGTGCCGTTGGTGTGACACCATCTTTACTCTGGCTGGACCTCTCGGGATAGGAGTGGTGCCCCAGGTGAGAAGATCTGTGCATCCCCCTGGTTAAGGTTTGTCACCAGGGGGGGTGGTAGATGTAAAAGCAACAGCAAGGGAAGCCATCAGTAGGCACAATGGAAAGGTTTTCTCCCTATGAGATGTCCTGCCGGCACTGGGTAAGGACTGGCAGCTGTGTCAGCTCCGTTCCCTCCATGAGCACCCCTGCGGAAGATCCCCTTGGCTGATGCAGCTCCAAAGCAAACCATTTTGGGTTATTTCAGGCAGTAGAACACAGGTTGGAGCCTGTTATATTTATTTTGTTTTGCTTTTCAAACCAAATTGCCCATCCCTGCCGAGCTATGTTGCTGGTCTGATGGGAGCCGGTTCCTGTGGACCTGCTGAGCCTAAATAGAAGACTTCCCAGCGGAAGCAAGAGTGGAGCTGGGCGCGTATGTCCCAGCACGTCGGGCTCCAGGAAGGCAGCGCTCAGGCTGCCAAAGGAAGAACTCACATCTCTGCTTTTCGCCCAGGGTGAGCGTCTTACAGTCTATTTCTTTAGGGACCAGAGCAGCCTGATGGAATTTGGCGGCTCTTCAAAAAAAGAAAACCAGTCATTTCTGGTCTCCACCAACATCAAGGACTCAGTGGGAAAAAAACAACGTAATTGCAAGAAATAAAAACACAAACTAACCAACCGGAGCACAGGGGAAAGCGAACAGCCTGTTTGCACGTGGGGAATTTGGCAAGAGAAGTCAGCAGGCATCTGCACCGGCCGGGAAGGTGCAGCGTGGCAGGAGGGCAGCCTGGCAGCCCAGTAGAAGATACGGCAGCTGGGGCATCTCCAGGAGATTTTTACCTGCAATTCAGCTAGATGAATTTAATGTTGTTACACTGCAAATAGTCCTTTCCAGTGCATATATTTGCTACCTCGTGTAGCGCATCGTGAGAATTTAAGTGTTTTTAATGTGCTTTGATGGCCTGGGATGAAGGATGCTCTATAAATGCAAAGTAAGTATTCCAATCTACGTAGTTTGTTTTCTTGTTAACATAACAAAATACTTAGCAGCCTTTCTTTCTTTGACAGTTTCCATAGCTGGTGGGTCTGTTTCTGCTGTGCCTTAGCAAAACAAATTTAGGGTTTTGCAGCGGCATATGCTCAGCGTGTTCCTCAGCTTCATGACCTGAACGGTTCCCTTGTCGTCAGCACTGCAGAGTTACACGCTGAAATCTGCTAAAGATCTCCTTTTCCGCAAAACCTGATGATGGGGAAAGGTGGATGTTAGGGTTGGTTTGGAGGGGAGCCATAAAATGAGAGAAAAAGTTATTGCAGGAGCTCTCAAGTAGCTCTGCTCACGGATAGCTCTGAATGAGATCAGAGAGTGAGCTGAATGCAGAGTAATTCTTCCTTGAATAATGCCAAGTTTGGATAGTTATTCTGGAATAAAAAGTTCTTTCTTCCTGTTGAAGGTAAACTGCCAGTATGAACCACCCTCAGCAGCCTTTGAGCCCTGCCAGCCAGCCATGTGTGACCTGCCTCTGTGTCCCCATCCCTCCCGGTGACCCGTGGTAGCTTCTCATCCTGCAGATGCCGTGGGGTTGTGCAGGCAGAAGGGGCTTCTCTGGGGAAAGCCAGACCAGGTGGTGCTTTCTGGGCCAAAACCCAAAACGTACAGCAAGGGAAAAGCTGATCAAAAGCCACTGCAAAGCAAGTGTCATTTGGGAAAAGCCCCGTGAAAGCTGCAAGCAGTGCAGCCACTCTGAAACAAATTGCTGCAGTGTCTGGGAGCCGAGGGAGCATCTCTGGGGGTTCATTCCACCATGGCAAAGGCAAAAAGCTGTATGCGCTGGGTAAACAGTTTGCAACTCTCCGGCCGAGTGCAGATTTAAGGAAGCCATCCAGCCCTCTGCTCCTGCCCCAGCATCCAGAGCCTGCATCCTGGGCTGCAGATTCCCAATCCCAGATGAGTTTTCCCTTACCTTTACCTTCTCCTGTTTTTTCGCAAGCTATTCAATTTCATCGTGGCCATTTCAGAGCCGATCTTCAGCCAGTGAGTCCCATCCTGTTGCCTGGCCCGGCCCTTGAGTACACGTCCCAGGTGTGGCAGTCGGAGGAGAGACGCTGGGGTTCAGGGTGTGCTTCCTCTCCGGGCTGCCACTGGGCTCCTGTCTTTTTAATAGCTGCTTTTAATTATACGCTCTGAGACGAAAGAGAAAAACCAAGCCTTCCAACAGATTTTATCTACTGTTTATTTCCACAAATTGCTGCGGAAGAAAGCCCAGAGGGTTTTGATGGAGGTGGAGGCCGAGATAGCCGGCAACACAGAGGCTGCCGGGGCGCAGCCTTTTTAACCTCCTCTGCCGAGGCAGGTGCCGACACATCCCCGCAGCCGGCGCAACATGCTAACGCTATGGAGGCTGACCGAGCAAACGGTAACAAGCTCTGCCGCCTCGCCGGGGCTGCCACCCCTCTTTCTCAGTGGAGAAAAAGCAATAGAACCAAAGCGGCGCCCGACTGCGTTTCCCCGCTCAAAATCGTTGGGAAGATTTGTTGCTGGCTGGCTCCGGGAATCGCTGCTGGCCGGGCACGGGCTCGCCCGGGGAGCCCCACTGCAGTCCCCTCTCTTGCTTCGTAGGTGCACCAGTACTACAGCTGCCTGCCCGAGGACAAGGTCCCCTACGTCAACAGCCCGGGAGAAAAGTCTCGCATAAAACAGCTTTTGCACCAGCTGCCGCCACACGACAATGAGGTTAGTAAGCAAAAAGTGTCCTCGGACATCAATCAGGGATGTGGGTGGGAAGAGGACCCCTCCTGGGATTGCTCGTGTTGGAACTGTTGCTGGTCCTTTCTCAGCATTCTCTTGTTTTTTTGGGAGGATTTACTTGGAGTTTGTTCATGTGGCTATTTAAGTGCTGTGTTTGCTCTCTGCTTGGATTGTGTTGGAGGTGGGGTGGGTGTTGTTCATTTCTAAAGTTAAAAGTTCTTAAATGATCTTTCTTCGTTCTCTGAAACAAAAGCACTTTCTCAGCCCTCAGAGGCTAAAGCTGTGTTAAAAGTGGCTTGAAATGCTGTTGAGATCAGCTAGAGCCAGATCCAAAGTTGCAAAAGCCTTTTCCCAAGTGCAGCTTCCAACTCAACCTTGGGAGTGAGAGTGTGTGTGCTGAGGGGGGGTTCACTGGGGCTGAAATTCGTGAACTGGGAGCTGGGAGAGCCTAGTGAGCCAACCTTCTTAGATCTCACAAGAAAGATGGGAGGCAGCAAGAAGGGTCTGATCTTTGACATCCCGTTCTCACCAGTGAGTACACTGGCTTCTGGTAGCCCGCAAAATTTCCCTTTGTAAATAAAAGAAAAAAAGTAAAAAAAATTGATGCTGCTTTCTGAAGGAGCCACTCTGGAACATACGTGCAGGTAGGTAACTTGTTTGATCTAGATCAGATTTTAATGAGGTTGCCTGTGCGTGCCTGGGTGCCATGGGCGCAGCACGGTGCTGCCAGTGCCGGGGCAGCTCCAGGCACCGGGCAGGGGCTTCTTCCTTAACACCCTTGGGCCTCAACCTGCCTGCCTGCCTTCCCTGGCAGCTGCTGAAAACCCGTAGCCTCCGACAGCTGAAAAACATAGGAATAAATACGCCCGAATGCTGCTACTGCAGCCTGTGCTGCTGCAACCTGGAGGCAGAAGCCCGCGTGTGTTTTCTGCAGGTTGGCAGATTTTACATCCGGTTTCCCCTCGTGCTCAGATTTGCTCCTTTGAAAATTCAAGGTGTGTTGGTTGCTCATGTGACTAATCCCGCTCGGCTCCATGAGGCTGCTCTCCAAAGTAACGGAGGCTGAGCACTGCTGCTACACGTGGCCACCTTGGCTCTTCGGTTGGATTCTCCGTTGAGAAGCAACCAGCCAAGAGCTAAGCCTGCAGGATGAAAATAGCCAGGACAACCTCAGAGTTTTATAAGCTTCAAGGAAATTGCCTCGTTCATCGTTTGCATTCTTTTATTTCACTTGTTTCCTTACTACTTTCCAACGCAGACGGTTTGCACATGCGCAAACTGGACCCTACGCTGGAAGAATAGTTGGAGTTCCCAAATAGTTGCAACTCCATCATTTATGCAGGGAAAACAGGCTGTGCTCTCAAAATGCTGGTAAAACATTTTGAAGCTGCTGTAAGACCCGTGCCATAAGGAGAAAGCAGGAAAACCGTTGGTCTTGATTGCTGGGTCTGGGTGGGATGCAGAGGACCCAACTTCTAAGACTTTGCTACAAACCTAGCACATGAAGAGCAGCCTTCCTCCTGCCCTTTCTTCTCATCTCTACCTCTTGAAATTTTGGCCGAACCCCAGGATGACTGAAGCCCACGCAGAGGTGTTTCTCCAGCCTGCCCTAAGGCCAGGATGGAGTTTGCTTGCGTAACCCTCATGCAGAGCTTTGTGGAGCCCATGGGTCTGCAGCTCGCTGCTCTGGAAGCTGGGGGCACCCCTAACACCGAGCATTGCTTGTGTTTTTTAGGTCCGCTATTGCAATTCCTTGGATGAGGAGGAGAAGAGGGAGCTCAAGCTCTTCAGCAACCAAAGGAAGAGGGAAAATTTAGGGAGAGGCAATGTCCGACCATTCCCCGTAACCATGACGGGAGCCATCTGCGAGCAGGTGAGTAGCGGCTGACAAACCCGCGTGAGCAGGACAGCTTGTAATCGCCAAAGTTAAGCAGAGCTCATGGGAACAGCACCCACCCTGTGCAAGCTACAAGCACTGGAGTCCATCAGAGTGCATACCAAGAGCACCCCACAATATTCGATATGAAGCAGTCACACCAGCTCCTGGCCTTGTGCAGGGGGGAAGCTGTTGATATCCTGGCCACAAAATGGGAATTAGAAGAGATTAAGAGACCAGAAAGGAGCTGTGAACTAGCACCTTCTTCTGCTCTGGTTACGAAAGCAGCGGATTGATGATGGGCAGCCGCAGGCTCGCCAGTCCCCAGTTAAACACCATCTTTTCTGACAGTGCGGTGGCCAGATCAACGGAGGGGACATGGCCGTCTTCGCCTCACGAGCCGGACACGGCGTTTGCTGGCACCCTCCCTGCTTCATCTGCAGCATCTGCAACGAGCTGCTGGTCGACCTGATCTACTTCTACCAAGATGGGAAGATCTACTGTGGCCGGCACCACGCCGAGTGCCTCAAGCCCCGCTGTGCGGCATGTGACGAGGTAAGAGCTGGCTCACCCCGGCTTCTATCTGCTTGAAAGATATACCCTGCCACGGATACTACCTGTGGGGATGGTATAAGAGGCCAACTGGAGGATATTTTCCTGCCATCCACCCTGGCAGCAGTGAGTACATTAGCACGGAGGCTTGCACGCAAAATATGATGGTTTGTCTTTGCCGAGGGTTCACACAAGTTTTTCCTGGGGTTTCAGGTGAGCATCTCAGGGTTTTTTAGTTGCAGTCTGCCTAGAGCTGTTCAGAGAGAGGCCCTCGTTTACACACAGGGAGACAGGAAGGCTTTCCATGAGCATTTCCCGTAACAGCACACCCCCGTACTGTGTGGTTTTAGCCCAGCTGTGTCTGGTGATCCTCCCTTCTCTGTTCCCCCAGAAGCAGCCTCTGGTAGGATGAATGCTGTGTCTCCTACAAGATGATAGTGTCTGAGTGTACACTGAGCTGAAATGGGCTTCAAGAGAGGCGATTAACAGGCTATAGGAAGCTGAACAAATGGAATACAAAACGAATATAGAAAACCATACAGAGTTGCCTCTGAGCTTTTCTCGTGTCAATCTCTGTATAAAAGACTGGTGAAGGAAATTGTTCTGGCTTTTAAAGTTATGAAAACCATAGTGTGGAAAACCATATGTACTATAAAATACCACATCCCATCTATGCAAACATGTAATAGTAAATGTCCAAGGCTATATGCGCTTCAGATATAAAGAACATTGACGTATGTATCCAATTAAATTTGTAACGTTACCAGTATAAAAACAACTCCTAACCATTCGACTGGCCCCATTTCCTTGTAGCTTAGGCTGGGTCATTTTTTTTCATGTACTCTTTATCCTTGCAAATTCTCATGTAAGTCTTTCATTCAGCTCCTTCTTTAACATGCACTTCTTCCCCTGAAACATCAGGTGCTAATTGTGAGAAAGAGGAACTCAAGGGTAAGAGTTACTGCAGGGGAAAAGCTTTTGATGTGACCTGTGCCAGGGTAGAGAGCCCGGGAGCAGAGCTGGGCCACTGCTTGCTCCTGCAGCTTGCCTTTGGAAGTGGAGATGGCAAGTAGAGGCATCAAGAAAACTTCTGCTGGAGCCGCATCAGGTGGCTGTTGCATCAGCCCACTCTTAACAGCATTCTGTGCCTCAGTTTCCCCATTGGTATAATAACTGCTGTCGTCTTTACAAGCACATGGGCTGGGGTAGAGGTGATGATGAGGAGCTCCATCTTCTCTCCCTTCCAAAATGCTGCGACTTCACCTTGTGTTTTTGCTCATCCTTTGTACTCAGATCCCTATTTCAGAGATGGGTAAATGTGTGTGAGTAAGTGGCTGCTCTGTTCTTCAGAAGTCCACCAGATCAATAAGTTGTATATAAGCGTGTTTATTACCCTGATCGACTCCTCCTGCTGATGGATGGGCTTACGAGCACATTACTGTGAGCTCTGCCTTAACGCTTTGTAGTCCGTACACTAAGGCAGTCCTGAGGTATTTGTGTTTTAGTGGGTTTCCTTAAGAAGTGATGGGTGCCCCTGCCACAAGCCAAACCACGGGAGTTTCCTGTGCAGGGGAGGGTAGGGGGAGGGTAGCTGTAAAATTTGGATGAACAAAGAGACACAGCTGCCCGGTACAGGCAGGAGACACGAACGATGGTGCCCATGTGCCAGATTTGACTCTACTCCACATTTGTGCTTCCCCTCCCCAGATCATTTTTGCTGATGAATGCACCGAGGCCGAAGGGCGGCACTGGCACATGAAGCACTTCTGCTGCTTTGAATGCGAGACGGTGCTGGGGGGGCAGAGGTACATCATGAAGGATGGCAGACCCTACTGCTGCAGCTGCTTCGAGTCCCTCTACGCCGAGTACTGCGACACCTGCGCCCAGCACATCGGTACGTGCCCTGCTCTCAGCCCCGGGGCAGGAGGGGAACAGGGCAAACCTCTGCTTGGAAGGTTGTTTTTGGCAACAAGAGCTGCTGCGTTAAGTTTTTGACAATGACTTAATGGCTGCAGACAGGACTGGCTGGGGCTGGGGTCTGCCCCAGCCCTGCAGCATCCAGAGAGGCTCGTGCTCCTCTCACATCCTACCAAGGAGCTAGCATGGTAATTTGTTTGGTTAAACTACTGCTTATCTCTTTTTGTGGTCAGAGAGGGGAGGACTATCAGAGAGCAACCTCAGAAGCTATCGAAAGTAGTGAAAGCTTTCTCTCGCCTAATGTAACGCACACATTTTTTCCTTTAAATCTCATCTTCCTATAAACAGCCTGTCTCTTTGAGTCGCAAATTCATCTCAGCCAAGCTTGCCAAAGAATCCTTATGAGTTAGTGAGGATTACTGGTAGAAAAGATGCTTGCTCATTAGCCATCATTACTGGGTTTGTTTGCCTTTTTTAATCAACCTGCAGGTAGATGTTCTCAGACAGAAAGAAATAACACATCAGACTCCATCTACATTTCCGGAACAGTGGTTTAAAATGTGTTTTATTCTGGGGTCTAGCCATTCCTCTAGTACTCAGGGGATGGTAAACTGGGCGGGCTGGGAAGCCGCCTCACCGCTCTCCCAATCCCGTTTGCCACTTGGCTGAGCATTTGCACGCGCTCGCAGGCAGGCGAGCAGCCCTCTCTTTGTCCATGGAGGTGAGCTCACGTGTTCCAATATTTCATAGGCCGCAGGGAAAGGGAAAAAACCACAACCATTTTGCTCTTGTGNTTGCCACTTGGCTGAGCATTTGCACGCGCTCGCAGGCAGGCGAGCAGCCCTCTCTTTGTCCATGGAGGTGAGCTCACGTGTTCCAATATTTCATAGGCCGCAGGGAAAGGAAAAAAACCACAACCATTTTGCTCTTGTGCAGCGTCCAGATGGCTTGGCGGGGAAAAATCGGGTCTTCAGCAAAGCATTTGCAGGATGTGTTCGCTGTGACCTGCAGCACATCCTTCCCAAAAGCTCAGCTGCAGAATGGTTGGGAAGCAGCTGTTAATGCTTCTTGCATACCCCCTTCTCTGGTGCTTCTCCATCTGCTGTCCTCCCCTCTGTCCATTTGTCCAGAGTCTGCTGACTTTCAGGTTTTGGGGGGCAAAAGCTTGTTTCTGTGCATATCGGCACATTTCTAGCAAAGAAGAGACTGCAGCCGTTTTGCTGTAAGGTGCTTATAGTAGTCACTGAGTGTTGCGTGTAAGAGCCACATAAATCAGAGGTAAGTGCGTGTTTAAGACTTGTAAGGCTTGGGTAGCCGAGGCTGGAAGTAAGGAGGCTGTGCTCTTCCTCTGAGAGATGGCTTCAGGGAATTGGAAAAGGAGCTGATAAAATCCATTGCCCCCCCCCGCCGTCTTGTCTCTCTTTTGTCCACAAGTGTAGCATTCCAGTCTACATATAAAACCATTTCACTCATTATAAGGGAAGAAAGAAAATCCCAGTCACACTAAAGCAAATTTAGCTTGGAATAAAACGGACCGTTAACGTACTGTTCATTTGTAAATGATCTGGCAGCATTCATCTGGCCCCGACAGCGATGGGGCGGGTGTGCAAACACATGCTGCGTACATGAGAGGTGCAGCCACCCCCTATGTTGGCCAGCCCACCAGCTTCTCAGGTGACGGAGGCTTTTGCCCTGAACTGCACCTTAAACAAGTGAATAAACATTATCAGTGAAACCTTGGGAGCTTTGTTCACAGCTGTGACCAAGAGTTGAATGGGCCCCAGTAGCCAAAATTGTTAGGATGAGGCCACGGTAGCAGCGAGGAACAGGGATGTCTTCTGCTCTGTTACATACTTATCCAAAGCAGCACAAATTCCTCATTATAGTTCTGTTGGAGGCACTTTTTGTTGGTTTGTTTTTTGTTTTTTTAAATAAGCAGTATATTACTGCTTTGACTTCAAGGACTTTATGGAGAACTTCTTGCATTCCTTTGCTTTATGATCGGAAATATCCCCATTTAATATGAAATAGCTTCAGGCTCAGTTCTGCTGCCTTTCCCAACATTGAGCAACTCCCGAGCAAAGGCCTGTAGCCTGCAAGAAATTAGAAATGGGCTTAACTTCACACATCAGAGAAATCCTGCTGGATGGCTTTTGAGAGCAGGCCTGAGTGCGTGTCATTTGTAGGGGACACACGTGTTAAATGAAGTGATGTACATGAGCTAACTAACACCGTGCGTTTTCCCCCTCAAGGTATCGACCAGGGCCAGATGACGTACGACGGCCAGCACTGGCACGCCACCGAGACCTGCTTCTGCTGCGCGCAGTGCAAGAAGTCCCTACTGGGACGGCCCTTCCTGCCCAAGCAGGGGCAGATCTTCTGCTCCAGGGCCTGCAGCGTCGGTGATGACCCCAACGGCTCCGACTCCTCCGACTCGGCTTTCCAGAGCGCACGAGCCAAGGAGTCCCGCCGCAGCGCCAAGATCGGCAAGAACAAGGGGAAGGCCGAGGAGGGGGCGCGCAGCCCATGCAACCAGCTGCAGGTCACCTCCAACCGCCTCTCCACCGACGTGGACCCCCTCTCCCTGCAGATGGATTTGTTGAGCCTGGCCAGTCAGACACCGAGCCTCAACAGGGAGCACTTGTGGAGAAGCCGGGACGAGCTCTATCACTATGGAACGAAAATGGAGCAAAGTCAGTCCCAAAGCCCTTTGCAGCTTCTCAGCCAGTGCAACATAAGGACCTCCTACAACCCTAACCCCAGCCAGGTCCCGGGCTCACAGCAGGATTTATGGGCGAAACATTTCAGCAACCCAAAGAGGAGCTCCTCACTGGCGATGAAGAGCCACAGCGGCAGCTTCGTCCAGGACTGCAGAGAGGACTACTACTCAGGGAGGCTTCGCTCACAGGAGAGCTACAGCGACATGTCCAACCAGAGCTTCCCCGAGACCAGAGGAAACCTCAAAGTCCCCAAGTACGAAGAGGAAGAGGAAGGCGGGATGCCGACGCCGCAGTGCCGCACCCGGCACCCCATCAATGCCCTCAAGTTCACAGAGGACCTGACGCCTACCGAGCAGACTCCCCGGGGCTCCATGGAGTCCCTCGCGCTCTCCAATGCAACAGGTACGTCACCCTGTGGCCACCCCAAGGTCTCCTCCACACAGTGAGATTTCTTGTGCTCCTGGTCAGTGGCACGGTGGGTGTCTTCCCATTATGGGGGTGACTGGCAGCTTGGGGACCACCCCTCAGTGCCACAGGCGTGCCAGCCTGGCCCCGGTGCGCCTGGCAGTCCCCTCGCGCTCTGCTCGTTTACCAAACGCAGGGCTTTATAGAAGGCTGGCCTTTCCATGTACCTCGAAACAAATGTTTTCAAGCTCTTTAATCCTGCCTTTTGAGAAGAGGGGAGAAAAATCAAGGCCAGCTGCTACCACAGAGGCAGATTCCAGCTTTCAGAGCTTGAAGAACTGCTGTCAGCTGCTCTTGCGGGCTAAAAATATTTTAAAATGCTTTGAAATAGCTCCAGTTAACCCCTGTTACATGTCATGCAGTCCTCAAGCACATTGCTAGTTAAAAAAAAAATTCTTCCCCCTCTATGCGCAGCCCTTTTTCTCCTCTTCCTCAATCCTCTGATAGAAACTGCAGGGAAAAGCCAGGAGTGATGCTTGTCCCATCAGGCCGATCCCATTTCTCATGAGCGCATCCCAGGGTAGTATTTCTCAGTCTTCTCACCCCAAACATGTTTGGGTTTCATTTTGTGGCTGCAGGGATGGGTGTGCGTGCACGGACCTGTCTGTGACGGGGCTCTGTCCGCAGCCCGGCACTGGGGAGGCTCAGCCCCCTGCGCACACCGTCCTGCTGCGGTTTGCGGTATCGGGCGGCCGCGCTCGTCTGGCTCAGCTGTCACTCGCTTCCAAGTCCCTCAGCAGAAAACTTCTCGGAAAAGAAAATACTGAGCCTGGTTTGCTCTCCAGCGATAGTCTTGCTTTTTCTTTGCCGCTCCCCTGGCTTTTCTCTGTTCCAGCCAAGCATCACTTGGATTTGTGGGGGTCTTGCTCCTGCCCCCTGCAAAATGGAGGGTCTGTCTTGCTGTCACTGCCAGGGTGACAGCCCGCAGGGTTTTTGGTACCCAGTCCCAAGCGCCCCCCAGGAGATGCTGGCACTGGATGATGGGGATGTGCCAGCGAGCATCCCTGGGCCCCCTGAGAGCTGAGCACAGCTGAACCCAAGCCCTGTGTTCTGCCCCGCCTGGACAGACAGGTTTGCTCTGCTGCACCCATGACTCCTCGCCCCGCTCTGAGTTTCGGTCTGTTTGTTTAGGGAAGTTGCCAGCCCCATGTCAGGATGTGAAATGATCTCTGTGTTCAGCCAGAATCTCCCTAACCAGCAAAATGGTAAACCAGAGTGGGAGAGGAGAAGCTAATGAGCTGGAGAGGGTTTTGCTCAAGCAGCCTTAGATATTCACAGAGGAAAAATAGATGTGAAATGGCAAGAGAGCTGGGAATTGTTTTCTGAAACGAGGTTTCCCTAAGAAAATCTCCTTGTTTCCAAAGCTGCTCATGTTCTTGAAAACTCTTATTGTGTAAACTCCCATCAGTACAAAGAGTCTTGAGCAATAGTGAGTTCAAATGAGCAATCCCTGAGTATTGGAGGGGTTGTTGCATACTTTGGAGCTGAAGTGTAACAAGTTATTGGGGATACAGGTCAAGAGACAGGAAACGTGGCAACGCCTTCATATCAGAGTGAAAATCATTCCATCTTTCATTTTAGAAACTCCTGTTTTAAAATGCTGGGAGGGAGAACTTCCAAAGGCATCTGTCCTCCATACGTAGCCAAAGTATAAATTTCCTTTATGGGCAGTGCCTGCCTTAACAACTCGCTTCTTTCCTGCTTTCTGGAGCAGATGCTCAGCATGATGGGGCTTGCAACAAATTTAAGTAGTTGCTCTGCAGAGTGAGGTGATAACATTTTTATTTATGTGTAAGATTCTAATAATTTTCCTTGCTCTGGGACTTGGCTGGGCACAGGCCGGGGGGCACTGCGGCAGTAACAGGCAGCTCCCTAAGGGCCATATGTGCAATTATGGAAGGCTCAATTATCATCCCATTTAATTGGCAGCATTCTGAGGACAGGGAGCTTCGGTGACCTGGCTGAGGTCTGCAGGAGAGCAAGCAGGTTTTGGGGCAGGAGGTGTCAGGGTGCAGCACCTCACTGCCCGGCTTTCCTTGTCCCCATGTCCATCACCCTGCAAAGCTCCCCCCCAGTGCAGCCTGGGGGTCCGTCTTGCCCCGTGCCCTCCACCCCACACGCCCCAGCTCCGCTTTGCAAGAAACTCCTGGGCACCACATACAAGGTCCCTTTGAGCTAATGATGCTACACAGTTGCTCCACCTTATAAAGCGAAGTAATTAACACTGCATCCATCTAACATTTTATGACATCACTGGAAACATTCTTTTTTTTATAGGAAGCTGAAGGGCAAACAGTCCCTGACCTGCAGAACACCCATTAAAAGCTGGCCCCTCCCTGGCACCAGATTTTGCTGTGATGTTTCTATTACGACGTAACTACTAATTAGCTGGAGATGTCAGTAAAAGCAGATAAGTCTTGGGCTGTGCAGCAGTAGTCCCTGTCCTCTGGCCACCTCTCTGGAAGCTGGGATCTTGTCCCTGTAGTATTTCTAATGCATTCACTGTCAGACCAAGGGTCATCCCCAGTGGGTCAAGATCTGTGTGAACTCAGTCTCCTGCAAGACCCCAGGTTTTCAGCTTACCAGCCTGGCTCTACTTAATTGCTTTAAAGCAATCCTCATGGGTTAGTAAAGAGAGGTGACACCGTGTTAATCCTGGGCTCTTCCCTTGCAGTGCTCGGTTGTCCTCCCTGACTCACCGTGGGTAGCAGGGCACCAGCAGGCATTTGAGTGGCAGAGGTGGCTGTGACCCTCCTTGTGTTCTGGTTCAGGGTTTGAATTAGATGGGAGTGTCTCTGCTGTCCTCTGGTTTGTGCTTGTGTAATTGCCACAAATGCTGATGTGATTTAAACATGACTGCTGGCAAAGGGCAGAGTTTCCTGCTGGTGGAGGGCAGCTCTCCTTTCCTCCCACATTTCTGTTTGAAAATTCCTTTTCTATCATCAAGACTCCAATCTGCTACAGCTTCTTGGAGACTGGGCCCTCCTCCTGCCCAGCATAGCCATTAGATGGGGAGGCAAAGAGCAAAACGTATTTCCCAGCACATTTTCCAAGAAAGAGCAAATTGGCAAAAAGCTGATTTTATATTATCTTTTATATTTTATTTCCTTTGGATGCTTTTGCCTTTTTTTTTGTTTTTTTAATGACAGTAGCAACACTACCAAATAGTGGATGCTGTAGCAATGTTTACCCTATAACTAGTCCCTTCATGACACAATCAAGGCAATGCTAAGATGGATTTTTTCCAGGAAGCTTTTCTCATGAGGAGAAGCCTGATCCTACCAGAGGTTAATCACTTCCTAGAAGCTACTTGGTCCATCACAGCCCTGCTCCCAGTGCTTGTGCTCTGCCTTGCTCTGCTTGTGCTTGTGTTGCCCACTAAAAGGTTTTGCAGCCGCTGTATGTGCCTAGCAGCTGAATTAGCAATCAAGAGCTGATCTCTGCTGATTTCAAGCAGTCAATTCCACAGAAAGCCAGCTGGTCAAATAGCGCACTTAAGAAAGTACCTACGAGCTAAATGGGAACAGTCTCTTTGTGTGCAGCTTGCAGAGAACAGAAGTGCTTTGGAAGTAGAAGTCGTATTGAATGGTGACACTGTGGTATGCAAAGGGAAGCATAGCCTTTTAAGTATTCTTTCAGAAACTTAGTTAAGGTGAGGGTAAGAGCCTCATCTGTCACAGGCATAAATCCAGGAAAAAAGGATGGTAAACTGATGCTGTTAGAGTGGAATGTGATTTCACATGTATGGCACACATTTCTCCTGTCATCTGTGTTGTGAGACACACAAGGGCCCCAAATACCTTGTTTTTTTCTGGGACTAAACAACTGTGATTTACCCAGAAAGGGGAGACAAGAAATGTGTGAATACACAGGTGGGTCAGCGCCTGTCCCTGCGTGTCTGAGTTGCAGAGTGACCTGACGGCATCGTCTGTCTCGTTCCCTCTTCTTCCTCTGCCTGAGGAGCAGCTGAAAGGAGAGGTGTGGAAGAAAAAGCTCCATTTCTCAGGGCTGGAGTTATATTTTCTGGAGAAGCATTCAGTGACCCAGTCTCTCCTGCTGACTGACAGCTTGGGAGCAGCTCCTGAACACCCTCAGGGATGGCAGTGAGGGGCTGGGGGCTGGTCCCCATCCCTGTGTCTTCAATGGCACTACATCCCACCAGATGCTTCTCTTCCCCTGGGCTGGAGGGGGCGGCTGCTTCAGCTCAGTTACGCAAGCCAGGAAATGACACATTGACTGTTCCTGACTTTTTCTAAGAAAAAGGAGACTCCCAGCAATCTAGCACACTCCTACCAGCCTCTTTCCCCAAGACAGGGGCAACATAAAACAGCTTTTGAGTTGGAAGATGGGATCCCATGAGGGATTTCTTACAGTTTTTGAGATCTAGGTATAACGTTCTCCAGTCTGAGCTGGGTCATTTTGAAACTCACCATGTCAAGATAGAGATTTTCCATCCCAAAGGGCCAATGCCGAAACATTCTAAAACCACCAAGAACATTGCTTCTCCCCCTCACCTGCCTGTTGCCACTCAGCAGTGGGAGGTTTGGCATGCCTACCACCGGGGCCAGCTATGTGCACACCTTCGCCCCTTCCCTGTCACACATGGATGTGCTGAAACACATGGGATAAGAACCAAACTAGAGGAAGAGCCAAAATGGACTCCTGGAAGGAAATGTTGTTGTGGGAAGCAGTAGCATGTCATCCTCAACCTGGTGTGTTGACCATCCTGCCTTGTCTGGGGAAGGTGTCGGAGCTGATGGTGCTGATGAGGTGGGTTACAGGGATACTTCTAGGTTAAAATCCAACCCTTTTCCCAGGCAGCACCCTTGTAGGGATGACTTTGAAAGAGCTGGCCTGAGGGACTGATTGGTAGGAAATACACCCTGATGACACCCTTGGGATGGCACGCGGGTCACACCGTGGGAGGCTGCCGACACCGCGACCCGCCTGGCCGAGCGCTCTGCTTTCCCTTGAATTGTTTACTTTCCACAATTTCCACTTACATGAGGGTTCTGCTTTATTTCTGCACGCCCCGAGGTCGCTCAGAAGTGAGATGAGGCTGAGCTATAAACAAACCCCTGGGCAGGCTGTTTCTCTTGCAGTTCTATTTGACTTCTCGGGGCTGAACGTGAAATAAACTCTGTTTCAGGGGTGATGAGGATGTGCCTGCCTGGTGCTGTGGGAGAGAGGAGGTTCTGACATGGGGGCTGGACACAAGAAGATGCCACACTGTCCCCTCCTGTGCCTCTGTAGCTGTGCTTAAACACTGTCTGGCCGGGACGCAAGGTTTTGGTGCAGGCAGGCACCTACATGGGGCTGGAGTGGTGAGGACTGCGATGCACGGGTATATGTGTACAGGCTGGTAAATGTAAAGGTGAGAAGCAAGCGTCAGCATAGCCCTGGTTGTTTGCAGTCTCCTAAGGCAGGGCGTTCTGCATTCCCCCCACCGCGGAGAAGCAACCGGTGCTGTCTCTGTGGTGGGCTGCTGGCTGTGGCAGAGCCTCGCTCCGTGTCGGCCCAGCATTGTGAGGAGTTTAATTTAATGGGGACTGGGAGCTGCTTCCCCTCACAAGGGGCTTCATTTCCCACCTCACACCCAGCGCACAAGCTCTCTGTGGCCCCCCTGCTATCGTTTGCTGAGTGGCTTAATAATTCGTAATTAACGTAACTTGCCGCCCTGGTTTAGCGAAGCACGCAGTGAGATTTAAGCGCCTCTGAGTGCTTTGTTGTGGCAAGGTTGTAGCGGTGATGCTCACGAGGAGTAGCTTTGTGCCGTCGCTTTGCTCACTCGGTTGTTATTTCCCTTGGCAGTGTTTTGTGGGATAAACATGGTTCTTAAGAGGGGTGGGGAAGGACTTCAGAGGGAATCGTACAGCTTGCTCTTAGCAAACCTTAACGTTAACCAGAAACCTGCTTTGTGTTCCCGGCGCTGTAGCCAGCTCGAGTTTTGTATCGAATGCCCGCTACGGCTTTCAGTGTGCTCATCCGAAAGGCGTGCGTTTCCGTGGCTCCGGGGTGAAATATTGAGCCTGGCAGCCCCACGCTGCCAGAACGGCAGCAAAATAACCTGCTGTGTCCACGTGCTGGCTCCAATCTGGCCGTGGGACAGCTGCTGAACCACGCTGGTGACAGCAGGTGCCATCTCCCCTCTTCCAGTGCAAGAGCCTGTGGGGCAGCCGCTGGTAGATGTGCTCAGTCTCAGAGCATCATTTTGCAGAGGGGGAATCTGGTGGGGTCACCCCCAGGTTTGAATCCTTGGAGAGGGCTCGGTGATGTAGTAACAACCATCCTGTGCCGTGGGCCAGAGCAGGGCTCCCACTCCCCTGGTTGGCCTCGGGAAACAGATTCTCAGGTTTCCTTGTTAGAAAAAATCACCAATGCATTGGTGGGTCTCCCTTTGCGTGCTCTTTCTTCCAGATTAGGGCTCGCTCAGGTTATTAGCTGTGTTCCCAGATGAAACACTTCATTAAGAGGGAGCTGCAGCGGCTGCAAAGAAATACTGGTAATTCAAGAAGATTGGGCCTCAATGCACTGGTGTAGCTCTGAGACGGCAAATGACCACAGCAGAGGAGGTTCAGTGTCACCTTTGCCACATCCAGGGCAGCACGGGAATGGAAACCCAGAGCTGCCTTGCCTATGCCCAGGCAGCCATGACCTTTGAGTTCCCAGGAAAGCCTCTGGTGCTGGAACCTGCCCCGGCCATCTTCTGTTGTGACTGCACAGCAAGAGCTTTCCTCTTCCTTGCAGGAGTTCAGCAGACCTGGAGAATAATCTATTCCCCTCCTCTTTGCAAGAATTTTTTTTCTGTGTTTGAAGGCTGTTATATATCCCCTTCAGCCTTTTCTTCTCTAGACTAAACAAGTCCTGCTCTTTCAAACTTTATTCCTTGGTTATGTTTGCTAGATGAAACTTTTTGGACAAATTGCTGTCCTCTGAACTTGCTGCAGTCAGACTGTCTTGCTCCCACTATGCCTTGCTGAAGCTTTGTGGCTCCATGGAGAGGGGCAGGATCATTTAGGGAGCTTTGAAAGACTAATCTGGGCCCAATCCCTACTCACGATGCTTTTCACCTGGCAGTGGTAAAGTAAAGCCTGCAGGGACCTTTGTGTTTTTCGTGGTTTAGAAGCTGCATCCTTGACCTGGTACCTGCTCTGGGCACCAGAAGAGCCATGAAGAGCTCTTGGTGCCTTCAGGGATGCTGTAAAAGCACAACTTTGATCCTGAGTGAGCTGAAAAAATCCTTTGCTGCAACCATGAACAGATTAAACAAAGTTTCCCTGGTCCCTGGCCACACTGCTTGCTGAGTCACTTGCTAGTGTAGATCCCAAAAAAAACCTTGTGCAAATGCAGCCTGCCAGATCTGCCTGAGAAGATGCATTTGGGCCTCAGCAAAGAGTGTCTCCCACTGTGTCATAGGGAGAAATGAAGCCCTTGGGTCTCAGGGTGGCTTTGTTCCATCGCACCCTGACCTCTGTGTGCTGGTGATGGTGGTGTCCGTGCTGGATTCATCTTAGAATGGACATTTTCCCAGCAACTCAAGATCTTAAAATCCGTATGATTAATTATAATCAGGCTATCTAGATGAACGGCCAGAAACATCCCCTGGATTTAATAATTGCTGATTAAACCTTGTGCTCCGAGCATGAGCTGTACGCGCATCGCAGGCTCCGTGTCTGGAATTGATGCCCCACACTGTGAAGGGGAAAAGATGAAACCAGTCACGGTGTCTGCTGGAGGTGTGTGCAAGGGGCTGGAGACCCCAGTCCTGCGTAAACTGAACCTGCGAAGGGCTGGCTCTGCTTTCCCAGGAGCCTCTCTCTAGATGCTTTGTTTTTATTCTGGCTGGATACAGGACTGGAGGAGAGAGCTGGCTGTGGCACGGGGAGCCGAGACCCACGGGGTCCGATGGGGCTGGCCGTGCACCGGGAGCGAAGCACCAGCTTGCCCCATGCCCCTGCGAAGTGGGACGAGGTCAGAGCCTTTCACAAGATGCTGCCCAAATCAATCTGCTGACGCCGCAGAAGCGTCCCGCGGCGTTCAGAGCTGTGCTCCTGCACGGCGCTGCCATCGCTCGTTCTTATTGCGGAGCTGTGCCAGTTCTCTTAATGAAGGGTTGCATAAATGTCACCGAGGGCTCGTTTTCTTTGGTGTCAGCTATTGTCTGACAGATCTGATTAAGGCCACATTCAGCTGTCAGCAGCCGTGATTCACGTTGGGATCAGCTCTGCCGGAAATCCCACTGTTAATTCTGGCTTTCCGGGAGGTTTTTGTGCATGTTGCCGTGTTGCTTTTCCCTGCCTGGGCTCCACGTTGGCACAGGAGGGGCACAGGGAGCAGCACCTGATGTGACAAGTGGTGTCACTGGGATCAAAGGCAGGAGATCACGACTCCAGCGGGGAGGTGGTGGGTGCTGGGAGTCACTCATTCCCATGATGGGAGCAGGGAACACGGGCTGGCAGGTCCTTGGAGGGGACAGGGAGCCCGTGTGGGGCTTTCCAAAGAGTGGTCAGCAGGGTTGGGTTAGCTCACTTGAGATCAGCATCGCTTAGGGAAAAAAGAGGATGAAACTGGCTTGAAATGCGTGTCTTTTTCAAAACAAAACATGGCTTTAACTTTTTATTTACCCTAGTCTCCCCCTTCTTTTCCTGTGGTGCTTAGGAATTGCCTTCACTTTACCTTCCTCTCTAGTCATAAACTCCAGAAACATCCCTGTGAACAGCAGAAAAAAACAAAGGAGCAGAGAGGAATGGCTGCGGCGGCTGGGGCTCGGGGAGCAAAGCCAAATCATGCGAGACCCAGCGGCAGCTTGTGCTCAAGTGCTAAAGCTCTCCCTTGCCCATCTTTGCAGGATCTGTTGATCTTTTCAAGGCTGAGTCCAAAGAATCCCTGAAGCGGCTTTTGAGCGGGTTTAGTGACAGCAGCCCTTATTCTTGTTCAGGTTTGGCAGGCAGCGGCTAATGCTGAAGGAGCTGAGCTCTCGATGAAATGTAAGCAGCTTTTGTTAAGGGAAAAAGAAATTTATTCTTGAATTGTGGGCTGGGTTGTTGGGGTTTTTTTTAATTAATTTACAAAGTCGTAAATTCTCGGTGATTGCATAAGGGCTGTGCGTCATGTTGAAAATCCTGCTGATGGTGCACAGCTCTCCGCGTTCGGTCTGCACAGGGAAGTTGTCGGAGAAGGATGGGGAGAAGAGCGCCAAAGCAAACACTCTGCATTTGATTTGGGATAAAATGGATTTCCTTTGAATAGCCTGCAAAACATGTTGTCCTGAGCTTGCAGTGCAAGCACCGACTGCTGCCTGACTGTTGTCAGGCCAACATGGGGATAGTCAGAAAATAGAGAGAAAACCCCAGAAATCAGGCCAAGGACTAATTCAACATGGGGTGTGTTGGGTTTCTCATTGATGGGCAGGTGCTGAGCAAACACCTCACTTCTCTGCTGCCAGGTGAAGGCTTTCTGGGCTGGAGGAGGGCACCTTGGAAGAGGTCGGGGCTCAGGGCTGGCTGGTACATGGGAGAGACGAGGTGGACCATCATCCTGAGCAGGACAGTCCATCAAACTGGAGCTGATGTTCCAGGCTCCTGCCCATGTGCAGCAACCTGGATATCTGCAAGGATAGCTTGATGCTCCTGCTGTCCTACTGCTTACTGGGAGCTCCAGCAAACCCTTTGGAGCTCAGGTGTTTCCTTCCTTCCTGGGAAACCCGACTGCACACACAAGACCAAAGCTGCCCCCTTGGTTCCCCCACAGGTGTCATTCTAGGGAGACAGCAGCATGGTGACAAGCCTGAATTAGTCAGTGGCCCCATTTTCAGCTGCTCCTGGCATTGTTCTGTCCTTCAAAACATGTCTTTGTTGCACAAGGTGTGGGATCTTGGCACCCTAGTTATCTCAGCGTGCAGGAGGCCTCAGGTTACCTCTGACGCATAATTTCTCACTGGCATCGCTAGTTATTCCTATCAAGTCGCAGACAGTGTAGGCATATGGGGAAGGAAGTCGTGAAAAGCATCTTGGAGTCCAACTCAAAACACCTTAAATTGGTGCGATTTCCCCAAAGGAGGAACTGCCTGCTCTTTAAAAAAAAATAAATCATCCTCTTGAAAGGGTTCTTCAGGACAACATCTAAACCGCCAAGTTATTTTTTAAAGCAGAAGTCTTGGGCTAAACCCAGCCTTCTCCCTGCATCTCTGCTGATAGAAAATTCTCATTTTGAACTCTTTTTTCCCCTTCCTTTCCCTGCAAAGGCCTCTCGGCAGATGGTGGAGCCAAGCGCCAGGAGCATCTCTCCAGGTTCTCGATGCCTGACCTGAGCAAAGACTCGGGCATGAATGTCTCAGAGAAGATGAGCAACATGGGGACGCTGAACTCTTCCATGCAATTCCGAAGCGCCGAGTCCGTCCGCAGCCTGCTCTCGGTGCAGCAGTACCAGGACATGGAGCCCAACCTGCACGACCTTGCCAGCCCCCTCGGGTACCGAGAGCGGCCGTCACACGGGCGGATGCACCAGAGCTTCGACTACGGTAGCGGCGTGCCCGGGGGCAAGCTGGGGGCGCAGGAGGGCTCGAGACACACCCCCATGAGCGAGCGCACGCGCCGGCGAACTAACCTGCGGGATGACGACCGGCATTACCGCCCGCACCGGCCCCGGCGGTCTCGCCGTTCCCGGTCGGATAACGCCCTGCACCTGGCCAGCGAGCAGTGCTACCGGCTGAAGGAGAGACCCTCGCTGCGAGCCAGGGAAGACTACGACCAGTTCATGCACCAGAGGAGCTGCAGAGAGACGATGGAGCAGGGTCCCCGCAGGGATGTCTACGGCCACTGTCCCCGGACGGTGTCGGATCTCGCCTTGCAGAACCACTTGGGTGAGAGATGGGGGCCCTACTTCGCCGAATACGACTGGTGCTCGACGTGCTCCTCCTCTTCGGAGTCTGACAACGAGGGTTATTTCCTCGGGGAGCCGATTCCCCAACCCGCCCGCCTGCGGTACGTGACCAGCGAGGAGCTCCTGCACAAGTACGGCTCGTACAGCATGCCCAAGTCTTCCACGCTGGGTGGCAGGGGACAGTTGCACAGCCGGAAAAGACAGAAGAGCAAAAACTGTATCATATCCTAATGGCATCCTTGCCAGGCACCTTGGGAGAATGTAAATTAACTCACAAACTTGCACTTTTAGATCATGTAAGCGCTTTTATTGTAACAAAAAAAAAAAAAGACCTGAAGAGTAGGGATTTGTAAGAAGGTTGTAGACTGGCTTCTCTAAATAGTCATAATTCTGGGCACGGTGAAAATATTTTGCACATCTTACTCTGAAGAAAAAAAACAAAACAAAACACAAACACAAAAAAAGTTCACTTTAGCCTGTAATATTTACCCAGTAGTTTTTCCTCTTTTTCCCAAATACTGCCACCCTTTTGAGTTTCGTTTGTCCGTACGTTTTGGTTGCCACTGTTGACTCTCAGCATCAGTTTGCCGGTAGCTTTTGCTTTCCACCACATTTTTTTGTTTTCCATTAGCCATGTTGGTAGGTAATTTGTCTCTTGGACAGCGTGGGAGCTTAAGTTATTTCCATGATTGTTGTAAATGCAATGTAAATGAGAGTTTGGAGAAAATATTTTTGTATTTTGTAATATCAGAGGAATTTCTATATCTTAGGAGTCACTGGGAAAATGCATGCACATTCAGAACTGTTTTCAGCCAGAGCTAACCAAACAGTACTTTGGACCCCCCCTTTCCATTTCATCATCAGATTTCTTAAGTTTATCAGTGAGAGTTGTCATTTGTTTTGAGGGTCGGGGTTTCTTTAACCCTTTTTTTTTTTGTTCATTTGTTTTGATCCTGGTAAGTAGAACATTTTCGGTTTCATTAAATCTTGAAGAGGCTTCGGTGGCATTTGGAAGTCTGCTCACGCCTGTGGTTTTCAGGTACGCTCCATCAGTCAGATAACGGAACCCTGACAGCTGCAAATGGGACTTTTTTTTTTTTTTAATTATTATTATTAAATAGGAAAGAACAGAACTACCAAATGTCTGCAACATTGTAAATGACCAAAGCCGCAGAAGGAATTTTACACCTCTATAGAGAACGCTGAAGTTACTAAACGTTGAGCTATTATTTGGAGTAAATAAAAGTGTAAATGGTGCAATTGTGTGATGTCAGCATGACGTTGTTTTGAATATAGACTTGTCTTATGGTGCTCTAGTCTCCTGGGTTATGTTAACTGCTGTTCATTACCAAGTGGAAGTCTCAATATTGCCTACTGCCTAACACAGAAGAGAACGACTGCAGCCTGCTCCCCACGGGCCTGATCCTGCCCTGGCGAGATGTCATCACCCCTCTGAGGCCGCTTGTGGCCGGGGGGCTCAGCATTCCCCGGGTGGTCTCAGCCCCAGCCTGCGGAGCTGGGCCGGCCCCACAGCAGCCTCACCACGCAGAGCGTTCTCTGAGCAGGGCTCAGCTGTGTTGTGTTGTGGTGGATGTGAGTTTGTTCTCTGTATGCTTTAGACCATCGGGGTGCTGCCGTCGCGGCGGACGCGCCGGGGGAATGCAAGCCAATACCGGTTGTCCCGGTGCTTCCCTGGAAGGAGCAGGTTGACAGAAGGGGCTCTTGGCACCCAAAGATGCTGGTTAGCACCTGGGAGCGTTAAAATAAAGCTGGGCCTCGAGCCACAGGAGCGCCGAGAGGGTGAACCGGCAGCATCGCCCTCGCTCCATGCGCTGCCAGCATCTCGCGGCGCTCCTGCACCTCTGCCGAGTCAGCCCCTGCCCTGCACCCTGGGAAAGTGGGTCCTGCTGCAGGGCTGGTGCCAGCACCCCTGAGCGCCTGCGGGGACGCCCCGTTGCCTACTCAAAGCAGCAGATGCAGAAAAATCTTGAAGATGGATGTCTCCATACCACAGACTATTGCTAGGAATTTTTTTGCTGTTTGTAAAGGACAATGTGATAATTATTATTCCTTTAAAAAGAAAAACAAACACACACAAAAAAAAGAAATGACACTTAAGTATATTTAAAAGAAAATGTTTTTTCCAGTTGGAATAAATGGAAGTATTCATCCAAAGAGTCTCGCGTGTATGGTTTTTTTTGTTCTTAAGGACTGTTGGTTAATTCTGAGTAGAAAAATTGATTTTCATTTAGCTGGTCTTGCAATAAAAGCACAAGAACGATCTTAGCCCCAGGCCTGACGTGGTTTCAGTGTGCAAGGAGACCTGACAGAGGAGCATCTCCTGCGCATCACACACCTTCCCCGGGGTTGGTCACTGACCCATTTTTGGGTGTTAAAAAAGCCAGATCTCACCTGGTGTGTCAGCACAGCTCAGCTGAAATCGCTGGTGAGCCTCCAGCTTACACTGGGGGAGACTTCAACCTGTAATTTGCAAATAACAGCCTTTCTCTTAGAAAGATCACGGATCTTTCCATGTTTTCCAAAACAGACCTGGTAAGTCGGGTGGGGGTATTGCTTTCAGCGACAAGTATGACACTATAACTACAGGTTATTATATAATTGGCATTTAATATGTACTATTTAATTCCTTGTCAGTGGTTAAAAGCACAATGAACGTTGTCTGTCAGCTCCGGTACAGCTGAGCTGCTCTTTTTTACAATGGGAGCTTGAATTGCTCAGCAAATGGTAAAAAAAAAACCAGTCCCCAGCCTCTCCCCTTTAACTGCTGCTGCCTCTCCCCAGGGGGGACGTAACAAGCTTTAAAGACTCCTTGCAACAGACCTGCAGCACCTTTTCCTGTGCAGCTTTGTACTAAAATCCAGGGCCTGGTGTCCCAATGCATGGGATGATCTCGCTGCTGGAAGCAGCTCTTAAAAATCTAGTTCTTGCTGGAGAGCATCTCTGCATCCCTGCCGACCGCTGATGTGCTACCCAGCTCTAACTGAACGCTGGAGTCAGGACAGATGGGCAACAAATCAGGGAGATAAGAGTATCTTGGGTGATGCTCTCCTCCACTGGGCCCTTCACCAGCACAACAGAAAGGGCTCAGATTATATTTTGTGAGGCAGATGGTGCTGGAAATTACTGAGTTGGTACAAATTTAAGCAACAAAAGTGTAAATGCAGGTTCCAAACCTTTTTTACTTTTCCTATGGGCTCCAGAAGTCCCATACACTTTGAGGCATGTGGTCAAATAAATAAATAAAGCCACTTCGGGTTTTTTTTCTTAGCCCATTTACAATATGATTAACCATTTCTGACAAAACCACTGAGCTTGAGAACTGGAGCTACCAGTCTGTAAAATTTTGCTCCGTCGCCATCTGGCCCCGCTGCTTTGCCTCTCTGTGCATGCTGGGCACGTGTGCCAGCGCCCTGTGGGAGCAGGGGGCACGTCCAGCCGTTGTCTTTCACGTCTCCGAGAACTGAGTAAAGGTGATGCCACCCGAAGCTCAGAATTTCAATGGGTTCAGTTTCCCTGGGTGAGGAACTGGGTGCAGTGCTGGCGTCGCTGTCTGGCTGAGGGAGTGGGAAGGTTTTTGCTGGCACCTCGGCCAGCTGTGCTGCCAGAGTCAGCCTGGCACACTGTCAATGGCCCTTGAATGAATAAATAAATAAAATCTGATCAGGTCTATTGCTGCCACGATTTCCTTAATTAAAAACAAGAATAATTTCTCCCCACCCAAAAAAAATCCTTACCAAGGCCCACTCAGTGTGACCCCCAGGAGATGGGCTGGCTCTGGCTTCAGCAGTACCCTGCCCATCCCAGTAGCTGTGCGATGCTGACCATGACTCTGTGAGGCACAGGGGCTTAGGCTGCTTGCAGCAATCAGGCTCGGAGCGTGCATCGCCTCCTGCGAGCTGGTCCCCAGCACGCAGCCACACAACCCTTCAGCAGCTGTTACCTCCATTGCAAAGCCAACGCCTGCATCGCACGCTTGGCCTCAGCCCAGGTGGCAGGGAGAACACTGCATCCTGCACATCCGCTCGCTCCTCCAGGCTGGGGGCTTGGTAAGGCCCCAGCAACACCCAAAATGCTGCAGCAAGGGCAGCATGTTGGCCCAAAAGCTACCGAAGCCGTGCAGGGACGCTACCAGCACACTGGGGTTTGTTTTTTGGGAATCCGAAAGCCACACAACTTTGAACCCATGCAGATAAATTAAAATCCGATGCAAAAGACACAGAGATAGGAAGTCTGAGTTTAGACATAATCAGAAGCACCCTGAGCTGGACATTGCAATATGCAGGTAACATATATGGCCCAAGTGGCTGTGGCTACACAACTGCCGCCAAGCTCGCAGGAGTGAGCAAGGGTGCAAGCAGCCTGAGCTGCCGGGGTGTGCGTGAGCCCCAGGTGCTCAGTGGCTTTGAAAACCCAGTTGCTTATGAAGAGGTACCTATGTGCAGCTTAAAGGCAGCAGCGTGGGGTGGCTGTTTAATTAGTAAAAGCAGTTAGACGAAGGCTGAGAGTTGTTTAGCAACAGATACACTCTTATCATCACAATTTAGTACCCAGAAAAAGACCAGCCCATGCAACATGGAGCTGGCAACACCAAGCCTGGCACTGCTCTGCCATTGCTGTCCCCGCTCCCCGGCCCTCTCCCAGATTCCTAATCTGAGCTCCTGGGCTGGGAGCTGCCATGTTCTCTCATGAACTTTGCTCTTTCAAGCTAAAAAAAAACAGAATTAAAAAATAATTTAAAAAAAAAAAAAAAATCCCTGTTCCTTGCATTTACATATAATTATGCTGGTCTTGAAATCTAGGCTGTCCTCATTCTCCCGGAGATTATCTGCCACCTATTAGCTGACCATGCTCCACAGCCAAGGGAAGCTCATTAGCTAAGAGCAAATTCAGAGGGCTTTATTTTAAGATTTATCTCTCTTATGCAACACAATTTTCAACCTAGATCCTTAAAAGAATTTAGGAATTCAGCTCCTGTTAAAGTCTGAAGGGCAGTTGGTGGCCAGGGATGCAAAGAGCCATGAACAAGACACTAGAGAACTGGGTCCCATTACTGAAAGTATCCACAAGTTGTCACATACCAGTGCCTTTATAAACTGTACCAAATAATAGTACTTTTTATTTCTTGCAAGGACTGGGTCTTAATTCATCCTCCAAAGCAGAAATCCCTTTAGCCAGGTTTCACCTCTCCAACTCCCAAGCCCACCCACCCAGGAGGCCCAGTGCAACTGCAGCTGAGAACCAACCCTTTCCCACCCTGTCATTGCCACACACGAGTTCACCAACCCAGGCAGTTCCAGTAGCCGCTTTCTGCGTTATAGCAGCATGGTTTGATCAGGTCCCTTTGCTTTTCTGTGGGTGAGATCACGCCTTTCCATTCCTTTCTAAACTGGTTGCAGACAAAGACTGACCAGTTGAAGGGTGTGAGTGCTGCAGCCGGAGAGCTCCTCATACAGGTATTTTCACTTTGGAGCATCCCACTGGAACCTGCATGGGTCGCCCTTAGGAAAGACCTTCCTGTTTCCCACAGCTATGTCAATTTTTTACAATAGTGAAAGAAAATAAATAAACAAGTAACTAGGTACATAAATATACAGAAAAAAAGCTTTTAGTATCAGGCAGGCACTGCTAGATGCTGTCATTTCATTTGTTAGCCCACAAGACACTACTCTAGTCACTTCTAGGGCTGAGAATGCCTGGCTGGACCTCTGAGTAGAAATAAAAGTAGTGAGAAAGTTTAAATTGAGTCTGCTGCCTCTGTCCAATGATGTGCTCTATGTGCCTCCATCCATGTAAGAGCAATGGCTTCATCCAGGCTTCAGCCTCACCTGGGAGACGCAGAGGAAGGCAGCTCGCAGGCTTAACCCACTCGCTGGCACACTGGCCCTTAACTCAGGGACCAAAGGTTCCTTATCTGTGACTCCACCTTTCTGATTCTTTACTTCTTATTAATAACTCAGCAAATAACCAGCTTCCCTGTCTTAGGCAAAGCCAGTCATTTCCTAAAGCATTCCCAGGAGAGTTTTCCTGTTGTAAAAGCAAATATTTATATCTGCTGCGCTCTTAGAGGCTCTGGATATGATCACCTCTTAAGGCAAGATTTAGCTGAAAGAGCTGATTTATTAAAATGGATAAACAAAGCTCTGTGAAGCAAGTTAATTCAGTCTAAAGAAAGCATTAAACGCTGAAGAGTGCACATCAGATCACAGTATATACATACACACACATATATAGATATGTGTGTGTGTGTGTGTATATATACACACACACAGAGACCCATATAATTCATGCAATCAAATACACAGTCCTCTGGACTGCGAACTCCTATCAACATCACTCCCAGGAGAAAGTTAGCCCTGAATCAGCCTATGTGTACGTTAAGCAATGTATATATTAGCATGTGCTCCGACTTTCATCAAACCCAGCCTGGTAATCTGCTCCCAGCCCGGGCACAGGGATCCCTCTGGTCTCTGCCCCCATCCTTCCATCCCCTGCCCCGGTCATAGCTCATTTCTAGCAACACAACCCTCTCTTAGCTCTGCACTGCTCAAAAGAGCTCACTCATCTGTGTACCGGATTTTTTTTGGTTTGTTTTTTTTATTATTTTCTGTAAGTTGGGCCTTAATTGTCAATTATTTGCTCATGAGTACTCTTTTATGGCTGATGCTGGAGCAGACTCAAGCAGTTTTTATTTTGGTATTCAATTTAATTAGCTTTTTTGGAAGAGCAAAGCAGGGCAGAGATCCATTCTTGCTGCTCATCACATATTCATTATTTACATTTTTCAGTACCCCAAGTAACTCAGCACAGTAAACAAATAAATGAAGACTGAAACATATACAAAACATCTGGAGATGCTGCAATTCTGTAATTATTACTGCTCATTTGCAATGCATAAGGGCTCCACAGAGTGCCTGTAGAAAAGGCCATTCCTGTATTAGCCTGATGGAGATTTTTTTTTTTTTTGCTGTTGGACAGGATGATGAGCCTGTCCAGATGAGCCTGTCCTGTCTGCCTGGATCGGGTGTCACCTTGACTCACCACCAAAAGCCAAAACAGCAAAATTTCTGGTCCTCATTGGAAGGCAGTAGCCTCTGGAGCTCTTGGCCCAGAACAGTGAATACAGCTGGTCAGATTAGGGCTGTTGAATAATTTACATGACGACTCTTCAAAATAGTAAATTCCACCCCCACCCTTCTGCCCAGCCTGCTCCATCCTTCATCAGTTCATGTGACTGCTGAGCAAGATATGAATATTTGAGAAGTTTTACTAAATTCATAGCCTTTTGTGAAAAACAGTTTAAAAATGCTGAGTGAACTATTTGTGTATGATACAGCGCATTGCTCATGCAGCTGCAGGGGAGGAAAGGGCAGCTGGGGAGCCCTGCTGCAAAATCTTCATGGTTTGGCCCAAGACACGATGCTGCCCTGTGTCCCCCTCCCACCCACTCTGCACCCTCTGCTTGCCCCCTGCCAAGGAGTGCAGTTAAAACCTCATCCTTAGGCAAGGTGTGGATGAAATTACACATTTTTTTCATTCATCACGGGAGGCCAGGCCCAAGCACAGCAGCATCTATAAGTTGGGGTGGGGAAGGGAAAGGGAAAAGTAAAGGGAAAGAAAAGCAAGCAAGCAAGCAAGCAAGCAAGCAAGCAAGAAAGAAAGAAAGAAAGAAAGAAAGGGAAAGCGAAAAAAAGTAAAAAGGGAAAGGGAAAAAAAGGAAAAGAAAAATGGGGAAAAGAAAATGGGGAAAGGAAAATGGGGAAAGGGAAAGGGAAAGAAGGGCAAGGGCAAGGGCAAGGGCAAGGGCAAGGGCAAGGGCAAGGGCAAGGGCAAGGGCAAGGGAAGCTCCCCCCCATGCTGGGTACCCAGCAGCACGATGGGCACTTCCCTGGGCAGGGGCAGCAGAGCATCTCCCACAGGAGTCCCTTGACCTGTTCCACAACCTCCTCTCCTGACATATGGGCTTTCAGCAGCTTATTTCGGAATTTGCGGTTATGGGACTAAGCGTGCCCGACTTCACCACCTGGCCCAGTCCTGACAGTGGAGGGTTTTGCTCAGAGGCAGCAAATCTTTGCATATTTATGAACATTATTGTTTATGGCAAAAGAAACAACAAGAAAGTCAATTTTGACTGCACAGAGAACTGGAGCAAACAAGCATCGCTCCCCATGGAGGCTTTACTGCAGCCCCAGCGATCGCTGCCTTTAATGGTCCTTGCTTGTTAACAGCCAGGAGAGTGTCAGGAGAGACTGAGCAGGAAGAAAGGCAAAAATGTCCCTGTATCACTTGCGTAGTTTGGAGTTTGGAACTAATATTGAGGAGAATGTCATTATTGCTGAGCATCCACTGGGCTCAGGGAATAAAATTCCTTTTACTCCTCTCAAGTGTCAGCATTTGCAAGAAGTGCAAGAGATTTTCAAGTGCTTGTCTAAGTCCCTGTTTGTATGCAAATGATGTTGTAACAGTTCTTAGACTAAAAGACCTGATTTTCCATCACATCAGTCAAAGCATCTGTCAGCCTTGTCAGAAGAGAAATACTTCGATTCTTTCAGGTCAAAACAATCCAAAATTATTACTAGAATATTGAAGCAGTTCAAAGACATGAAGTGTAAAATGGGAATTATTCAAAGTCGCTTTTCCTTTCAATGAAGGTTTAATTTTTATTTTCCTTTCCTATGGAATGCAATTTTTTTTTTTCTACAGGTGACAGTTTTAAAATCAACTAGTTCAATGCAATATTCCAGTTCTCTGTAAATGGACAGTGAACAGAATTGGATTCAATCACATGTACAGGAGGAAACTGGGACGAGAAATGAACCGAGCTAAGGAATGGGCAAATATAATAGAAAATTAAGTAGGGGCTTGTGCCAAAGCAGTGAGCGAGGCTCTGAGATCAAACCTTGCAGGGCTGCTGTAAGCACCAAGTGTTCGGGTACAGGGTCCTCTCCAGGAGGTAACTTCACTCTCAAGAGAGAAAACCATGTCGTTATCCCAGTGCACGTGGACTCCAGAGGTCTGAGGTTTTATTCCCAGTAAAAAAAAAAAAGAGCTGTTGCCCACGTGAACACTTTTCCCTTGGTGTGGCTGAGGTCCATCTTCTGGCAAGACAACATCCTCCGTGTGACTTGGGTTGGCTGGAAGTGGAAAACGCTGGTTAGCAAGCCCAAATCTGCTTATGTGAATCAGTCTTTCTCAGCAGCAGGATTTCTGCTTCCTAATGAAAATGATTTTTTAACAACCTGCTGGAGAGCTTACAATTTTCCCCTGAGTCCCTGCGAGGGGTGTTGTCACTCTGCTCTTTGCAGAGAAGGCAAATAGTTCCTCTAATAAATCCTCCCTCACCCATTTCTCATCATTAAATCAGCTAAAAACTGAATAGCTTAACACAACCATCAACCAGAAATGCACGTCCCGCTCTGCTCCCTGCTCCACACTCAGCCAAGGACTGGGAGGACTGTCGGCAGCAGGTAAAAGGATGTGCTTCTGCTGCTCTACTCTGCTTTGGTGAGACCTCACCTGGAGAACTGTGTCCAGCTCTTGAGTCCTCAGAACAAGAAAGACATGGGCCTGTCAGAGCAGGTCCAGAGGAGAGCCACAAAAATGATCGAAGGGCTGGAATCCCTCTTCTATGAAGAAAAGCTGAGAGTTGGGGTTATTCAGCCTAGAGAAGAGAAGGCTCCAGGGAGACTTTATTGTGGCCTTGCAAATATTTAAAGGAGGCTTATAAGAAAGATGGGGACAGACATTTTAGCAGGGCCTATTGCAATAGAATGAGGGGTGGTGGTTCTAAACTAAAAGCAGGGAGATTCAGACTAGATACAGTCTACACTGAGTGGTGAGACCCCAGCCGAGGATGCCCAGAGAGGCATCCCTGGAAACGTTCCATGTGAGGTTGGATGGGGTTTTGAGTAACCTGCTCTAGCTGCAGATGTCCCTGCTTACTGCAGGGGGGTTGGATTAGATGCCCTTGAAAGGTGCCTTCCAACCACAACTGTGCTATGGTGCTATGATGACTGAGATGTGCTGGCACTGCTTGGAATCTCCCCCAGCACCACCAACACATTCCCTACAGTTTGCATCAAAACCAGGGTTAAAGTCCCTGGATTTTCTGGGAGTAAAAAGGCTGGTTTAAGGGTCTGGCCCGTGAACAGTGTCCCTCCGTGAGCCAGTGGGATGGACTGCTGGGGACCCCGGCTTGTGGCTCAGCATTAGCCGGGTGATGTGTGTACCCCAACACACTTCTGTCCTCTCCTCACAGATTCAGAAAGAAGCACTGCTGCAGAAACAGAGGGAATCTCCTGGGGACCCTGAGCTGCTGCTTTGGGCAGCTTTAGGATCTGGGGGGCTGCTGGAGGAGCCACATCTCTGTCCTCAAACATTAACTGCAAGTTTCCCATTCCTGGTACGTGCAGCATGTACCCCTTCACTGACCGTTGCTCACTGCAAAAGCCAAAGGAAGCAGCCCTTACTCTGTGCTGAGCATCCACCTCCAGCACAGAAAGCAGATGGATTTTCATTTACAGAAGCACAAAGCTCTCCCTCTCCCACACACACAAACACACACACACAGAGTTCTGCATCACAGCCTCCATCATTTATATGAGGAACCATGAGGAAATAACATATTATAATAACAGCATGAATATATCCCTCGAGCTCTGAATGATAAGGCAGTAATCGAATTTTACCAACACGAAGCGAGATTCCACAATGCTCTTTCCTAAAGATAAGCAAGTCCCAGGACCGGTGAGACACCCTCTCCCTGCCAGCATGCACGGTCTTCCAGAGAAGTGATTTTTTTTCCAATAGCCACTACATTAAACTACGGGCAAAATATCCAGATCTAAATCAGCTCCTGATGTGCTAATAGCCCTGATAACCACATTGCCTTCATTTTCATATCCCATTATTTATTCATAGCACCTTGGGAAAGGAAGAGCCTCATGAACAGTGGGAGTGGACTACATACCCGCAAACAAGTATTTTCCTCTCGCTGATGCATTGCCATCACTTTCCAGCCAGCAACAGCATGCTGCCCAGCAGCATCCCAAGCCCTCTGCCCACCTGCAGAGCACACACTCCTTATTCTCCGTGAGCACAGCACGAGGTATGGAGACATTTGCTCAACATAGCCTTAAACTGATTCCCGATTTCCTCCCTCCAATCGCGGGTCCCTGTGTTTCAGGCTTTCAGAAACCCGAATTTCTGAGGTTTATGGCTGGTTGACTCATCCATCCTGTCAAATGCCATCTGCACAAGCAAGTTTGAACTTTGGGATGGCAAGCACTGGAGCAGAAAGGTGATCACTCATTCCCAGGAATGCAAACTTGACCCTGCAAGTATGGCCAAGCCCACCCAGGCAGGGCAAGCAGTTAGGATGAATCAACTGCTGCAATCATGACATAATATCTTGGTACTACATAATTTTGTTCTTCTAAATTAAGCACATGAAGTGGGTAGATGGTTGAAAGTACAATTGGACATGTGGTGGTGGAGATTACAAACTCCAATTTGAAAAAGTGAGGAAAAAAGCCCAACTGTTTTCCTTGACTTCACCCACATTTTCAAGGTCAGCCACCCAATCCTGAACACGAGGAGGGAAACGCGAACACCTCTCCAGCTGTTCTTGGACAACTGAAATGTGCTGTTTAATGCCAAGGCCATATGGTCCTTGTCTCCAACCTTCAGCTAAAAATGTACTGATTTCTAAAAGGCTCAGGCGCAAAGAGGAAAGAACGTTTCAAGTTCTTGCAAAAAATACAAGGAGATATAAGTTCCTGTGAGATTTTTACCTATTTCATCCCATAGCTTAGATCCCATAATTAGGTCTCCTGTCACTTCACTCGATGCTCTGCCCCATTTATCCTCAGATTTCTGACCCTGTTTCTGTATATGGTAATATTTTTTCTATTAACGTTCTCAAAAGAGGAAAGAAAAAGGGTTCTTGACCTTCACTCAGATGACTGAAATTTGTAAGAACTACTCTAGCTTTGTATTTCAAGGGAGATGATCGTGGTGTCAGAATAGGACATCTATAAAGTAGGAGACATATATCCATATAATTTTATATATATATAAAGCAGGATATACAAAAAGTAATGACATCCATACAGCAGATACACTCCAGCCAACACCCCAGCAGTTTTTCAGCTCTCCCAAAACAGGATCCTGAGAGAAAAGGGCTCCTCGTATCCTGGAGCAGCACAGGGTCCAAAAAAAATCTGACTTTTTTGGGCAAATCTAAGCACACAAAATGTGGGCAGTTGCTGAGCACACACTGCAGCCTCAAGACAGGACAGAGAGGACGTATATTAATCTTGCATTTAAATCAGTCAAAATTTATTAACAGTGAAGAACCTTCCTGCCTGTGAAATGGTACAGGCTTCCAGTCAGGTCTGAGCAGTGAAACCACGTTCCTGAATGCCAGAACTAAGAATAGATGAGCCATAAGTCAACCACATCACCTTTTTATCTGATAGATGTTTATTAAGTGAAGACAGAGTATCTGTTGCATAAAAGGAAGCCACATGCTGCCAAGCAGCAACCTTCACTCTGCCACAGATAAATCTGTTCCCAGCTAATTTATGCTAATACTGTACTTCAAGTTACGGCCTGCTTGCCAAATTTTGAAAGACCAGATTTCTCAGTGCTACAACACAACCCAGAAAGACCTACCTCTTCCTCTGACAGAGGCATAAACACCCAGTGATGGCCGCAACTCCCTCAGAGCAGGTCTTGGCGAGGGCAGCGAGGCCAACCTGAGAGCACCCGCAAAAGACTGGACTCAGGGTACTTTGGGCAGAGATTTGGCATGGTGGACTTCTCCTGTTAGCCCACTGTCATTTGCAGACGTACATCTCAGGCTCATCTCTATTGCTCCCAAGAGCTTCACCACTCTGGTGCATGGGTCCCTCTCAAGCCACTCAGAACCTGGTCCAGGCTCTGATTTCAACAACCATCTCTCCAAGCAGCAATATTGCCTAGTCTGGGGCTACAGTTCCCTCTCTCCCAAGTGTAGGTTGTGCAGCTGTGTTCTCAGCAGCGGCAGGAGCAGGTCACCTGGCTTACAATCAGCCTTGGCATCTCCATGGCAACTCCAGCCGATGCTGCTCTCCTGATGGCTCATAAGGAACCGCCGTACTCACGAGCAGCAGTTGCAATCAAGTTCTGTCTTGGCCATCTCCAAGGGGGCAAGAGGATAATGCAGAAGAATTAATAAAAGGCATCAAACCTGCTTTGAATACTGTAATTTCCACGATTCCTCTGGATTAAAATTTGTCTGTTTCTTGAAACATACAATATTTCGTCTGTCCCTTAGTTTTTTCTCCGCTGCTGCTGCTGCTCACCAATGTCCTACATAACCAAGTGGGATGTGCCATGCTCAGATGGGCTCATGGTACCAGGACTGAGTTTCACCAGCAGGACATGAAGGAACCTGAAAAATCCAGCATCGCTGATCTAGTGCACATTTCAACTGCAGCATACTGGAGGGAGAAGCATCTGAAAATCTGCTGGAGAGTTTTTGCTGTGAAAAACTAAAACCAGCTTCGTTATAAGACATATGAGAGTCCTGATCCTAACTTCTAGGACTTAGTCCTGCCCACAATGCCACCTCAAATCCTCAACCTTCACCTTTCCTGAAGTCTTTTGCACATAGGTGACCGTGCTGTAGTAATCCCGGAGGTATTTTGTCCTTCCAGCTAAGTGAAAAGTGTATTTTTCAAGCTCAAGCTGCTGGGAAGCCCTTCCTGGGGGCCGTGCTGCTGCAAGAAAGGTTTGCACCCCAACCTTGGGGCAGGAACACACCTGGCAACACCCAGGCACCCAGTGGAGTGGGTGATGTCCCACCTCAAAATTGGGATGCATCCCTGAGGATCACTGGGAAGGATTTAGATGTCAATCACTATTCAAGAGCCAAGAGGCATTACTGTCTTGTGGCTCACAAGACACTCACCCCCAGCCTCTGCCACTGTCGTGCTCTCCCCCTCCAGCACCATATGCCAGGACACTGGGGAAAGCAAATTACACTGTTTTTAGGGTTAACATGTTTGCATTCATATTCCAAGCCTTGCTTTCACATCTATAACTCATTTCCCAACATCTTCAAGCAAATTTCACACTGTTGGAAAAATGTCAAGGGTTTAATCTGATATGTGTGATACTTACTGATGCCACTAGGGAAAGAGATGATCGTATCTTCCAGTTCTCATCATGTTTCTTGCAAGAGTGAAAATGTATCAGGAGAATTCACTGGGTTTCACTATACTTCGTATATGCAAATGAACATAAACTATCTGAGGAGCACAGATAAATAACTTTGCGTATGAGACCCACGGAAGAGTTTACGTGACCAAAAGCATACCTGGTTTTTCCAGTAGTGTTAGATGGTCTTGGGGTATGTGGCTTTTCCAACAAGCCTGGCCACGGCTGTACTTCAACTGCATCAGGGAGCAGAACCTGAAGCCTAGGACCACCAACTTGGCATTGACTGGATTAGGAGTGGAATTAAAGAGACCAGAAAAAAAAGCAAATGGATGAAAAATGTAGTGCAGCAATACTGGGATTTTCTGCAGATTAATTTATTCCCTGGAATATCAGTAGGAAAAGATTCCTCCAAATCTACAAGAAATCCAGGGAGGGCTTTTACATGCGGCAGAATGATCAGTGCCAATCTTGTGCCACAAACCAAAACAAACAGAATGATGCAAGCAGCAATGTTCTTTCTGATTTGGGTTGATTTGAAACCCAGGATTTAAAACAAAGTGGCTACAAGACTGGAGATGAGCGATTTGCAGAGCTGTGGTGGGGCTGGGGCTCTTTCGGGGTCTCAGCAAGAGGACAATGGGGCTGATCCTACTGGGCAGAGTTACGCAGAGGGGATTTGTGCCACGAGAACAGCTGAAGGAGCTCTGTATGCCCAGTGCTGGAGTGAGCAGGGACAGGCTGCGGGCTGGAGCCTCGGCTGCTCACACTGCGACCGGGCAGCCAGGCTTGCACTGCTTCACATCCTGGGCGGAATGAAAAGGCCTCAGTCAAGCCCTTTGCTGTATCCAGCCCTCTTCTCTACTGAGAAAATAATGCTCTATTTTAAAGCTTGGGATATGGTGAGCAGAATTAAAAGTGATCAGTGTTTGAATTTTGGCACTAGCCTGACCACCTGCAGACCTGGGGAGGAGGCAGGGATGGGGCTCTGTTACCTGTGGTGGGATGTTACCCCTCGCTGGATGGAGAGGACCAGGACTTTCAGATGGCATCCCAGCCCGGTTGATTCCAATACCCACATCACCGCCAGGAGCCCCCTTGGGCCTGTGGATTAAATTCAGCTATTATTAATGCACGATATTCTCCTGATACCCAGATATCAATCAATATTATTGACTTCAGCAAATTTTACGCTGAGCCTATAACTGTAATTTAATTTGGCCCAGACCAAAAAAAAAAGAAATTAAAAAAATGTACGCTGCATGAAAGCAATATTCCTAAGGCTTCATTTTGGAAAGACATTTGGATCTCAGAAATAGGACTCGAAGTGTTTGTGGCAAGGAATATGCTTAATTAGATTCATGTCTGAGAAGTCCCCAGCTGTTCTGCAGACAAACAGAAATATCTGAGATTTCTTCCAGCTCTACGGAGACACAGAGATTGGCTCCTCTCCCTGTTGCCCCAGTCTGAGAGATTTGCACATATGATTATTATCTGGTGCTGCTTCAGACAATACAAGATGCCACACAATCTCTGAGCACAGAGCAAACATTGCAGCATTTTGTTTCATGATTACTTCCACCCTGTTCCCTTCAGCATCTGAAAAAGTCTCTGCTTTTTTTTTCATGTGAAAGGCTTTCTGGAAGTTGGACATAACATACATTCATTATGAAATGAAAATATCTCATGTGCTCAGGATGGAAAAAAAGATCCCTGGCTTTCAAGAAAGCTTTGTGAGCTTATTAAAAACAAGAGCACTTGCTATGAGTGTCGCTCTGCCAAATGAAAAATTCCCTCCTGTCTTCTCAGGCTTGTAAGCTGCTTTGTGTGCTAAGACATCTCTTTCCAGCGTCCAGTACATTTTCATGGTTTGTCTAACTTGGAATAAAATATCAGCTGCCTTGTAACAACAGAGGGAGACTGCAGTTTAGCCACACCTCAGGCTCTATCATCATCGGAAAGAGATGCTGGGGAAGCCACCAGCAACAACACCCTCCCAGTCCTCAGACCTTGGGAGCAGACCCCTGTGCCACAGGGGAGAAGCTGAAACAGAAACCATGTGCTGAAACCACAACTGGCCATAAACACCACAGCTCGAGAAGAAGTGAGCCGTGACCGCTCCCAAAATCCACATCCCCGAGGCACTGCAGCAAATCCAACCACACGTGGAAAGATGCAGTTTGGGAGTTCCAGCTCCGGCCACAATTCCCAGCCCCATCTCACCAGCCTGCAGGCTTTCCCCTGCTCTTTATTGCTCCCCATCCGTCACCCTATCCCTGTTTACAGAAGTCCTGCCCCCAGCCCCGCTTCTGGCAAATGCTTTGAGACAAAGCTGCAGTGCATGTTGAGGTGGTGAATATAAGGGTTGGTCCTTCACTGCCTCCTTTCCTCTAATTTCTCCTGCCACCCCTTGGTCTTCTCCACAGGCCTTTCCATCACCTGGACTGGCCCAAGAAGAGCTGCAGATAGGCCTTGTGCAAATCAGACCACTGGCGACTGCACACAGAGGAGCTCAACTGGGCATCTCGGCACAACCAGCTGCTATGCTGCTGGGTACAGCCCTAAGCACGTGGCAATTTGGAAACGTCGCTCTTACCGGGGTTTGTCCCAGGGTGCTGGTGTTGGATACACAGCAGAACATCAAACGTTCTCAGAAAACTGAGATTAGCCTCTTGCTGCTGGAACTATCCACAATGGGGAGTCTCTGGGTCCTGGTGAGACAGGTCAGATAAGAAATATCATCCCAAATTCCACTGTGGCTGGGCTGGATGTGATGGTGAACAGTATATATTGCAAGGATCAGACTAGCAAAGTGCACCTGTGCAGATCATTTCCAGCAGACAGTGGAACAAGTCAAGGCTCTAATCAGTCAGTTATTTAAAAATAACTTGTTTCCAGAAAAAAAAAAAGCCTTCCAGAGAGAGAAGTGGACTTTTCAAGCTAACTGGAAAAAACTGCAGAGTACAGCTAAATCTCACATATCACTGAGATCTCCCTCCCCACCCAAGGAGGGCCACACACTGCTGGCAAGCACCCAAAGGTTTTCCTAGAACTGGGATAATTTGTTCCCACAGGGCAGAGCGATTCACCCAGCACGGCTGCAAAACTCCACGTTTCATCTGACTAGAGAAGAGATGAGTAAGAGCAACTGCAAGGGTGAATAAACATTTAAGGAGCTTTGAAGAGCTGCTCTCAGTAGGCAGCAGTGACATTCATTATCCCATAACCACCTGAAATGGGGCCTCTGTCTCCCTCGCATGCTATGAGCCAAGTCAGTCGGTCAGTGGGTGGTGGCATTTGGGCAGAAGAGTTGGTAATTTGGGACGATTCAGTACTGGATCACACATGGCTCGTTTGCCATAGCAGATCACAGTCTCCATCTGGATTATCTGCAAGGCTCTCCCTTTCCTCCACTTCTTCATTCCTGTTTGTCTTACAAGCAATTAAGACTGTTTAAGAAGTTGATCAGTTTGGTCTTTGAAGCTTTTTTCTCTGGTCTGCTATTTTTGTTCTTTAGACTATAACTTCAAATATTGTGGCATTCAGGATGTTCTCTATTTCAGTAACGGGCTGGTAATTGTAATTAGTTTTATCGTGGTGGAAATTAAAAATCTGCTCTGAATGCATTCCTTTGAATTTAGTGAAAAGGCACTTTTTGAGCTGACAATCATTTTGACTGTAGTTGGTGAGAAAGACTCAAATTTTAAACTTACGGGAAAGGCTCATTTTACTGCAGGGTTGAGAATCCACTGTTTCAGAGCTCACTGGCACCATGAGGTGCTAGTGAGAGCCAGAGCAAATATTTCTCTGGGCTTCCACTTTCATGCAGTATGTTTTAGATTACACTTAAGTGGATTCAGGAGAGAAAGCTGGGAGTGGCGGGAGGGAAGGATGCGAGTAGGTAAGAACGAAAGGAGGCAGCACACGGGAAAATGGAAGGAAACAGTCAACTAAAGAAAAAAACAATGCACAAAAACAGGTGAGGAGAAACTGGCAGGATTGAAAGTAGATCATATAGAAAGCTCAGAGTTATATGTATGTACCAAGCTGAACAGAAAAGGATGATGAGGAAATACATAAGGATATTGAATTAAAAGGATTGCTGCTCCTCACTTCTGGAATGGCTTTGAGTCACTACAAGTCAGATGGAGAAAACAGGGAAAGGGGAATGAATGAGAGGAAAACACAAAGAAGATGCTAAGAATGTTTAAAGATGTTGAAAAGGTCAATATACGGTTCAAAATATTCAATATAAGGTTCAAAATACTTTTTTTCATGTTTAGACATCTCTTCAGTAAGAGAGTGTTAGTCGAGTGATGTGCCCAGGAGGGAGAACGTGGTTGGGCAGAGGCCGTGCCCAGCAGGGAGCTGGTGCTGGAGTGTGGCAGGGGGAGGAGCCAGTCAGGGCTCAGGCTCTGCACAAACTGGTGTTCACACACAGCCCAAACCTGCTCTTTCCACTCTCCTCTATTATTCTAGTGGATACCAAACCTGGCTCCACTGTGCGGTTGGAAATGCGTGTTGGGCAGAAGGTTACCTTGCACCAGGAGAAAGCAAATCCTTGGTATGAGTCCTTCCACGGGTGATGTGTCCTCTTCCACTAGCCAGAATACTCGTCTCCTTTTGAGGAGGAGATGGTTCTGCCCTCCAAGTCATTTCCATGGCAATATGCAGAATGCAGTATGTACCACGGTGGCCTGCAGCATCTGCAGAGTGCTAGTGGGACACACAGGAGATATGAAAATAAAAAATCGAATTAAGCATGAACTCCTGCAGTCAGATTCTTAGATGAGCAAAAGCAAGGGTAGTTGCAAAACGGCAACCAAGGGCAAGGCTGCCTCTAACTCTGGGGATAATTGTCATGGAAACTACAAGTAAAGTAGCACAAAACACAAGTAGGTATGAAAAAGGTAGCTGAAAATAGCTGCTCCAGGAATGCCTCTTTTCAAAGGTTTTAGACACTGAAAGTCAATCGAATAAACAGTTTAGTAATTTTAGATGGTTTTGGAAAATGGATTTTTAGGAGCAAAATGGGGCAAGGCAAAAAATTATGGCTCAGCAAAAACTCCAGGAGAAAAAAAGCTCTGAGAGGAAAATGAATGCAAGTAAAGACTCCTGCAAGCTTTATTCTATACATACCTACATAGGTATAGATAAAATCATGCATGTGTGTGTGAGCACATACAGACAGTACAGTCTGCACATATAGTTATATATCTAACTGTATATAGTGTATATATATGCATACACTCTATATATATACACTACTGAAAAAATAATGCTGAAAAAAGAAGTCAGCACAAACCAAATACTTCCTGCATCAAACTGAAGACAAGAGGGTTTCTCAGAGGTTAACTTGACTGAAGTCCAAGGCCTTGAGCAGGAAAGCAAGTTGTTTGATGAGTTGGACCGGTGTCTAAATGGCATCTGACCAAGGATGGCTATGAACAGAAAATACACAGCGAGGGTGAGATCCAGCCACCCAGCAGCAGAATGGATAGGTGCCAAAGAGCTGAAATAATCAGAAAATGCATGAAACGGGGAGCTCAGTGTGTCTGCAAAGAGCTCCAATGGGTGGAAATCTGGGCTACAGCCGATGGGGAGGTGTTCTGCAATTAACAGCAAGCATTTGATGGCCACAAACCAGTACACCTTTGTCTCTGCTCAGGGGAGCAGCAAACCGCGTTTCACAATGTGTCTTTTCTTTGCTGTGAGGAACACCTCCCTGTGCCAGACGGACAGTGGCAAGCGTGGGGTTATTCCTCCTGCCAAAATTGCCAGTGTGCTGATGCACGTGAGCTGCAAATGCAGGGAGAAGGAGTAGGGGGTGCCAGTCAGGAAAGCAGCAGGTACAAACTCCATGGGATGGTGCTGGGAATGGCAAAGCAAGACTCCGTGTTCATGTGGAGATCTGACATGGACACATGTCACACAGGTCACACTAGGAAAACATTAAAGGGCAATTCATGCACTTGAGAGGAAAGAATTGAGTTGTAACAAGGAAAAAACGTTAGCTGGAAGATGCAAGAAGCAGCAGAATATATGTTACATCACTCACTAGCACATGCTGCCGGCTGGGGCCAGGATAATCCCACTCCATTTTTTATGCCATATTGGAATAAGCAGCGAATAGGTGAGAATAATCCTGTGACAGCAAATGGTGTCTGTGCACTGGTAACAGCCAAGCAGTTCATCTCAGTAGGCAAGACTAAAAGAGGCTGGTTCAGGGGTGAGTATCCGAGAAATGCTCCGGCATCGCACTGGGTTCACGTGAGTTGTGGAAGGGGTGGATTTTAGAAGCTGGTTATATCTGCACCGTGTAAAATACAACAATCAAAAACTCAAACTACATCCTAAAAGGAAGCAAAAGTGAGAAAACTATCATATTTACCAGAGGTGATTGCTACCACCAAGTGCAAGGAACCGGCGAAAAGGAAAGGTCCAGAGAGCAAGAGATGAGGAGGGGAAAGCCAGGGGAGAGGTGAAAATAAAATGGCAATTGAGAGAAAAATAACCCCACCTAAGAGGCAATTCTAATCAGCTACAAAAGGAGAGATAAGTGCAGCCCCAGCTGCAGAGCAGCGTGCTGTGGAGATGGGCAGGTAACCGCCACAGCAGCACAGGCTGGAGGCTGCAGCCAGCTGGGGCTTTACAGGGCTCTCACCAGGTATTTATGAAATATCATTGATGCACATGTTTCTTCACTTCTGAGAGATTACAACATAGAAGGACACCAAAAGGAACTAATTACACAGGTTTTTATACTCAATAATGTCAAATTCCAGCTGAACAAGATTAAATATGCAACTAAAAGTTACCTACATTGCCATAATACCGCTAATAACAGTAGCATTTATAGAGGGCTAAATCACGCTTTCCTTGCTTAAGGCCCTTCTCTCTGACCTTTGAAGGTCTGATCTCGAGACATGATGTAAATCACCTGGAGAGTTTTCCTCACTTCTATTAGATGAATGATATTCCTATTCTGGAAAAGCAGGGTTAGTCTTCCAAATAAAAGAAAGGAGGATACTGGAGGTACTTGGACATCTGAGTTCTCCGCTTCCCAAAGTCACTCAGGCGCCTCTGAGCAATGGCAAAGCAGGTTCCATCAGCCAAGGAGTACCCTCCAGCACTGCACACAGAGATGGACTATCAGTTCCAGATGGCCTGAGTTTTCTTTACACTTACTAAAACTGACATAAAACCCCCTAAAGTAATAATCCAGCTACTTTCACTCAAATTGAAGTTTCTTGGAGCAGAAACTTGCTTATTAGTAAGAGTGCAACACTCAGGGCTGTCGGTGCTGGGGCAGCAGAGCACTGTGGGCATGTTCTCGCAAATCCTACATGCTACGGGACCCGTAGGACACTCAGGAGAAGGAAGGAAGCACCTTCTTCAGTTAAATTCATGTTCAAGTCAATGAGCATTTGGTAGATGCTCTCCAGGTACACCAACAGTTTGCACCAAATGCCAGAGCTAAATACTCATGTGTTTTAGAGAAGTACCTTGCCCTGTGAATTTATTAGAATGTTCAGACCGCATCCACTCCACTGCTGGGTTTATTTTAAAAGGCAACATGGTATTAAATCATGGCAAGTGGTGTTTGAATCAAACACCACTTCCCTTGATTAATAAATGTGTGCCTGGTTTGCTACAAGATCTCAATATAAGTTGTACAAAGCTTCTCAGCCAAGTGCTTTTCTTTGCATGATGTGAAAATGACTTGTCGTTACAAAGAGTGAAAAAAAGCACAACAAAATGAGGTTGTGTGTTTGAAAAGAAGCTGTGGAAAATCCATCAATATTTGTAATTACAGCAGCAGCTGCTGCTCTGCGAGCAGTCAGGGATGAAAGCTGCTTTCCCATGGATCCCACACCCCTTCTCCCCACTTCACCCCCATCCCCACGGCAGTACTCCCAGCTCTTCCTTACCGTGTGCCTCATGTCTATATATTCCCCATCCCTCCTTGTACCTGTGACGGGCACACGGCAGTGCTCGCTGCTGGCCATGTTCCATAAACACCAGTTAAGGAAAAAGCACTGGTGGCCCAGGGCACCAAGATACAGACGCTACAGAGCAGGATGGTGTGGGTTAGTCAGAATGGCTGATCCTTTCCAGTTTGGGTCTGCCCTGCTTGATCTGCATGTAGCTTCAAGGAGTTGGACATTATTGAGAGCTCATGACATCTACCAAATTTGGTTCAAGTTGACCCAACAGCTCGAACGCATTAGAGCAGAGAGACACAGACTGATGGGCAGAGGGTATAATCGCATGAGACGATCACCTTTGAAAAAGAGGCTTAAAAAAAATCATCAAAGGACATAAGTTACTAAGGCACCACAGGGAAGGATGACAAGGCTGAGCTAAGGAGGAGGAAAATGGAATAACTCCCCAGAGGACTGAAAGATTTCAAAATCCTTGCACTCCATTTCAAATTATCTCAGTCAACTGATAACTATCACATCAACCTGCCAACAACCCGAGGATTTAAATAAGCTTTTTGCTACCAGCACGTGTAAACTCCAATGAACTTCAAATAGATAGTTTATTTAAAGATCACCTTATATGTATCATAATCAACATCCAGATTACAGCAGGGCTGTTGCAAGGAAAAAAAGGATATAATTGTAGACATGCAAAAACCCTCCAGCTTGGATAGAGATTGGGCAAGAGTAATCAGCACTTCTTAGAGTCTTAGAAACATAGTGAAAGAGCAGAAGTGTGTGTAATTACCAGTGAGAGGCATTGTAGCAAAGCAGATAAAGTTAATTATACAGCACAGGAGCATTTCCAGTCGATGCCGTAGCAATTGTAGTCAACAGAGAAGTGCCCAACAGAAGGAGCAGCATACAATAAAGGCGATCATGTGGTGAAAGTGTACAGCACAAATTACTTGAAAAACAAAGGCAGGTACAGACACACAGCTGGAGCTGACAAATCTTAATAAAGATCTGTGGATTTCTACATGCAATAGGATACCTTAAAAAGCAGCAGACCTTACCCTGTGGATGGTACCCCCCCAAAAAAAATGATCACACCAGTCTGGAGGAGACGTCAATATTTGTGCTCCATATGGGAAAGCAAGAGCCAGATCCAGCACCAGTCTGCGACAATATTCAAACCATTTGTCACTGGAAACACTAGATACGCCCTGGGTGCTGCTGCTGTGCATGGAACAAATGCACCGTCAAGTTGGTCTAGAGTGCCAATTCTCTGAAAGTAAATCTGTGCTGGGGAGAAAAGATGCAGTAAATAGAGCCCATGCTGAAATTCAGGCTTGCAAGCGACCATTTCATACAGACCATTCAACATCTGCATCCACCAGCCTGCATTTAAAACAGGACCTAAAAGAAAAGGTTCAAGCATAAATCATTTGCATGCGTGTACATTTATGCACCTCTACAAATAACACTGTGGTGTCTCTTGGCTTGATGATGGAACAGACACAGCGCAGGACTTCACCTCCCCGTGCCGGGCGTGCTGTCTCCCACTCCTCATTACAGCCATGTCACCCAGGAGTTGCCCCTCCCCATATGTTTTCATGGCACGTGGTGGGTTCTCATCTGTTTAGAAAGAGCTTTCTCCTCAAGATTTCCTGGAGCAGCGGCATTAAATAAGCCCAGCCTCGGGCAGCAGCCTCCCATCGCTCTCTCCTGCACCCAGGGCTGCCACAGGTACGGAGCAAAGGGAAAGTCTCCCTGATTGTCCCATCCCTACCTGCCAGGTTGATTTCTCACGGCCGTTAGATTTTAATAGCTTTTCAGGTCTCTAATTAATGACATAGTTTCACCCTGTCTTCCCTGGCTAATAAACTCCCCCTAACACGGCAGTTTGTTGGAGCACCCCGATTAATGGATTTTAATGCTGTAAAACAATTTGGGGACTGTGTAAAATTAAGCATCAAGCATTCAAAGCATCCTCATGCACTAGTTGGGAAGGGGTTATTTGCTTGAAAATATGCAGATAAACAAATAAAAGGCACTAATTGCTGTGAAACAGATACTTGGGTGATCAGGTGCAATAAGCAATATGGAGAGGGTGACAAAACAACATCAGGGAGGTCAAGAGATGCAGAAATCCCACTCCAAGAGCACTTTCTACCTGTCCATACACTTGCACCAGGGCTTGTCTAATGCCAGCTGGCCAGTGGAGCTGTGCTGGCAGAGGGCTTGACCCTGTGCCTTTTACTCCTTCCTAATACAGACCGAAATTTCTGAGAGCCAGACTCGCAGAGATGAGAGCCATATCTATGCCAACAATAATTGCTTATGAAAACAGGTAATTTCCAGTAGCTTATGCAGAAGCAATCCATACCTAACACCTGTAGGTTTACATAGCGCAGCTGTGAGTACTGCTGTCAACACTTTCACTACTGAAGGACGAAGAATGAAGCCAGATGCGTCACAAGTGCCATCTTTTCCAAAGTTAAGTTAAAACAGCCCCGCAAATGAAATAAATGCATCGGCCTTTAAGGTGTCTGAGGATCACAGCAAGGTAAGAAAGCGTAACTGGTACTACCGAGGTGAGAGTGCAGCTGGTGGTGCGATGGCCGTGCGCAAAGAGCTCTGTGTTACACTATGGACACACCAAACAGCTCCCAGAACCCTTCCTCCACGCCTTTTGTGCTGGGAAAGTAAAGACATTCGGCAACACTTGGGTCTAATCCAGGGCCCTGCCCCAGATCCTGATCTGCTGGCAGAGGATGCTCACAGCGCCAGCGTGCTCCTTGTCTCTGAAGGCCAGGAGAGCCACAGGTAGTGCCACAGGACCTCTTTGGAGAGGAAGGCAGAGCATTTCTGTGACCTGCTGCCGGCAAGGGCCACGTATGCGAGGCACCGTAAGCACTTCCTTTTGTTGGCTGGGAGAGAGGAGCTCCCACACCTGGCGGGGCTGGACAAGCAGAAGGAGCAGTGACACGGAATCCCTGGCTCCATCCACAGCACATACAAGCAAAACTCTCAGATCTTGATGCCGCCATAACGGGTGGCTCCCTGCAAGCAGCAAGTCAGTGTCCGGCCAGGCGCAGGGGGACACAGCAGGTTTCAGGTGGCCTGTCTCAGCTGTGCCTCTGCAAAAAGCTGGTGGTCTCCAACGCTTTCAGTCAGCATTTAGCGATGGAGGGGCTCCACTTGGCAAAAAAGCCCAGCAAAGCAAAACACCCAGAAGGCAGAGACGCGGCGGAGTTATTGTTCTGAAACACTGTCACCTTGTGGCAGCTCAGCCCCAGCCAGACGCGCTGCAGCCGATGGGCTTCGCTGGACATCAGGGTGGCCAGGGCATGGCTCTGAGGGCAAAGGGCTGGCCAGGACACGACGAGGAGCAGCAGCTCCGTCTGTGGCCTCCCATGGCTGCCAAAATGGTAACAGGGAGGTTGGCATTACTTGGGGTGCTCATGATGCTGGTGACGGATTTAGAGGGCAAGTCTTGTGAAGAGCTGCTGAGGGAACTGTTGCATCTTGCAGGGAAGGAAAAAAATCACTTGAGGTCCATTTTAGGGAGGGAGGGGGAAGTGTTTATTCATTTGGAGCCTTTTGAATGCTGTAAGGCCACATGAGAAATATGGTCACCACAAGGCCTTCTCTCTTCATATAAATATTTGAGATATAAATATTCTCTCTGAATTTCCTGTCATGTTTAGCAGCAAACATTAGGTGCGTGTAGCTGGCTCTGTTGGTCCCAGTTACCACTTACATGTGAAAATGCAGGCAAATATTTATAGACAAGAAATGCTGGGGGGTTTTAATTAACTAGTGTTTCATATGGTTACAAAGCAAAGCACAACATTTTATGAATAACTAAATCCAAGAAAATTAAAATTCGGCTCCCTTACTTTTCTCACACCTAGCAATTTATTTTGGGGCCAATTAAGAAGTGGCAAATCCAGAAACGGGAGAATGAAATTTTTTTCCTCCCACAGTACAAATCGAAACTGTGGCTTTTACTGCCACAACGAAGTGTGGATGCCAAAAATGCATCCAAAAATGCGGTGACATTGACAGGGTGTGGGTATTTCTCCAGACAGTTAGAATGGCCAGAGCTCTAATAGTTACAAAAGACATGAATTTTGGAAGAGAGGCAGACCTCCAGCCGTGGTTGCAAACCAATCTTTACCAGGGTTTAGGATAAAAGCTAAGGTGACAGCCAGGTTATCTGCTTACAAGGGAGCTGCACATACTTTCCACCTTCTACCCAGTGCCGGAGAAACCTGCTGCAATAACTGGACCTTGGAGTTGAATGCATTTTTTTTTTCTTCTTCAATTTTTGTGAGCTAATCCCAGCTCAGCTGCTCACACAAGTAACACTCACCCGTCTGTGCAGCGCCTGAGCGTACAAAACATCAGCCTTACTTAGCAGGAAAAAAAAGCAACCATCCTTTTCTTTCTAAGCAAGGCATGCTAAGAATAAACAGCATACTGCAGCTCTGGAGCATGCTGGCCAAGAAAATTAGCTGGGGACAAGATTCAAAAGAAAAATATGCAAGAGGTCTAAAAGTGTCTGTCGTAAAACCCCCTAATTAAGAGGTCTCTGAACAAACACAAAGGTCAACAGGCAAATAACATAAACACTGCTGCAAAAGATCTACGTGCAGTTCTCTGCAAAGCATCAAAGCAATTCCTTATTGCACAATCAATACTAAAGTGATAGCAGCTCAAAAAGAAAAAGAAACAGAAGCCAAAAAAAAAAGCTGCTCCTAAAGAAACAAAGGAGCTGCCCAAATTAAAATAGAGATTCTCTTCTATTTTATTCTAAAGCACTAGGACTATGAGCCAATGACTTTAATGAAAGAAAAAAAAAAATCAAAATCAACATAAGAAATATTAGTGCATATCAAAAATGCAGCGGACGACAGTTCCTTCCAGTAAACTTCTAAATAATTCACACCCAATCTAAAGAAGCCAATGTTAGGAATACACTGTGCTGAACCAGTCCAGGGGACAGTTTCTCCCATGATCTACATCAAAAACCCAATCCCAAAACAGAGGCACCAGCCAAAAGTGTTGTGTTTAAAACCCAGTTCCAGCAAAGAGACAACATTTAAAACCAAAAGCATCTGGAAATTGATGAAGAAGCACACGATACAGCGCCTACGTTCCCCAGCTATAAACTTTGGCACAGACAATTTGCAGGCAGCCCCCGCTGGGCTGGAGAGAGCAGAGCAGGACAGGGGTGGCTGGGGTGATGCACAGGGACCACCCGACCCTACTGCCACCCACCCACCCATCTTGGATCTGGGAGAGGGCACATGCCAGGAACATTCTCCAGCCCTGGTACTGGCAGCCTCTCTACAGCTACTTGGAAGGAGGTTGGAGCCAGCTGGGTGTTGTCCTGTTCTCCCAAGGAACAAGTGCTAGGACAAGAGGAAACAGCCTCAGGTTGCACCAGGGGAAGTTCAGGCTGGATATTAGGAAAAATTTCTTCCTTGAAAGGGTTGTCAAGCCCTGGAAAGGCTGCTCAGGGTGGTGGTGGAATCACCATCCCTGGAGATATTTAAGACACGTAGATGTGGTGCTGAGGGACGTGGTTTAGTGGTGGACTTGGCTGTGTTAGGGGAACAGTTGGACTCGATCTGACAGTTCTTTTGCAGCCTAAACAATTCTATGAAATCAGAAAAGACAAAGATAACTAAAAAAGAGATAGAGAAATGTTACGAAAAGCTAAATGAAAAGCACATAGGAATGTGGGCCAGGAGTAACACTTTCGCCTCAACCTGGATGAGACAGAACCAAAACATGGGCTTTTTTAAGCCCTTTTCATTTGCCGCTTGCTCTTCTGAACCACAAGCACGCTTCGGGTCAGGTATTACACTATTTTTTTCCCCGCAGCTACTAAGGCTACAGGCATTTTTTTAATTACTATTTTTTTCCCCACACCAAAAGCCACGATCCCTTCGAAGTCTCTCTCCCCACCTTGGGCTCAAAGCACCGAGCGCCCGAGCAGCCCCTTCCAACACCGCTGCGCCAAGCAAAGCGGGGCCGAGGGGCAAGGGGGGGCGGGCCTCGGGCACGGCTCGGCGAGGAGCGGCGGCAGCGGAGCGCTTCTCAGTTGTGGTCCTGCCCGCTAGGCATCTGCACCCCCTATCGCCTGCACAGCTATCGGTACCCCCTACAGCCGGCCTGTGCCCGCTCAGCCACTACAGCTCGTACCGGGCGCCGGCAGCCCCTATAGCTCGCACCGGGTACCTACAGCCCCTACGGCCTGTGCCCGCTCAGCCACTACAGCTCGTACCGGGCGCCGGCAGCCCCTATAGCTCGCACCGGATACTTACAGTTCCTACAGCCTGTGCCCGCCCGCTCAGCCACTATAGCCCATACCGGGT